>JAWPHD010000190.1:0-580700 GCA_037043455.1 Cyrtodaria siliqua
TTATACTGACATTTTGTCGGCCAATTTCTCAAATGCCAACTTTTTAAGCACTGACGAAATTTTGCACGTAAAGTAAAACAATTCATTGTATACTTCCCAGTGAAATAGTGGATTGTATGGTTTATTAGAATAAACCTTATATTCTCATTGTTTATATTTTCACATTCTCAATGCCGAAAAAAATGGAACTATTTTTTTCTACATTTGCTTACATAACAGTATTCGTGTCAAAGTTTAGAACTATATTCTATGCGCACTAAATATATGTAAATTGCCTCACGTGCTGGTGTTACCATATTTATCCGCGAATACGTTAAAGGGGAACTGTCGGAACGAATCGTATTTTCTGTTTGAAACAGTTTGGTAGTGTTGCATGGTCAAAAAGTATATAATAAATAGAATATTTGTTGGTTTGTGGTGAATATAGGATTTATTTTCATCTCGAAGTGAGAAAACATATTTTCACTCGTGCCCTATTTGACAATGTATTTGTTGCAGACTTGTATAAGAGTTTGATTTTGAAACTATTCCAAACATGTTTAGTGCCTCACTATGTAGTATAGTAGGATTATTTTCCCCCCAATTTGTAGATTTCACTCACATTTTTCCCAATTCAAAAGGCCCCAGGGCCCACTTCCAAAAATGCAGAAAAATCCCTGTCTGCTTTAATATGAAAATTGCATTGTGCGTCAACCGTTTCACTAATCCTTAAACAATAAGGTGGTACTGTAGAGTATAAATAACTGGATCTTTAAAAGGACATGCACAACCTGCTGTAAATTACAGAATACTTAAAGGGAAGTAACTTGTCTAAAATAATTGAGAAAATTCAATTTCTGTTCCTAACATTTGATGACTTTTTTGTCTAATTTCAGCCAACTTGGTGCAAGTTACTCATCTTCGCCAGAACTTGTTCAAACACATCTCGAAATAGGGTATGTATCAGATTTGTATTTATTCATTCTTAAGCATGTTTAAAAAAAGAAAATTAAAATATAATAATAAATCTTGTTTGGATATAAACAAACTTAAAATTTGTTACATGTTTGTAATGGAATTATTGCTTTTAAATTACACATAGAGTATGCTAACTTGTGATACCCTGGTTGAGTATTTATTATTATTTATATATTTTTTTGCAGGAGTCATGGAGGATATCAAATACCCACACAGTAAGTGAAACCGTATATTTCATAATGCAAGTTCATGATTATAGCCGGCATCTCGGGGTCCGAGTGTTATTCGTATGTCAGGCAATCTGGGCTATTCATTAGTCATAGCTAGTCGCCATAGGCTAAACAAACTTTAGGCTAAACAAACTTTAAATTTGACTAAACATTTTCTAGTGGTTTAGTCATTTTGGCTAATACAAATCAACGTTTGGCATCACTTGGTAAAAATGGCTATTAAAATAACTTTTTCGAAATGGCTAAAATAATTTTTTTCGTATGCATAAAAAGCCTTAAAGGGACACACGGCTATTTTGAAGTACTTCTCGTGCACTGAAAATTGAGTCTCGGTTTATTTATCCCTTATCATTTTGACTTTAAACCTGCTTGCATATAATTAAATAATTTTGTGAGTTTTCATTTCTTCATCTTATTCTACCCTAGGTTTAAATATATCGTTGGTGCACTTTAATCAACAGTTAATATTATTATACCTCACGTTTACACTCCAGTATAAATTGCTCATACCCTTAGCGTGAAGCAATTTCTACTGTTCAGCGGTAAACAATTTTTACTGTTACACGATTGTGACGTCACGGGAAGTATAAAAATAGGTTTTAGGTTTTTCCAACAACGACACGCTTTGGCAATTGGAAATCGGTGGACGCTTATTAAAATACAGTTGAAGTTATGACAATCGTAAGACGTTTGTTTTACCAAACGACAATAAAAAAGTGGCGTGCAGATTTGTTACTTTAAATTAAAACTGGTGTACAAATATAAAAAAAAATAATAATATTTGGATTTTTTTCCCCTCATATATTTAAATATTAATGAAAACATTTGTTCGGTATAATACAATAAATATTGCATCCCAGTGAGGGTGACTGGATATTGTCAACCTTCTGGAAAATAATGTCAACCTCGTCTTCGCCTCGGTTGACATTATTTTCCTCAGGTTGACAATATCCACTGTCGCCCTCACTGGGATGCAATATTTATATAATATGCAAAAAACAATTTGTTTTATACTATTCTTATAATTAATATTAAAGATTGAACAATGCAGAAAAACTAACCGGACGCCGTGAGTTTTTAAAAAATCAAGATTGCCGTGTGTCCCTTTAAGCGGTTCCCTGTTTAATAAGTACTGTAAAACGAAAGAACTGCTATAAAATGCATACCACTGTTTGTCAATCTAGACTGTTACTTTTGCGCCTCAATAGAACCAAGTTTTTAAAAGTAAGTCATTTGTAGTTCAGTGATCACTGCACGTGTATTTCAGAATAATTTATTAAATTTAATTATTGCTTTACGCCATTCCATGTTTGCTGGACCTATTAATGTCCCTTGAATGGGTTATTACATATGGGGTATGTTCACAGTTGAAATTGGAGATCATGGTTTTGGGTCTTACCGACACCTCTGGGTTTCCTAGCTGGGTCCATGGAAAAGACAGTTAATTCTTTAGCCTTCTGATAAGAGTGCACTCCGGTTTATCGGCATCTGTTAATCTTACAGAGCTGTAGATAAGCTGAGTTTTTGAGTATTTTACTCATGCTTTTTGTTTGTTACAAAGGGGCGTCCGTGGCCGAGTGGTTAACGTCTCTGACTTGAAATCACTTGCCCCCCACCGCTGTAGGTTCGATCCCTCAGTGGCCTAGGAATCTTTATGTGAGGAAGCTATCCAGCTGGCTTGCGGAACGTCGGTGGTTCTACCCAGGTGCCCGCCCGTGCACGAAAATTGCCCGGAGGGGCACCTGGGGTCTTCCTCCACCAATGGAAGCTGAAAATTCGCCATATGACCTTAGCTGTTGGTGCGACTATAAAATCCAATTCAATTCAATTGTTTGTTACAAAAACCCTCGTTTTTTAGCTCTACTGATCAGAGATCAGCAGAGCTTATGCCGTGGTGCGGCGTCCGTCGCCCGTCTGTCCGTAAACTTTTTTTGTAGCGACTTCTCCTCTGAAACTACTGAATGGATTTTCATGAAACTTTACAGAAATGTTGCCCATAAAGTCTAGTTGATCCTAGCAAATATTCATGTTGATGTGAAATCCAAGATGGCCGCCAGATCTAAAAATAGGTTTTTAAAAAACAAGTTTGTAGCGACTTCTTCATGAAAACTATAAGTGATATTGATATGAGACTTTTTCTAAAATGATCAGCATGACATGATGTTGGTCCTTGTCGAAAATCGTTTTGATTCGACGTTAAACATGGCTGCCAGCGGCCATCTTTGTTTACATAGAGTTATATAATGAAAACTTGTAGCGACTACTCCTCTGAAACTACTTGACGGATTTTCTTGAAACTTCACAGGAATGTTGCTCTTGATGTCTAATTGATCCTAGCAAAATTTCAGGTCGGCCGGAAATTCAAGATGGCCGCCACGGCTATAAATAAATTTTCAAAATACAAGTTTGTAGCGACTACTTCTTGAAAACTATAAGTGATATTGATATGGGACTAGTTCTAAAATGATCAGCATGACATGATGTTGGTCCTTGTCAAAAATCGTTTTGATTCAACGTTAAACATGGCTGCCAGCGGCCATCTTTCTTTACATACAGTTATATAGTAAAAACTTGTAGCGACTACTCCTTTGAAACTACTTGACAGATTTTCATGAAACTTTACAGGAATGTTGCTCTTAATGTCTAATTGATCCTAGCAAAATTTCAGATCGGCCAGAAATTCAAGATGGCCGCCACAGCTAAAAATAGATTTTTAAAAAAGAAGTTTGTAGCGAATACGTCTTGAAAACTATAAGTGATATTGATATGGGACTTTTTGGAAAATGATCAGCATGACATGATGGTTATCAGAGTCAAACATTATTTTGATTTGACGTTAAACATGGCTGCCAGTGGCCATCTTTGTTTACATAGACTTATATGATGAAAACTTGTAGCGACTACTCCTCTGAAACTACTTGACGGATTTTCATGAAACTTCACAGAAATGTTGCTCTTGATGTCTAATTGATCCTAGCAAAATTTCAGGTCGCCCGGAAATTCAAGATGGCTGCCATGGCTAAAAATAGATTTTCAAAATACAAGTTTGTAGCGACTACTACTTGAAAACTATAAGTGATATTGATATGGGACTTTTTGTAAAATGATCAGCATGACATGATGTTGGTCCTTGTCAAAAATTGTTTTGATTCAACGTTAAACATGGCTGCCAGCGGCCATCTTTGTTTACATAGAATTATATAATGAAAACTTGTAGCGACTATTCCTGTGAAACTACTTGACGGATTTTTATGAAACTTCATAGGAATGTTGCTCTTGATGTCTTATTGATCCTAGCAAAATGACAGGTCGGCCGGAAATTCAAGATGGCCGCCACGGCTAAAAATAATTTTTCAAGAAACGAGTCTGTAGTGACTACTTCCTGAAATCAAAATCAATCAGTAGAGCTTCAAGGTCATTGACCTCTTGTTTTAAAATTGTGAGTATCATTGCTTATCAACTTACCACAAAAATCAACTTTTAAAAAAATCATGAGTATTAATATGTGTAATATGTATTGTCCTGTGGAACAGTTTATTCCATATTTATATGCTGAAAATTGTTCCAAGCATGTGTCTAATATTAAGGTCATACAGTGTTTCTTTTGTTTTTACTTAGATTCCATTTAATCTAAATATATGCCGTGGTGTGTTGTCCGTCTGTCTGTCCGTAAACTTTTTTTGTGGCGACTACTCCTCTGAAACTACTGGATGGATTTTCCTGAAACTTCACAGGAATGCTGCCCCGTGATGTCTAGTGGATCCTAGCAAAAATTCACATTGATGTGAATTCAAGTTGGCCACCAAAGCTAAAAATAGATTTTTAAAAAAAGTTTGTAGCATCTACTTCTTGAAAACTGTAAGCGATATTGATATGAGACTTTTTCTAAAATGATCAGCATGACATGATGTTGGTCCTTGCCGAAAATCGTTTTGATTCAACGTTAAACATGGCTACCAGCGGCCATCTTGTTTACATAGAGTTATATAGTAAAAACTTGTAGCGACTACTCCTGAAACTACTTTACTGATTTTCATGAAACTTCACAGGCATGTTGCTCTTGATATCTAGTTGAGGTTTACCTGGAAATTCAGGTTTACCTGGAAATTCAAGATGGCCGCCACAGCTAAAAATAGATTTTTAAAAACCAAGTTTGTAGCGACTGCTTCTGAAAACTATAAGTGATATTGGACTTTTTCTAAAATGATCGGCATGCCAAGATGTTTTTCCTTATTGAAAATTATTTTGATTCGTCATTAAACATGGCTGCCATCATGGAACTTCACAGGAATGCTGATCTAGCTATCAAAACCTATCGGTAGAGCTTCAAGGTCACATTGACCTGTTGTTTCTTTTAAAATATATTAATTCACGTCAGTCCATTTTGAAAGCATGAGCTATTTATTTAAGCAAATGTTTACTCTGAACGAGTTCCTTGTTACTCATTTATTTTGAATCTGATGATAGTAAATACTCATTGCAGTCAACACTTTGAGTACTAGAAGGGCACAATTTCTGGATTCATGAGCAATGGATCCTTTCTATGCCCCCGGAAGGGCGGCATATAGTAGTCGCTCCGTCCATCAGTTTGTCCGTCCCAATCGTGTCTAGTCAATAACTCTTGACATACATGGACAGATTTTCAAATAATTTGGCACAATTGCTCACCACAACAAGACGACGTGTCGCACGCAAAATCCAGTTCCGAGGCTCCAAGGTCACACTTAGAGGTCAGAGGTCAAAACCACTTCGGGGGCATTTGTCACTTACAGTGACATTTCTTATTGTCTTTCTGTGATAGAAATATATATAAAGTTTGAACCTAAGATACTATGTTGATGATCCTTTAAACAACGATGAATATATGTATATTTATATAAATTTGCTGTTCAATTGTAGTTGGTATTATTTGTTACAGAGAGACCATGTTGATTGGCTACACATATGAGGAGCAGTGACTAGGCAACGTAGTGGAACGAGCAGAAGAAATAGAGTAGTAAGTATGCGCTAAGGTGAAAGAGAAAAAATGTCTTTGCTAATCCAACCAATTCCATCAAAGTGGATGGCACGTTTGATTCTAAACCGGAAATCTCGGATTTTAAGTCAGTGGCACCACTGGTTTTCTTTGGTGTTTCCTTAGGCAAGATACTTCCCTTAGCATCATTGTCAAATGGGGACATAAACTGGGCAATCCCAGGGCTCTGGAAATATTTTGAAAATCCACTTGCCCAGGGCAAGTGGATTTTCAGAATCCACTTGCCCTGTTCAAAATCCACTTGCCCTGTCCAAAATGTCACTTGCCCCAAATTCAAAAGTCTCTTGTCCCAAAATCAACCCTTTGTCAACGTACCAAACTTTTCTAGACGCTGCGCGCCACCGACGTATCCATGGTGGGTAGTAGATTACGTTTAGGTCTGGATTTCACTGGAGAATCACGAGAAATAGATCCATTTTCAGATTGGCTGGGTGAACACAAATCAACACCATCCCTACTATCCTTAAATCCAAGTTCACTGTCAGACTGACCACCAGAATCACACAAATCAACATTTCTAAGATCACCAGGTGTATTTTCATCAGTAATTTTAGACACATGTTTAGGTTTTGTCCTTACAAGGAACGTAATAGAGACATGGTTAATTTGTAACTTTTTTTGTAAGATTGTTGAAATAATGAAGGATCATTTATTAAATACTGCATCATACACCCACAGGAATCGGGCATATTGTAAATGCATGTAATAAACCACATTGACTATCCACTACTAGTATATTAAAATATATTTTTATATTCATGCGGGGACCTACATATGGGAATACTGTACTATGTTTACAATACGTCCGATTCCTATGAATTACCATATAAACTCATGAATATCAAAAGAAACAATGACCCCTTTCACACATTTCCAAACCGCCTTTGATTACATCATCAATTTTACATCAACATTCGTGAATGTGTTTCAAAAGTTTCCCTTTATAGTAACTGCAAACAAAACATCTGCCTACTCAGCTTTAATCGTCAACGCCAGGCCACAAATAAAGTGATAATCGTGTTACCTGTTACCAAATGTGCCAAACAAAATACAAACTCGCAAACAAAGTTTGTTTAATAATATGTGTCAAAATAACTTCAATAAAGCAACCCGCTGCATTCACATACCTTCCTTAATTAGTGCCAGTAATTAATTTCTACTTTATTTGTGTATAGTACAGTACTTGCCGTAATCGTTTATAAATTGCTGTTTGTTTACAATTTTCCAATGACCCGCGTTTCACCTTTTACACAGCTATAAGTACTTGGCGGACTGATCAGTGTGTATTCATTACCTTTTCCGATAACATTCAGCGTCAATACACAATATGCGTTGCATAAAATCTTGGTGCGGTTATACTCTTCAAACATAATTCGAAAGTTCGGCTAAACATATGATTTATGTTGCGCGTAAAATAATGCATAACAGAAGTCTACAAACTTTACAATGGTTACGTTTTATCGATTATAATTGGATTAATTTGATTATAATTGGATTAATTTTTGGGATGGTCTTATCATGTTAGTAGAGGACACACTTTAGTATAAATAGGGAGATGAATATTATTAATGCTATCGGCGCATGGACATTTTTGATTGGCACCTCAAACTTTCCTCGGCCAATCAGGTTTTGACAAACTGTCGAAGTGGGAGGGATTTCTTAATTACCGCTCGCGGCGAAAGCGATGGGTTCGTAATCGGCACACTTTATGATAAGCCGAGTTTTCGTTTGATTTTTTGTCTAAAACGGAAACGTCCAGTCGGGCAAGTGTCGGACAACCAGATTTGCGAAGGACACCTGCCCGCACCCAAATTCCACTTGCCCGGGGCGTCGGGCAACCATATTTCCGGAGCCCTGAATCCTGTGTATCGGAGTATCCAAGCAGGTTAACCCATAACCTGCAAAGCATGACTATAATAGCCTTTGCGTCCATTGTAAACCCAGATCAGCGAGTAACTCGCAAGCTGATCAGGGTTACAATGTCTGGCTGCTGATCTGTCATTTCCCCCAAAACTCCCCTTTGTCACATAAATGGAATGGTCTTATTTCAAAGAAAGAACAGGCCATTATATATATGTAGCGGGTTAAGGTTTAAAGAACCATAGTCTTATTTGATAGTAAGAGTAGAGCTAGCTTCCCCTATTTATCGTTTCCTTTTCACTGGGGTTGCTTGAAATAACCTTTAATATGTGATGGTATAAATATAAACAACAATTCAATACATGTCCAACTATAAACTACGTGATATTGTTTATTTTACAGTGAGCGGAGTTTTCTTCCATCATCTTCACAGTGACCTTCATACACAGAAAATAAAAGAATTCTTGTGTTATCTACAAGAGTCACCATGAACGTGAAGTTGTACGTGGAGTCTCAGTCTACACGTGTACGTGGAGCCTCAGTCTACACGCTTGTCTGAACCCTCCCAACGAGGATACGTGAACTAAGACACTTTGATCTACAGTTGTCTACGAGGGCACGTGAACTTAGTTACTTTGTTCTGCGGTAATCTCAAGAACTTAAGTTACCAAAGTCTACAAGTCAGCAAGCACAATCCATCAGCGCAGTTTTCTCTTGTCGGGAAACTAAAACTTACAATCGACAAAAACTGAGTGAAACTCTTAGACAATGCACAAGTACTAACTGATACTCTGTCAGATGTTGAATTAGAGACTTTTCTATTTCTAGTTTGCCAGATAACACGAAGTGTTATTGATGCAATTATTGTTATTCAATGGTGCAGAGTGGTTCTGTTTGAGTTGTTTTTATTCGTCGTGTGTTGCAGCAGAAAGTGTGATTGTCCGATAATCGTAGAAATACTTTGCATCATGCTTACGCTGTCGTTTTGTTGTCTTTTTCTACAGTTTTGTCAACTCGTGTTTGTTTGGTGAGTCCATGGGCAAGACACGTAATTCGTTACCTACTTCATTTGGCAGCCTCTCCGTGGCTGAGATAGTCAAGATGCTGCGTCTGTTACTTTCTCGCCTCTTACTGCTGCGGGTTCGAATCCCACTGGGAGCTTGACTTGTCGAGTGAGAAAGTTTTGATTCTCACAGATGGTGGAAGGTATAAAGTACTGGTTCTACCCAGGAAAAATGGGGTGTGCTGCCTCTACCACAAAAAAAATAGGCTTGTCATATATTGCCTAATATGTGCTAAAAATGACTTAAAACACCATTCAAACAAATCTTTCGGATAAAGATGTAAAACCAGACTGTCCCATGTATCGAAGAATAAGACTGTATCGGAGTCGTCCTCTGAAGTTAAAGAACCACTGGAATCTATATTCGATGGTAAGAGTAGTCTCTATTCCTATGCACCTTCCCTTGTCGCATGGGCGGCTCTAAAAATCCTCAAATGTGATGGCGGTCCCTCAAACACTAGTTTTGTAATCCAGTCATTCAGTTGTCAATAACTACTGTCAGATGAATTATAGAGTAAGAGTTAAAAACAATTATTTGAAAAATTTTGGCATTGCTATATTGACAGATATCTTTATCTATATCTTTGTTCATTTTGCATTCTATCACATTGTATTTTGAATGGAACTTGTTAGTATGAATTGAGCGCAATGTAACGGTACTTCAATAACAATAGTGCAGTAAAATACACTAAAATATTTTAGCAGACTTGTTTCTTTTTAGTATTTATATTAATTGTGATGCACGAATTACGGTAGAAATGTGGCTCAGATTGTGTATTTATATCATCTCTGAACAAGACTGCTCAGCCAAGGAATGATTCCACAAATCGTGCGAAGCTGATCG
Organism: Cyrtodaria siliqua; assembly: GCA_037043455.1. Classification (NCBI taxonomy): domain Eukaryota; kingdom Metazoa; phylum Mollusca; class Bivalvia; order Adapedonta; family Hiatellidae; genus Cyrtodaria; species Cyrtodaria siliqua. The sequence continues at coordinate 9,990 of JAWPHD010000190.1, forward strand.
TGTATACTGGCCGTCTTATTTTTAATTCCCAGCTACCGTCATTATGTATACACCAGCCAGTTAGTATTTCGTCTGCTTCAAGATAAAGGTTTCAGCACTCTGACCAATCACTGATCTTATTTTTACAGGTACAGCTATTAATAGATGCACCAAATTCAAAATTTGACAGTAATAACATTTTGGTCTAGAAAGTATGGAAAAATAAATACATTATATAATTATTTTGATATATCTATATAGAGTAATGTTTAATGTATTTACATGCCAAATTTTATGGTTTAAAAATGCTTTATTATTTACAAATTTGTGATTAAACCTCTCTGAGCAACATAATGCATAAAATGATCAGAAAAGTTTCCCTGTGGCCATTTTGGGGGTTTTATACTCAACCCTGGCCTTTAAGTGAAGTCTGTTAAATGTTTATTAAAGTAGGTATATATAATATATTGGTTCAGGGATATTCCGTTAAAACACATCATACCCCAGGAAGACACTTTTGAAAGTGAACACCCACTCATAGATGCAAAATTGAGGTTAAAGAACCAAATTTCAGAAATTGGGGTTCACCCGTGTATTGTTTATTGCCTTCATGTAGTCTCGGGGGTATGTTTTAATGGAATAACCCTTATTTCTGATTGTATCAATCAGAATCCAAACTACTTTAAATGTTTTTCGGCAATTTCAACACCCTTTAAGCAACCTAAATTACGGACGAAGCAAACAATATATTTATATTTTCTATGCAAACATAGGTTGGAAAAGCTATACAATGACACCCTGCAAGTTTAAGGATTATTTAATATTCTGTCTCAGCTGCAAGGATTTTACACAATACATTAACATGTGTTTTTTCTTTTCTTCCAAAACATAGTTTTTATTTATCTCATAAATTCCTGTTCTATTCAAATATGATTTATTATTTTTTCTATTAAAACTGGATGCATATGTCGAAAACCTTTGGCTTAAGCATGTGTCTGAAACAATAATAGCATACATTGCATTTATACACGTGTCATTAAAAGATACGAATATCAATTTTCTGTACACACCGTAAACAGTGTTTTATTGTAGCTACCTTGCGTGTAAACTACATGTTGCGAACTGCACAGTGTCTGGGATCTCAGTTCTTGTTAAACATCACAGTAGTGGCAGTGATCATGGTGTTGACACATAGCTCTACTGGCTAAGTCCAGTAGAGCTTATGGGTTGGTGAGTTGTCCGTCGTCAGTTCGTCTGTTGACTTTTACTTTGTGAACACGATAAGGCTTCAATACCAAACTTCACCAGGGTTTTTATATCGATGAAAGCTAGGACAAGTTCCAGTCAGATCGGATAAGTAACACCAGAGTTATCACTCTTGTTTTGCTGAAAAATGCCATATTCTGTCTTGCCAACACTCTAGCATCTTTTTGTATTATATTTGATGTTTACAAAACTTGCCAGATTGTTGATATTACTCAAAGCTCGGACAGGTTTTAAAACCAGCTATATTGGATATAATAGTAACACCAAAGTTATGGCCTCTTATTTAAAAATGCCATATTCTGCCTTGTGAACACTTGAGCACTTTCATTTTGTTTTTGATCTTGATCAAACTTTGCCAGATTGTTGATATTTAAATGAAAGCTTGGACAAGTTTGAAAACCAGCCAGATCGGATTAGCAACACCTGAGTTATGGCCCTTGATTTATTGAATTTTTTTCATATTCTGCCTTGTGAACACTAGTATACCTTCATTTTGCTTTGGATCTTTACTTAATTTTAGCCAATTGTTAATATTCACATGACAGGTTATATGGCGCCCAACAGGAATGAACGTGCCAGGCTCATCCTCCGGCTGTTCAAGCTTTCATAGATCTAAACACTGACCAAATCTGATAAAGATCAGATGAACAATCAAAACCCCTCCCACTCCTCACCTGTTATAAGAGCCATTGTTAGTCAGTAGAGCGTCTACATGCCCTCTTGGGCCTCTTGTTGTTTAAGTTGCTTATTTAACTTACTCGCATATTGTGTTTTCCTCTTTTTAAAAGCAATATCGTGAGAATTGTTTGTTGTATTATATTGTATTATAAAAATCATGATTATTTTCGCAAGTAAAATACGTAAAGACTAAAGTCTTTTATGTCTTTATTTTTTCTAACCTATTACCACCGTCTTATGGCTTTGGTTAACACAGCAGTGGCACAGTGGTAGAGCATCGTTTCAAGAGCAATGTGGGGCCCCGTGTGGTTCCGGGTGCCCTGTTTGGTGCCAGGGCAAAGAATAGGGCCACTGCAGATCCCGTGGAGGGGTAGAACCCCTCCAAATTCATGTTTATTTAATCATTTATTGTTCATGCTCATTAAAGGTCTTCATCATCATGATCCCTGCATTGTTTCAGGTGCCATCTCGCTCACATCTATAGAGCAGTGGCAGAAACACAATAAATGTTGTTCCAGCGTAAATGGATTTTTACAATAGAATTTGCAGCAACTGCAGTTCAGGGAGAGAAGGTTCTAGGCCCATTCTCCGTATTTTATCTCGATGTACATGGAGGATGAGCCTGGCATGTTCATTCCTGTTAGGCACCATATAACCTTTCATGTGTTGGTGTGCTTTAAAACCCAATTCAAATGTGGGAGGTTCTGGGTTGAATCCCTGGCCAGGTCACACCAGACGTGTTTCAAATGATATTGGTAGCTGCTTTGCTTGACGTTCAGCATATTCGTGGTAGTGCTAGGACTGGTCAACCCGGTGTCAGTATGTGATTGGGTGGGGTATCATGACATGTGACTACGGCATGGTATTCCAGTATGACGGCACTAAAAGCTGAGCATTGAGCTCACTGCTACAAGTATACACGGTCTTGATATGACTGAGAGATGGTTAAAAGTGACATTAAACCTCGTGCATCAGTTTTGTATATTGTCCTTATTAAAGGTAGGGTAGACTTAAATAACAAATGTTCATTCAGGGCTTTCCACAGGAATTTGTAAGGATTGGTGACATTTTTGCGGTGGAAGAGAGATGGGTGCAGGATTCGGGGTAGTCTCCCCTTTCCTTCTCATTTTTAGCTCTACTGATCAGAGATCAGCAGAGCTTATGCCATGGTGCGGAGTCCGTCCGTCTGTCTGTCCGTAAACTTTTTTTTTGTAGCGACTACTCCTCTGAAACTACTGTATGGATTTTCCTGAAACTTCACAGGAATGCTGCTCATGAAGTCTAGTTGATCCTAGCAAAAATTCATGTTGATGTGAAATCCAAGATGGCCACCAAATCTAAAAATAATTTTTTAAAAAACAAGTTTGTAGTGACTACTTCTTGAAAACTATAAGTGATATTAATATGGGACTTTTTCTAAAATGATCAGCATGACATGATGTTGGTCCTTGTCAAAAATCGTTTTGATTCGACGTTAAACATGGCTGCCAGCGGCCATCTTTGTTTACATAGAGTTATTTAGTAAAAACTTGTAGCGACAACTCCTCTGAAACTACTCAACGGATTTCCATGAAACTTCACAGGAATGTTGCTCTTGATGTCTAAATGATCCTAGCAACATTTCAGGTTGGTCGGAAATTCACGTTTGAAGCGAGTACTCCTTGTCGAAAATTATTTTGATGCGACGTTAAACATGGCCGCCAGTGGCCATCTTTGTTTCCATAGAGTTATATAATGAAAACTTGTAGCGACTACTCCTCTGAAACTACTTGACGGATTTTCATGAAACTTCACAGGAATGTTGCTCTTGGTGTCTAATTGATCTTAGCAAAATTTCAGGTCGGCCGGAAATTCAAGATGGCCGCCACGGCTAAAAATAAGTTTGTAGCGACTACTTCTTGAAAACTATAACTGACATTGATATGCGTCTTTTCCAAAAATGATCATTATGACATGATGTTGATCCTTGTCGAAAATTATTTTGATTCGACGTTAAACATGGCTGTCATCTTTTTTTACATAGAGTTATATAATGAAAACTTGTAGCGACTACTCCTCTGAAACTACTTGACGGATTTTCATGAAACTTCACACAAATGTTGCTCTTGATGTGTAATTGATCCTGTCAAAATTTCAGGTCGGCCAGAAATTCAAGATGGCTAAAAATAGATTTTCAAAAAACAAGTTTGTAGCGACTACTTCTTGAAAACTATAAGCGATATTGATATGGGACTTTTTCTAAAATGAACAGCATGACATGATGTTGGTCCTTGTCGAACATCGTTTTGATTCGATGTTAAACATGGCTGTCAGCGGCCATCTTTGTTTACATAGAGTTGTCTAGTAAAAACTTGTAGCGACTACTCCTCTGTAACTACTCGACGGATTTTCATGAAACTTGACAGGAATGTTGCTCTTGATGTCTAATTGATCCTAGCAAAATTTCAGGTCGGCCGAAAATTCGAGATGGCCGCCACGGCTAAAAATAGATTTTTAAAAAATAAGTTTGTAGCGACTACTTCTTGAAAACTATAAGAGATATTGATATGTGACTTTTTCTAAAATGATCAGCATGACATGATGGTTATCCGAGTCGAACATTATTTTGATTCGACGTTAAACATGGCTGCCAGTGGCCATCTTTGTTAACATAGAGTTACAAAATGAAAACTTGTAGCGACTACTCCTCTGTAACTACTCGACGGATTTTCATGAAACTTCACAGGAATGTTGCTCTTGATGTCTCATTGATCCTAGCAAAATTTCAGGTCGGCCGGAAATTCAAGATGGCCGCCAGAGCTAAAAATAGATTTTCAAAAAAAAAGTTTGAAGCGAGTACTACTTGAAAACTATAAGTGATATTGATATGGACTTTTTCTGAAATGATCAGTATGACATGATGTTGATCCTTGTCAAAAAGTTATTTTGATTTGTCCTTAAACATGGCCGCTAGCGGCCATCTTTGTTTACATAGAGTTATATAATGAAAACTTGTAGCGACTACTCCTCTGAAACTACTTGACGGATTTTCATGAAACTTCACAGGAATGCAGATCTAGCTGTCAAAAATCTATCAGTGTAGATCTTCAATGTCATTGACGTCTTGTTTTAATTAGAAATTTGGTGTATACCTGGTAACCTAAGGAATGAAATAAATAGTTACAAAAAAACGTCATTTTCAGGGTTCTCCACCGGACATTTATTATTCCTCATATCCCTTAAAATCTAATTTCCCCCTACTCCTTTACTGACCCCTATCCTTTGATCTCTCTCCCCTCAACCTTAAAACATCTATAAATAGGCATACTTGATCCTTTCATTTACAGGTGAAATATGCTTCAAATGACATGTTCCATAAACAATATTGGTCACACGAAGGGTAACTCCCTCCCACCCCCACCCCATGATTTCAAATATAATTTCCATTATCCCTGAAATTGTTTCTGTGGAAGACCCTTTCCTTCAGCCCTTTAAGGCGTCTCGCGACAGAAAATGCCATCACTTCAGAAAGTGGCCTACCGTGGCAGGGCTTACTACGAATGCACAATTCAGACTAAACTGCAACCTAGCCTCGGCTATAACTTGAAAAAGTATATTTGACCTATGTTCATGAAACTTCACACACGTTTTTATCTTACCCCAATGAATGTCGTTACACGTGTCCAATAGCTAAATTTCGTTTTTTGGCAGAGTTTGTCCCTTTTCATAAAAACGTTAACGATTAACTTGCAACAAAATCTGCTCCAAAATTCATGAAGGATTGCACCCCTGTCTTCAAACTTTATAGTTAGATATTCCTTGCTGAAATAATGACATGACATGACAGGCGACACAATTTTTGCGTGGAGTTGAATTAGGGTTTTACGGCGCACCAACGCGAATACGTTATATGGCGCCAACAGGAATGAGCATTCCAGACTCTCTCTCCTGTTACATATGGATAAACGTATGCATTGAGACCTAGAACATTCTCATCTGCAGAACTGCAGAGTTGCTGCACATTTTCTTCTAAACACTCCATTTTTCGCTGCAGCACTATCATTGTGTTCTGCAACCGCTCAAGTGGCACATGCAACAATACAGGGATCCCAGGGGTCATATATGGCCTAACATGTACTAAAAATGACCTGAAACACCATTCAAACACATCTTTATCGCCATTGTCTCTCAAATTCACCACTTGGTGGATTAAGAAATGACGAACTGTCATTCCATACACGAGGCAAGATTCCACCAAGGGGACACCATGGTTTTGACTTGAGTGCGGATTATGAACATTGTATAAACATTATACACATTTCTGGGATTCATCTAGTCTCGATCATTCAGACCTTCCGCGAGACTTCTTTGAAAGAAGTACATAGAGCTCGTAGTCAGCTCAAGTGTGTTTGGATGATAGAGACTAGAAATCATCATCTCAGTTACTGTAATTTTTTGCTCATCACCCACCATTCCCATTTTCAAACCGATATGATTTAATCTGTTGAAGGTGTGTAAAACACCATTTATTTTGTCTAAAAATCATAATTATACAGATTTAGTACATAATGATCTCTAAATTAAGCCATCATGATCAACCTGCGACATACGTATATTCATAGATCTACATACACATATATATCCATGGTCTATTGTTTCTTTCTCGAAGATCCCCCGCCACCCCTCCCCCACCCCCACCCACCAACCCCCCAAATGTTTCTTATATACATCTAAAACATCATGTGCAAAATTTTGGGTCGTGGTGACCTACTTTCGACGAATATAGGTCACGTCCCATCTCCGCTACGACATACGAATCTTGCTTCTTTCTCGCAGGATTTTCACAAAACTTCACCAGAATGTTCCTTGTATGCATCTTATATCATGTGTAAAATTTCGGGTCACTGTGACCTACTTTCGACAAAATATAAATCACGTCCGGTTTACGCTACGACATGCGTATCTTGCTTCTTTCTCGGAGGATTTTCACCAAACTTCACCAGAATGTTCCTTATTTGCAGCTAACATGCGGGTCGCTGTGCCTTATTATAATAGGGCTCGACATGTAGGCCGTGACCTTCTTGTCCTGTATTCTTGTAGTTTATATTTCGACAGCTGAATCCTGCCCCGTGTGGTTTCCGGTGTAGAATACAACCACTGCAATCTCACAAACACCGTCACATGCAGAGGGGTTGGACCCCCCCGTCCCCCCCCCACTCCCCACACCATCCACACACCCCGCATCATGCTCATTGAAGGTTTTTATCATGACACCGCGTATGCAAACGTGGAAACAGCGAGTTCACCATTGCCAATAGCGAGATGATCATTGCTAAAAGTCCAGATGTAAGATTGTTATAATTAACATCTTTAAAAAATGTTCTTCTCTGAAACTTCCAGAGCTAACATTGTTCATGTAGCATAAGCGTACGGTACCCTACCAAGCTTGTTTAAATGATGAACCTGTGCTTAAAATAGTTATTTTGGAGAATCCTTCAAGAATCTTCTCTGAAGCTACACGACCTATTTGTTTGCAAACGTATGGTCCTCGGCCAGCTCGTTTAAATGGTGTTCATGGAGTTAATTTTTTGTATGCGCGGGGGTACCATATTAATATCGAGTTATTAACAACTCTTCTAAACTTATATCTGACCCACTGTTGTTACTGTTGCAAGAGTCTGCAATGGACAATGGTCATCAGGTGAGCGATTCAGGGCGATTGTCCCTTTTGACAATACGTTCCAACCGGCAGTGTGACAGGATGTATTCAATCTGTATTGATGGTGGCATGTGGCTGCTGTCGCAACGACTTTCAAGCCGTTTTATGTGGGCTTATAAGAAAAACGACTTCAAAAGGCTTTGCTATCTCGCCGTATAAGCTATTTGAAGTCGTCTTAGTTTCTGAAATTACTAACGCGACTGAATTATCGCGACGGCAGCTACATGCCACCATACTTATACGGGTGATCACGTGAACACTCAGCATGCGTATACACATTACATATCATCTGATACAGGTAACTGACCACTTCAATTGTTTGAGGCTTATATTACATATATATTGCCGCAATAAAGAGAAAACAATTTATGGCCCATTGACAATTTTCAAATCCTTTGGTTTCGTCAGTGACTTTTGTCGATGCTTGTAACTTTAAACTCACGCGCGGATCCAGGAGTTTGAGATTAGGGGTAGGTAAAAAAAATCAACAACAACAACAATAATACTAATAATAACAATAAAGCGCTCTCAGTCTCTTTTTAATTAATTTTATTTTTTCCTCACACACATTTCAGTAGATTCCAGCCTTTAAAAGGTCAATAAACAACCAAAAATATCAACAGCAAAAAAAAAAGTCAGTTACTGAACTTGATGGGAGTATAATAATCCGTTCGTCAAACCGCTTCAACAGGTACGACTCCAAATAAACACTTGCATCCTCTTCTGTGGTCTATCTTATATGCATACTTTTTTATTTGGCCTCATTTTGATTTGAGGTATGGAGTTCTGCGGTCGATCAACGTGCATGACCGTGCACCGACATGTTAGACATGCACTTCTTAACATCGCTTATTACATACACATGCTTGATGCATACTATACAATGAAACAATGAAACAGTGGCGTAGGATTCTTTCAGATATTGTAGGGGTGTGTGTGTGTGGGGTGGGGTTTTGTTGCGACTGAACATTTCAATATTTGATAAGTTTTTGTTGTGTGCGTCATACAATGCATATACCTACCTGTTTATGTCAATCGATTTATTTTATTCGTGTGAAAGTCAACTTCAGGACGTAAGCACAAGTTAAGGGTGACGGGTTGGGGGGTGGGAACGCGTGGGTGGTGGATGTACAATCTGCACTCTTTCAGATTTTGGGTGGCTTTTGGCGGCTGCCCTTAGTGTGTACACGCCTATGTGAAAACCTTGGCAGGTGGTATGCGTTATTACTGCTTGTACGAGCGAAGTCATATTCTGGGGTGATGGCGTTCATCAAGTATACCGTTCCTGGATGTATAAGATAAATGTATTCGCATTAAAGGTAGACACGGCAATCTGTGTTTTGTTAAAAATCGCGGCGTCCCGTAAGTTTAGGCTTTCTATTGATAAATCATTATTCTCATTTTTTTGTGCATAATTGTTTGAACTTTTTTTGTTGGGAGGGGAAGTGGGTGAATGTATGCATTCCAATGTTTGTGTTCTGTCATTTAAGCAAACTTTGTAAAGATCTGTATATTTAAGTTTGGGCAAGCCTTCATGCTTGTACTTGCAAAGATTGATTATATAACACCTATACTATTTTCAAAATTATATGGTAGACAATTTGAAAAATACAAACTTTTATTTTGTTTTATTTAAATATATTCAAGCAGATTGTAAGTCAAATTAGTACTAGCTAAATACATTTAGAATCTAATTTTGATGTTCGTTAAAACCTTCATGATTGTCTTGTGTCCCTTTAACGCGCGACTATAGATAAATAAACATTTGAAGATCAGGTTGCTTGAAAACATCCACACTGACAGACACGGCCCAGAGGGGTTTCACCGTGATCAATACATGCTGTATAATGCAATGCAGCCCGGAGCAATTATATAGTGTGGAGCTTATGCATACGAGGGGGTACAAAGGTGCATATGCTCAACAATAACTGAATTTTTCACGTTTTCTTAACACATGCTTAAACCTTCTCTTTGTTTGATTTTTAATACAAGGGATTGTGTCAGTATGTGTCTGTCATAAACAATGAACAATAAGTTAGTGGGGATAAAATATGATATATTGAAGGAGTTATAAGGATATACATACTTAGAGCGACTACATGTAAGTGTAACGTTTTTTTGTTATAGTGTTTGTTATATTTTGATTCACATTAAAGGTATACATGGCCGTCTGTATTTTATTAAAAAGCGCGGCGTCCAGTAAGTTTTTCTGTTTATAAATAATAATTAATAATAATTTGAATAGCATATTCTAATTCTTGATTATATGACACCAATAATATATTCAAACATATGGTGGAAAATATGAAAATATAACAATTTTATTATCTGTTTTTTAAATATATGCCAGCAGATTTAAAGTCAAATTGAAAACTAGTATTACACATTTAGAAGCTGATTTTAATGTGTGTTAACACCTTCAAGATTGTCGTGTGTCCCTTTAACGTGCGCCTATAGATAAATAAACATTTGAAGATCTCAGGTTCCTAGTTGCTTGAAAACATCCACACTGACAGATATTTCACCGTGATAAATACATACTTTATAATGTTATGCAGCCCGGGGCAATTATATATTGTGACGATTATACATCCGAGGGGTTACAGAGGTGCATAGGCTCAACAATAGCGTGATAGTTGAATTTCTCGCGTTTTCTTAACATATGCTTAAACCATTTCTTTTGTTTGTTTTTTAATACAAGGAGTTGTGTCAGCATGTGTCTCTGTCATAAAGAATGAACAATAAGTTAGTGGGGATAAAATATGATATATTGAAGGAGTTATAAGGATATACATACTTAGAGCGACTTCATGTAAGTGTGACGTTTTCTTGTTATAGAGTTTGTTATATTTTGATTCACATTAAAGGTATTCATGGCAGTCCGTACGCGGCGTCCCGTACGTTTTTCTATTTATAAATACTAATTAATAATGTTTTGAATAGTTAAAAGCATTTCTTTTTGCATATTCTAAATTCTTGATTATATGACACCAATATTATATTCAAAACTATGGTGGAAAATATGAAAAATAACAATTTTATTGGGTGCGTTCAGGGTTCTCCCATCGGCAACCATGTTGGTTAACTTTGGGTTACCAATGGCCAACGATGGTAACATTTGGTACCAATGAGGTCACCGATACAACCTCTGGTGTAGAGTCGCGGGAAGATTGGTAACCAACGTTCTACCTATCGGCGAACCGACGTCTAACGACGATGACCGATGGTTACCGATGGGAAAACCCTGAACGCACCCATTATCTGTTATTTAAATATATGCAAATAGGCTAAGTCAAATTAATACTAGCTTAATACATTTAGAATGATGAATGGTGTTTTAATACATTTAGAAGCTGATTTTAATGTTTATTTACACCTTCAAGATTGTCGTGTGTCCCTTTAACGTGCGCCTATAGATAAATAAACATTAAAGATCTTGGTTGCTTGAAAACATCCACACTGACAGACACGGCCCAGAGGGGTTCACCGTGATAAATTCCAACCCGAGATATAAGTGTTTTTATTAAAACCCGTGCGCGCGTGACTTTTATCTTTACCCATTAAGATAAGACTTTCCATCCCCCATATAAAACGTGGATAGTCTTATCCGGTATGCAAGAAAAGAAAATGGTTTCTTGCAAGTAAAATGGGGATAATTCAGGTAAAATACATGACCGTTTTGGTTCTTGTCATATAACCATGTGTGCCAAGTTTCAAAGCGTTTCTACAATTCGTTTTTGATAAATGAGGAAAAATAAAAACGTTAACCAAAATTTTTATCCAAAACGTCAAAACGCGTTGACGTACGGACGGAAGGATGGAGTGACGGACGGACGGACGGACGGACAGACGGACAGACAGACAGACATCGATATAAACCTGGAGTTTTACGCAATCCGGCTAAAAATTAAATATGCGCATGTTTATGCATGCACATACCCACACACACTAAAATATATGTTTCCAGTTGGAGAACGTGACTAGTTACCATAGTTACGATGTCGATCACAGACTTCCTACCCCTGAAGTTTTACGAAGGTGTATTCCTGTTAATGGCCGTATTTCTGCCATATCTTGCATACACAGTGGAAGTGCAGATTTGTACGTTTGGCATACTGGGAATGTACATGATCCTAAGGGTCATCAGGGCAAGGATGAGGTTGAAGACGCTACCCACAGATGGCAAAGCTGTTTTTATTTCGGGTTGTGACTCAGGTTTGCTTCTTGTTCAATATACGATAACAAAACTGCTATACATGTATATATATCATACTTACATGAGTACTCATTCATTATTAAATTTATTAAACGAGTTGGCAAAACGATATAATGCGAAGCTCTTGCATATCGACTTTTATTGCATTTAACACGCGAAACCGACATAAACCGTGGGAATTGGATCATAGTCTTTATCGAATTTTCTTTGACAGCGCGTACTAGGCTTATTTGCATAGCTATATAACTACTTGTATATTGAAAATATAGAATGTTGTTATTCCACTCCCACGTCATAAGTTACGTGATAAATTTGCTTATTGGGAATTGCCCATTACTTGGTCCGAGTATTAACTTTCATACCCCATCCAGCCCCTTCTCCAAGAAGCGAAAACGAGGTTGGCTGGGGTATGAAAATAAACTGTAATTTCTGCTTATTAAAGTTTGCATATTGTAAAATTAAAATATTTAATAGGTAATTTTAAACAGGTCATCGCATTTTTTTTTCAGTAGAAAATGTTTTTAAACGTGTTCTATTGTCGAAATATCCGTTATAAAATCCTGCTTATAGGTATAAGCTTTCCCATCGTTTAATGGAATTAAGGCGGGAACACGTAATGCCATTGCTTATTATCCTGCTTATTGCCGATTTCCCATCCTTTACTTAAATAAGTTATTGCGAATCGCCACTTTTACGGTAATAAAAGCAAATTGCTTTTCCCATTGATTGTCTCATTGTTTGGAATTCGATATTTACTTTAATGGATAGCAACTGACAATATACATTATCAGTAAACATTGAGCAAAAATTTAAAGTGCTCCAATATATCCTGTTAACTTAACGTTCCATACATGCTGACACCAAAAACTGCAACACAGAACAAAAAAAAATCAACAAATCAAAAAATCAAAAAAAATCTTCTTTTCAGAAACTGCTAGGCGAATGAGATGTACACTTGCATGAATCATCTTCTTACCACCGAGAGTAGGTTTTGTACAAATGATACCGAAATCTGAAACCCAAAACAAGTTACTTTTCTAGTATACATGACACACTTACTGAAACTTGCTCAGTCTGCTCAAATCAAAGTTTGGTCATATTATTTATAAGCAGCCAATATCAACCTTTCCGACAGCAAACAGAGAGTCTACGTATTGTACTATAATTATCATGTCGTCTTTCCTGCTTAAACAATTGACGATCTCCCAGCAATCTATACAATATAAACTATTTTAAATTATACGTCATGAAACTGAAGTAAAGCAAATAAATAAATAAATACACATACATGAACAGATATTTTTTTAAAAAGTACACATAGCGAACATGAATATACTTATATGATCCGTAAATGAGAGCAAATGATTTCCTATCAAACAGTGCTCCTCCTTGCATGTTCTTTCACAATCTCACAAACAGTTGACATCCCTGAAATTAGATATTATCACAGACCTAATAACAAATAAATAGAAAACTGTGAAATGTTTCTAAGTTTCAAGTGGCACAGTTCGGAAATGTCACAAAATATTGCCCGACTTCAAACACACATCATTAAGAGTTTTATACGTATACGTTTCATCTATGTCAAATGCTATCACATATGTATGTCTCTTTCAAATGATGGCAATTTTCTTACTTTAACACTTTAAGCAAAAAAGTAATTAGAAGGAACGTTTCACCACATCAGTTGCTTGATTTTTAAGGCAAAAGCCAAAAATGATAGTTTAAAGTTAAACAGCCTTTTATACGATTTCTTATTTCTTATTTTCAAAATAAAGATAAATTAGATAATCCCATTTTGCTATTCCTTATGAATCTTTTGAATGTATTCTCTTCAAAATCAATGAATTTTTGAGGAATTAGAAGGAAAGGTTAAGGTGCCACGTGATATTTTGGCTTCTTAACTGGTTTCGATAGGAAATTATCCAATCTGTTTGCTTGTTAGGTCTGTGATATTATACACTTTACTGCAGGTTTTGGGCATATGGCAGCAATCAGGTTAGATGGTCAAGGTTATACTGTGTTTGCTGGATGCCTCAATGAGAAAGGGTCAGGTGCCGAGGAACTAAAATCTAAGTGTTCTGAAAAGCTACATGTCGTACCCCTTGACGTCACCAGTGATGACAGTGTACGGGAGGCAGGGCAATTTGTCAGGAAGCACCTGGGAGATTTATGTAAGTGGAACCTTGTCACACACATTTATATAAACATTATAGGTTTCAGCGACAAAACTGATCGGGAGCCTTTGTAATTATGTTGGAACTTCCTTGCGGGCACATATACTAAAGGAAAAAAGAAACGCAACTCGAGAATTTCCGCTATATATCGTATGGACAATATGCTGTTGTTTATCTAATGGTACATGGCTACATTAGGCATTTCGGATTAAATACTAAAACAACACGTAACATACTAAATATTATCCCTTCAAAGTTTCAGCATTGATATAATACTTGTTTGGCTCAAGCAGGTGAGCAAACCTAGGATGTACTAGTTTGCAACCTTTTTACATTACATATAGTCCGGAAATGGCTCGAATTTCCAAAGCAGAACTTTAACATTTACGAATTTCGTGTTACAACATGTACTGTGATTAAAATGTCAATAAAAGTGCAATGTTGTCCTTTCTCGAACAGCTGCAAACATTTTTAGAAAAAGTAGAACCTTACAAACTCTATAAGATATATAATAACAGTGAAGGAGTGCACGGGCGGCAAGTCACTATGTGTATGTCAGGAACCTCGTCGACGTGGAATCTGGTTACACTTAGTTATGCACCACTATGATTTTCAGCGATTTTTGACAGTTATTTTTCTGAGTTCAGTATGTTAACATTACCAATATACAATCAGGCCTATGGGGTGTCGTGAACAACGCTGGTATCTACGTACACGGTGATGTGGAACTGTGCACCATTCAGACGTATCAACGTGTCACTGACGTCAACGTATTTGGATTGATACGCGTCACCAAGGAGTTTCTGCCGCTTATTCGGCAATCGCAAGGTAATTTAAATGTTCGGCCTTTTCGTTGTTTATTTCAAAAGTAAATTCGTATTTTCCAGTTCCGCATGTATGCTAAAGGGACGATCACGTTTAATGTTTTTCTTTAATATTGTCTTGTCGACGCTGAAAGGAATGGTAATGTTTAATGTTTTTCTGCAATTTTGACTTGTCGCGCCCTTAATAGTTTATTTTCTTGTAGCTCTAGCTTCTGCTAAGTCACTGAGTACTTGCTTTGTGGCTTTCTATTCATCTTTACATGATCATCTTTGTGTTACACTTATATTGCCTATTAATGCTGCCTGGTTTGTTAGAGAATATGGTACACCCTAGAACCTGGTTTAAATGAGTTGTAATGTCTCGTTCAAATTACTTTTTGTTTATGTTTTCCTTCACAATCTATCATCATATTTCTTTAATTTCCTTTTGTATGTTTTTTTCTTCTTTTTAAGTTGTTTAAGCAAATATTAACTGAAAACCAATGTGACACTGAATATTTATAATAATTCTACCAATTGGTTCATATATATGTATGTTCCGTAGCTATTAATACATACTTGAATTGTAAACACGTTTTCCAAGGAGAGGAACTTTATAAGTTTTCTTTCGTTCCAGTCATTTACTTCATATACTGTTAACTGCATTTATGCACGAATTCGAAATAAAATATGTTTAAACCAAACAACCAGCGGTCTTTATGACACTGACCATTTGCTTATATTCCTCCTTGTAATTGGTGTTTGTTTTGAATGTGTGGTTTTCGTTGACTGTGTTCTGTGCATGCTACATTTCCTGTTCTACCTTTATACCTACCTTTATCTGTATAGTATCACCTATGTGTTTTAAAGATATTGGCCAAAGAAAGAAATAAGCTTTATTATTGATTGCATCCAATGTTAGACCACGGCCGAGTTTTCCATTTCTAGTCATAACGTCAAAATAACATTGTAGAGATGTGAACGTGTTGGCCTAATGTTTATTGTCAGTCACTTCTTAAAATCAGTGGAACAATCTTCTTGGGAGTTTGTATACTGATTACGTAAATACTTTTTAGGACGGTTCATAATGATGTCGAGTAACAACGCGAGATTCTCGTTTGCGAGCTCATCAGCGTACACGGCGTCCAAGAAGGCGATAGAGTGTATCAGCGATAGTCTGCGCATGGAGATGATCAAGTTTGGCGTTAAGGTGGCCATTGTACAGCCCGCCATGTTTGGAGGAAACACGAATATAATGGACGACCAGAGTGTAAGTTCTTGTAGTTTATATACTATATATTGTTTGTTTTGATTCTTGTAGGTCAGGATACTGCTTAAACGTGTATTAAATGTATGTGTTTTGTTTTTTACACTTGCAATGAATACACTTCTGTGTTCGTTTTAATTTGTACACTACATACAAGCTATATATTTTTGAACAGTAATATTTATTTAAACCAAGTACGTGTGTTAAAGCCATTAATTTTCATACTAATTTTTACTGGCGTTAACCTGTTTCGAAGAGCCAGTTTCTCGCAATAGGGTGAAATCAACGGCTGTTATTAGCGGCTTTATAGTGTTAACATCCTCTATTTTGCCCAACATTCCTGCTATTATAGGCCCCGTGTGCTCATCTGTTTCGACGTAGCCCACATTGTTAAGCAAGGGCAATAATGAAACAAAGTAGACCTACTCTGATTTTAATTCTGGTTGATGTACAGATAGCTCGACAATACGCTGATGTAGAGTTGAGTTGGGAGTCGAGTAGTGAGGAAGTTAGATCCACGTACAGCAAAAAGTACATGACGGACCAGATAGATGCGCTCGTCCACAACAGGACCAAGCTCGCCGCCAAGAGTTCAGATACTGTGGTAGACGCCATCGAGGACGGTCTAACCAGCACGAACCCCAAATACAGATATGTTGTTCATGGTGGACCATTTGGTATAGATCCATTAGCCGTAAGTTATTCGTAAAATATATTTTTGATTATAATAATCAATACGTAGTTTTAGGAGTTAGTTTAACTGCTGGTGGTTTATTTTCTGAAACTCGCACACCAAACATATAAAAGATATTTTAATTAAACTCATATATGTTACCTACAATTAAGTTATGGACATTTTCAAATTTTAAAATGTACAATTATGCAAGCGTAAAATACAGCAACAAAACTGTTTATTTGCATGGAATGTTAGAGTGACGCATATTAGACAATGCATATACGAGGATTGGTCGTTTTCTTTCCACCCCCGCCACCCCCATTTATTTTCTTTATTTCTGTTCCGAATAAGTCTTAACATTTTGAAATAATAAAAATACCAATTTATTTATTCCTATTTAGTGTAAGTTGAATTAATGATTTATGATTCACGATTACAAAAACTCACCGAGTCGTTCATTTTTCCACATCCAAACCATTTTATAAATAATAATGAATCCAGACGAAACTATTTTATAGAAATCATTAAAACGGACTGAACATAAGGTTAATTTTAATGCATTTGCACAGTGTATATGAAACTGAATCATTGGGATTGGTATATTTAATTCTTACATATCGACTCCAGTCCCTTTAAAAAAGTCATTCAAACATAATAGTTGAGATACTACTCCGTGTGGTTAGCCAATCTATCGCATGACCCTCTTAACTGTTTATTAAAGCATCCGTACACGCTACGTTACTTTAGTTCAGGTATCAAATAAATAGAGGATATTGGTTGTTTTGGAGTGAATGATAGATTTTATTTCATCGAGAAGTGAGACATGAGTGGAAATATAAAGGTTATCTCACTTCGGGATGAAACAAGAGCAGCAGGAACTGCAGGGCAATCCATAGTCCCCCACCGGCTAGTCAAACATTTCCCAGACATTTTCTATGATGGAGGTCAAAGATCAAGATCAAGGTCACGATGACCTTATTTTGGTACGCGACACACCGCTATCCCAAGATGTATTTACACACCAAGATTGGTGTCTCTAAGTGTTATAGTATTGAAAATACGGTCCAGACAAGCATTTTCTATGACAGAGGTCACATGTCAAGGACACAATGGCCTTATTTTGGTACGCGACACACCGCTATCCCAAGATGTATTCACATACCAATTTTGGTATCTCTAAGTGTTATAGTATTGAAAATATGGTCTGGACAAGCCTTTTCTATGACAGAGATCACAGGTCAAGGTCAAGGTCACAGTGACCTTATTTTGGTACGCGACACACCGCTATCTCAAGATGTATTCGCATACCAAGTTTGATAGTATTGAAAAAACGGTCCGGACAAGTATTTTCTATACATTTTCTATGACAGAGGTCACAAGTCAAGGTCACAATGACCTTATTTTGGTACGCGACACACCGCTATCCCAAGATTATTCAAATACCAAGTTCGGTATCTGTAAGTGTTATAGTATTGCAAATACGGTCCGGACAAGCATTTTCTATGACAGAGGTCACAGGTCAAGGTCAATGTCACAGTGACCTTATTTTGGTACGCGACACACCATTATCCCAAGATGTATCCGCATACCAACTTTGGTATCTCAAAGTCTTATAGTATTGAAAATATGGCCCGGACAAACATTTTCAGAACATTTTCTATGACAGAGGTCACAGGTCAAGGTCACTGTGACCTTATTTTGGTATGCGACATACCGCTGTCCCAAGATGTATTAAATATCAAGTTTGGTATCTCTCAGTGTTATAGTATTGAAAAAACGGTCCGGACAAGCATTTTCTATACATTTTCTATGACAGAGGTCACAAGTCAAGGTTACAATGACCTTATTTTGGTACGCGACACACCGCTATCCCAAGATGTATTCAAATACCAAGTTTGATATCTGTAAGTGTTATAGTATTGAAAAGATGGTCCGGACAAGCATTTTCTATGACAGAGGTCACAGGTCAAGGTCAATGTCACAGTGACCTTATTTTGGTACGCGACACACCATTGACCCAAGATGTATCCACATACCAAGTTTGTTATCTCAAAACCTTATAGTATTGAAAATATGGCCCGGACAAGCATTTTCGGAACATTTTCTATTACAGAGGTCACAGGTCAAGGTCAAGGTCACTGGGACCTTATTTTGGTATGCGACACACCGCTATCCCAAGATGTATTTACACACCAAGATTGGTGTCTCTAAGTGTTATAGTATTGAAAATACGGTCCAGACAAGCATTTTCTATGACAGAGGTCACATGTCAAGGACACAATGGCCTTATTTTGGTACGCGACACACCGCTATCCCAAGATGTATTCACATACCAATTTTGGTATCTCTAAGTGTTATAGTATTGAAAATATGGTCTGGACAAGCCTTTTCTATGACAGAGATCACAGGTCAAGGTCAAGGTCACAGTGACCTTATTTTGGTACGCGACACACCGCTATCTCAAGATGTATTCGCATACCAAGTTTGATAGTATTGAAAAAACGGTCCGGACAAGTATTTTCTATACATTTTCTATGACAGAGGTCACAAGTCAAGGTCACAATGACCTTATTTTGGTACGCGACACACCGCTATCCCAAGATTATTCAAATACCAAGTCCGGTATCTGTAAGTGTTATAGTATTGCAAATACGGTCCGGACAAGCATTTTCTATGACAGAGGTCACAGGTCAAGGTCAATGTCACAGTGACCTTATTTTGGTACGCGACACACCATTATCCCAAGATGTATCCGCATACCAAGTTTGGTATCTCAAAGTCTTATAGTATTGAAAATATGGCCCGGACAAACATTTTCAGAACATTTTCTATGACAGAGGTCACAGGTCAAGGTCACTGTGACCTTATTTTGGTATGCGACACACCGCTGTCCCAAGATGTATTAAATATCAAGTTTGGTATCTCTCAGTGTTATAGTATTGAAAAAACGGTCCGGACAAGCATTTTCTATACATTTTCTATGACAGAGGTCACAAGTCAAGGTTACAATGACCTTATTTTGGTACGCGACACACCGCTATCCCAAGATGTATTCAAATACCAAGTTTGATATCTGTAAGTGTTATAGTATTGAAAAGATGGTCCGGACAAGCATTTTCTATGACAGAGGTCACAGGTCAAGGTCAATGTCACAGTGACCTTATTTTGGTACGCGACACACCATTGACCCAAGATGTATCCACATACCAAGTTTGTTATCTCAAAACCTTATAGTATTGAAAATATGGCCCGGACAAGCATTTTCGGAACATTTTCTATTACAGAGGTCACAGGTCAAGGTCAAGGTCACTGGGACCTTATTTTGGTATGCGACACCCCGCTGTCCCAAGATGTATTCAAATATCAAGTTTGGTATCTCTAAGTTTTATAGTATTGAAAATACGGTCCGGACAAGCATTTTCTATGACAGAGGTCACAGGTCAAGGTCAAGGTCACAGTGACCTTTTTTTGGTACGCGACACACCGCTATGCCAAGATGTATCCACATACAAAGTTTGGTATCTCAAAGTCTTATAGTATTGAAGGCAGGACGGACGGAAGGACCCCCCCCCCCCCCCCCCCCCCCCCCCAAAAAACAAGGGAGACAATTTCAATAACTGAGCCGCTTTACACATTTTTTTGCCCTTCTACAAAAAATAGTCCAAAAATATTTTATTTATACACAAATAGAACTTTTTTTTTAAATCTTTTTATAATGGTTGTCATTTCCTTTTAACGTTTGAAATCCATTTCAAGTCATTGTTTGAATAGAATGTACAATTCGCAGTGTTTTTATCTTGACAAGTTTACATTTGCATAGGAATATCTTGTGAATCGTTTTACTGTGCATTTGTGTTGGTTGTACATTTAAAAATGAATAATGTGTATTATAAAAAATATTTGCATAGTTGTTCCGGATTTTCAATAAATGCTGAACATTAAAAAGTAGTCCCGGCAGTGAAAAAATAAAACTCACGTATGAAATATCGCTTTTATTGCGTTGCTAAAATCCTTACATTTTCACGAGTGAAAATATTTGAGTTTTCTCCCTTCGAGATGAAAATAAGTCCTATATTCACGACAAACCAACAAATATTCTATTTATTATATACTCACAAACTTGTAATTTATGCAGAAAAATTATAATGCGCCAAAACAAAGACGTCAATAACGTCAACGACGTAAACAACGTCAACAGTCGCATGACGTCATTTTGAGAGGAAATATCTTATATTTTCACATGTGAAATATAAACAATGAAAAAATAAGGTTTTATTTTAATCATAAAATCCAATATTTCTCTGGAAAGTATATAATAATATACAAGTATTAATAACTACAGAAAAGCGGTAACGAACATAAACAAATGAAAAGAAGTAAATTTTTTAGTCGTTCTGTAATAAAGGGTTGTATTTTTCTTCTCCATTCAGATATATGGTCATATATATGGTTATCTACCTGAGTTTGTCACCGACTGGATGTGCTGCAAAGTAACGGGCACTCACACCAAGGACGTTCTACAGGGATTCTTCAAAGAAACTGCGGATGAAACTAAACCAAAGGAAGATTGATAGTTGGCAACAAGTTCCAGACAGAGCAAACAAGAACTTAAAATAAAGTTTTAATGAAAGTAAGCAGTTGAAGACGGGTAGTAGGCGCAAACTTCCACAAATTACGATTAGGATGAGTCATAACGATCAACCTATCAAACAAGAATGAAGGACGAAAAAAAAGAAGCATTCAATTGTCAGTTTCCACGCAAAACGGTTGAGAAAACATCAAAATTATTATACTGTTGTTTGGGGCGCTTGTTTCAGCCAAAGGTTTTTTGGACTTTTAAGACAAAATTAATCTACTACCTAAATAAGTTGTATATCAGTGAAACAGACATTACTTTTCAAAATCGGCTGAGAAATAAAAAATTTACGTGCGAAAGTTGTTTTTCATGGTCATTTTCAATGCCAAATTCTGCTGCATGAAACAATTGAAAAATGTTTTTTTTTAAATTTTTTATTCAAAAAAGGCTTTAAATTGTTGGATAGTAATAAATAAAGACACCCGGAAACTTTTATAGCAAAATATGAACTATTACTGAAGTTATTTGACATTTCTTAATTTTCTGCTGTCCCACCAAGGCATTTACATATGAAAAGACCCATCAAAAAATCATTTTGGCTGTAAAATATTTATTTTTCAACCGATTTTCAAAAGTAAGGTAGTTTTATTTACCACTAAAAATGCCAGTTCTAATGATATATAACTGATGTTCGTATTTTTTAAATTGCTCAAGTTACTGCAGAAAAAACTTTGGCTGAAACAAGCGCCCCAAACAATAGTACACGAAGCTACGAGTAATAACCGATTGAGTATATCAAGTGACTGTGTTGTCAAAACATTTGATATTATATTAATATATATTTTTTCAGTTCCATGATTTCACTGTTTAAAGTCTTGAACATGGTAAAGAGGCATTGACCAAAAACAGGAACAGACGTGTTCATGTAAATATCGACAGCTAAGTGAAGACATGTGCCATCTACATATATACAAACTGCAGGCAGAGATGTTTATATGTAGACATTACGAACGACACAGGAAATAGTTATTAAATGGCTGCCTTGATTTATACGAACATTGCCGAATATGAATGGAAACGGTAGAATAACTATCAGATGCTTACTTCGATTTATACAAACATTGCCAAAGATAAATGAACAGTTAACGTGTTACATTTAAAGATACATTGCCAGAGATGAATGTAAACGGTAAAATAACTAGTAAAGTGTTAATTATACAGATATGACAGGGATGGTAGTATGCACGGTGACTATGGAATTCAGTCCTGAAATGCTAGTTTTTGATATTAGAAAATGTTATTTGTAGAGACACTTGTTCTGGAAGCTGCTTTAGAGAATGACCGACGAGAATGACCCTGAAGATATGGCAAATCCGCAAGAAGTTTCATAACGTTTAAAAATCTTCGTAAAAACACTATGCCTAAATATTAAACAAGATACAGAAACTATGCAAACTTTTGTTTTGTTTCAAAAAGATTACACATATGCACTCACACTTACATTATGCATTGCACGCATTACACTTCATTTACAATAACAGCACATGCTGTAAACCTTATAAAAAGTAACTGAATAATTATTATGGAACCATTTCATGGTTTGGATAACTGCCTTTTTAATTTATAAAAGTAGATATAAAAGTCGAACAGGAAATGTAGCATTCAAGGACCACAGTCAACCTAAAGCACGCATAGAAACACTTTTACGGATGACTAGAAGGCAAGACACGACAACACAAACATAAAAGGATTGACAATAGGGCTACCGCACTGGAACGCTCAGTGGCAAAACGATTGATATATGTGCATACATCATCACAATCGCATAGCATGTAATTTAAAAGTTCTAGTGTACCAATCCGTTGTGCCAGATACCTGAGCCGAAGGTTTAGAGTGAGCTATTATGACCGCTCTTCGCCCGTTAACCTGTCTGCCGTCGTCCTTAACTTTTGCTTAAACGACTTATCCACAGAAACGGCTTTGCCAGGTTTGATCATACATAACATGGATGATCCTTAGAGCAATGTCTTTGATTGTTTTACAAATGAGACCCACTCTACATCTTAGATGACCACCGTTACTATAAAAGTTAATAACCTTAAAGAAATATAAAAAAATCGGACAGGGAAAGAAGCGTTCAAGGAGGACAGTCAACCACAAAACACAGAAACAAACACGCAAACAGACAAACAAGAAGGCAAAAGTAATAATAAATGCAAACGACATCACAAACACAAAAGGGTTGACAAAAGGGCTACCGCCTTGGAACGGTTAGTGGCAAAGTAGGCCACTGGGGGTTTAAACCGGTTCTAGGGTGCACCAGACCTCACACTTACCCTACTGTCATCCCATTAAAACAGGACAAAACCGCTAAGCATATTTCGACAGTTTTCTTTGTGTGTATACTCGTTTATTTATCCTCGCTGTATTGCACCGGGCATTTTAGCGAGCAGACCTCGTTTCAACGTCTCATTATAAAGACTGATAAGGTGGGAAGTACTTTTTAAATGTTTTGATAATTAACAGAAATTCTGCGATCCCTGGGTTACTAAGCCGCGATGACAACTATTAAACCACGACGCTACCTTGTTTTTCTTTATAACTGTCCCTCAGACTATCAAAGCTGTAAACATGAACTCTGGTTGTGTCCCAGGGGTAAAACGTTTGTATATGAATTTCACTTGTTAAATATTGACTTGTATCGGGAAAACTAAACAAAACTCTTCATCTCTGAATCAGAAGTGATAAAACACTCATGGATTGCATGCAGCATTAGTTTATGGTCCTCTACTAAATAGGGACAAATCTGGGCTACATCTCAGTGACGTCATACATTGTGTAAACATCTCAGGACGATGTCCGACATAATAAACCTATGCACTTGTATATATACCGTGTAACTAATGTACTGTTTGTCCGAAAAAAATGACCGTTTCAATTTATTTTTAGAACATACTATCACTGATATTGCGCCCTATTTATTCAAATAGTGACACCGACCTTTCTCGGAAACTACAATAGATAGATATTGCATATTTTGCATGTAGGGAAAGCCTGATTTGTTCAAATAGTTGTCATGGGGTCAAATTTGGCCTCGCTCAGGTCGTACCTCCGTCCGATAGACATGCACAGGGAAACAACATGAAAACACGTCTTCTCTGAAACTACAAGGCATATTCCATGTAGCTCGTGGACCTCTACGAAGTTTTTCAACGTGTACCGGGGGATGAGTTTTGACCCTGCCACTGGTGGTCATTCTTTTACAAAGAGTTATAACGGGAAAATCTTTTAAAACATGTTTTCTGAAACTACACTAGAGTATGACCCTCTACCCGTTTGTACAAATGGTTACCATGCGGTCAAATACGCGTCGAGATACAAAACAGTATTCGAATCTGATGCCACTTTAGATATAATGCGCTCAGTTATTGGTGTCAGTATGACAGAATACATAGCGTCATATATTGCTATATACGAGCCGTGTCAACGTCTAGAGTTTCTACCCGGAGCGTCCACAGACTCCTGCATCCTGTTCAGAAATGATCGTTTTAGATCAGACTATCAAGTTGTAAAAATGAAGTAAAACTGTTTGTTTTTTATAGGAAAAAACTCTAAAACAATCTTAGAACAATTGGAAAAATATCAACAGTTTTTTGTGTGATTTTCTTTAGAAATGTTCAGTATTTCTAATGAAGTTGTCGTTTTCAAGTTATTGTTTCTTCAAATGTTAGTTTCCGTTCAATTTACTTAGTGATTAGGCCAAATAAAAACGCATTGTGTTAACTGTAACCCTACCCCACAAAATGTCATTTCTTTTAAAAACTCAGTTGATGACAAGTATTTTGGAAAACAGACCCCGTGTGGTTTCGCTCCCTGACTGAGGTATGTCTGATGGGAAACTGTATCCTCCATCTCCTCTGTCACTGAGGATGCTGCCCCAATATAACCTAATATGATGTGTTAAGGGACATAACACTCCATTTTATTTGTCATTTGCTATGCACTAGGATTATTTCTTTAAATTACTGCTTCTGAGGGTTACGGATGTGGAAGCAAACTAATAACAGTCCGACACTATTTGCAAAGGAGACATTTAAACATTGGACTGTAGGGAGAAGGTTTCAAAAATCAGTAGAATCTAGCTATATCCCGTATTAGGTCCACGGCAGAAAGAATGAATAATCGCATGCATAAGTAAATGAAATTTAAGCATTGAAATGGAACACTCCTCATTGTATTCAATAACATTTTGCACAACACTGTTTTAAAGTAATTATCCCGCCAACAATATCCAAATGTTACAATATATATATACACCGTTTCTAAACCTACTGTCAACGTGGTATACATATAAAAGGGTGAGAAAATGCATACATCTACAAAATACATTTCAAAAAGCACTGGATCCCCGAGGGGATACGAAAATGTTGGAATAAATTAATAGATGGAGAAAAAAACATTTATACAGTGCTACATTTTACAAAAACCCAAGCGCTTTCGGCTTACGCCTTCATCAGGGGTACACAAACACGAAAAGAACAAATACGAAACAAAAAAACACTAATATATAGATGGGGAATTTTTTTTATACAGTTCTACAGTTTATAAAAACCCAAGGGCTTTCGGCTTACGCCTTCATCACTTCATCAGGGGTACACACGAAAATAACAAATCGAAATAAGTTTAGCAAGTCAGTTGCATGGCAAATCCATTTGCGCAGTGTGTTCAAAACGATGTGTTAAAACTATGTCAGCGAAAAAAATAACAAAATGTTTTAAGCTACCTGCTTTACATATATTATAATATCGTTCTTAGTTCAATGTAAAGGGAGGTATATAATTTTTTTTTTTTTTAAAACTGCAATATAATGACAAAGTTAGTATTCATTGATTTTGCGGTGTTTATAACTTGACTCCCAGAATGTTATTTAGTGACGTTTGACCATATTCTTTATCATATTGATATTTTGAAATAAATTGGAGATAACAGAACAGAACAGACAGTTTATTAAGACGTATACCTAAGTACATCGTCTAAATACATGTATGTATAAATTAATTCATGTCACGTATCCAAGCATACAATAAATTTTCTATATATTTTTATCATAGTTAATAGCAATGTATTAACAAAGGCAGTAAGGAAAAACAGCAAAACTAATTACATTAGGTCTCAATATTAATAATTGAATTCCGTATAGCTAAAGCTTCTTTTATATATTTACAAATGTTCCTAATCTCATTCTTATCAGATGAAGTCAGTAAATTGTGAAACTTAAAAACAGATGGATTAACATAGTAAAAACGTTTAATATACTTTTTTCTTAGTTGAAGATAACATCGACAGATACGTATAAAATGGTATTCATCCTCTATGTCCCTATCAATACAACATAAACAATAACGTTTATTACGAGGTATATTATTACGTGAGTATCGTCCTGTTTGTATTTTCAAAGGGTGTACAGAAACCCTCAATTTCACAAAGTATAAACGTAGATTTCTGGGTACTATATCTAAATATCGTTCATATTCAAAAGAGGTTTTAAACACTATACATATTCAAAACAGAACTGTTATTTACACTTCTATACCATTCTTGTTTAAATGTATCTATTATTCTACACTTAAATTCACTCATAAATGCGTTAACATGTAATGTATTAGGATTTTCAAATACATATGCAAAACCATAGTCATTTAACAGCTTTTTTACATTAGAAACCCAGTTTGTATAACCTTTATAACAGTCATCAATAGCCTGGTTATACACAGTTTTCATTATTATGTTATTACTGTTGTGAATTTTAAACCAGTTTACAATCCTTACATATCTATTGATATATAAAGGGTATCTTCCCAATTCTCCATATACAGCAGCATTGCATGTGTTTATTTTAACCTGTTACAATCTTTTACAAAATTTTAAATGTATACGTTCTACTTCTTTGGATTTGGTGAAACCCCATACTTCAGATGCATAACTTAATATTGAACCAACAAATGCATCAAACAACTGACATAATATTTTAGGCTATAGATCATATTCTTTGCATTTATATAGTACACTATTAATAGCTTTAAGGGCTTTTCCAACCAAATGCTCTTGGTTCAATGTAAAACTACCAAATGTTCTTGGTTCAATGTAAAACTACCAGTGTAATTTATTACAGTGCCTAAATAATTTAAATTATCTACTACTTCAATATTATGGCCATTATAGGTCCAAGTCTCATCGTGTCGTATTCTACCCCTCTTACGAAATACCATAATTTTAGTTTTGGAAGTATTAACTTTTAGGCCCCATGCATTGCAATATAAGTAAAGATTGTCCAAATGATTTTGTACTTCTTCGGGTGATTTGCCTAAATCAAATAAAATGGCCATATCATCTGCAAATAACAACAGGATCAACACAATATCGTCTATATTTAAACCAGAGTTAATTCTATTCTGTAAATAAAGTTCTAAGTCCTCTATAAACAGAGAAAAAAGTATCGGGGACATTACCTCCCCTTGGCGTAAGCTAACAGCATAACTAAAGTAATCCGAGTAAGATGTACATGATTTCACACAAGATTTAACATTTTCATACATATCTTTGACTACTCTAAGTAATTTACCTAGTATACCAGCCACAATGCATTCAGCCACAATGCATTACGATAAATCAAAACATTTAAGCAAATCGACATATATAACGTATAAACGTTTTTTTTTCATTTATATAATTTTGCACAATAGACATTAGAATATATATTGCGTCAACAGTTGAACAACCTTTCCGAAATCCAAATTGCGCATCCGAAATAGTAGCGTTATCTTCACAAAATGACTCGATGCGCTTATTTAAAATCGTGGTAAATAATTTTGAAAAACAACTAGCAAGTGTAATCCCTCTGTAGTTATTAACATCATTAACAGAGCCCTTTTTATGCAGAGGGATAATGACACCCTCTGTCCACTTTTCTGGAAAGAAACCTGATACTAAAATACTATTAAATAAATCACATAAATGACTAGATAATATATCAACACATTCAATAAAGTATTCATTTAATATACAATCCCTACCAGCCGACTTATTACGTTTTAAATGTTTAATTGCACTATGTACTTCACTAACAGAAATAGGCAGGTCAAACTCTGGAAATGATGAATTATCTACATTAAAGTCATGACTTGAACAAAATTGCTCTGCCTCATTATTATTACAATCAAATGTATTGTTGCTAAGATTTTCGAAAAAACTTTAAAATCATCTAACGAAATATTATGACTATTTACTTTATTCTTTGATTTGAAAAAGTTTCAAAACTCTCTCGGCTTATTTCTTCTTAAATTTTCAATTTCTTTCATTTTCTGACGGTATGAACAATGCTTCTTTTTACGGATTAGGTCTTGGTAATATTTCTTTCGTGAACATAGGGTAATCCGATTTATATCAGATTTGTTTAAATTAAAACTACGTAAAGCCACTTGGTATAAATGTCGTGCATTATCACAGTCATTATCAAACCAATCAGCATTTTTCATACAACTGTCAACATCAAACAATGGTTTATTATTATAACTATAGGTTTTGACAAATAATGGATCCGCAACACTGCGGATGGTAGTTGTAAATCTATTCAAAACATTATTTATTGAGAATCTATTTGTACAATCTATATTATTAACAATATCGTTGAACACAGGTAATTTTGTAATAATCCCTGCACGCAAATTTTCGCGTAGCGTATTGTTCCATTTATACTTAACATCAGTGTATGTCTCGTAAATGGGTGAGAAGTTATTACAATATAATGAAAAATGTAACAGTGCATGATCACTCCATTCATTGACATTGCCTATAGTAAAATTAGGTATCAATGAAAAGTTACATTCATTGGTCAACAAGTAATCAATGACGAAAGAGCCGTTATGTGAGTAAAACTTGTGTTTACAGCTGTCACCTATTCTACCATTTACAATGCGTAAACAAGTTGACTTACATAGATCAAGCAATTTAATCCCATGGCTATTATGAACCTTATCCACAGAGGCCCTAACCGAGGCATAATCTGGAACATAGTC
Organism: Cyrtodaria siliqua; assembly: GCA_037043455.1. NCBI lineage: Eukaryota > Metazoa > Mollusca > Bivalvia > Adapedonta > Hiatellidae > Cyrtodaria > Cyrtodaria siliqua. Next base: position 39,401 of record JAWPHD010000190.1, read on the forward strand.
GATATCATCATATACAGTGTTTATATTATCATTTACAATAAAATCACATTTATTTCCAACCCTGCTATTTAGGTCTCCGGCAATGTATATCTTACCAAAATCAGAAAAATATGTAATATCATTTTCTAAGATTTCAAAAAGGTCTACATTTAATGTATTATAGACAGGAGATTCATCTCCCCATATAAAGCTTGCACATATATACACATCCTCCGCAGTATTAAAGAAATTATGGTCTAATTTTAACCAAATAATTGTATCGTAATGATTTTTAACAATTTGAATACCGTTTTGCAAATGATCTTTGAAATAAATAACAATACCACCGCTGCTTCTACGGGCGTTTCTGTGCTGAAATTTTCTATAGTTATTGTAAGAAATATAACCGTTTAAATTAATGTTACTAGATAAATTCGTCCATGTTTCAAATAAAAGGCAAATATCATGCGAGCTTAAAATATCACAAAATCAGAACAATTCTTTTTACAATCTGTTAATCCGTGTACGTTCCACGACAGTATAGATACCTCACCGCCGTCGTGCCCCTACGCTCTCAATGCGGTCCCATCGACGTAGAGAGTGTCGTAGTCCAGGTACCTCTGATACTTGCATTGGATCACAACTAATTAGTGAAAGACAAGATCACCCCATGGCATGCACATGTTTTATAATACTTCACATTATAAAATAGCATTCAGTTTCTTTAAGCACACAATATAAACGGTACTTTAACCAGCTAGGACAAACCACAACACTGGAGCGTCAAATTAAAAGTTACCAACTCATAATTTATTTTACGCATATTCAATCACGAGTATTTAAAAAAAACTATACTTTTAATCGGCACATATACATTATTATAGGACATGAACACCTGGCTAGAGTTTTGATAATCAGTTTTGTAGCGTACTTTTGCTTTTATTTGGAGGTTTAGTTTCTTTAAATAAATATTATCGTAATAGGCAGAACAACTACACCATATTGCACCGCCTTCACTGACATATTTACGAGACTGAGCAAGTACTCGACTATTCGAAGAATAAGAGAGCTTATGTAATCACCCCGGGATCGGCGTCGGCGTTGGCGTCGGCGTCGGCGTCCACATCAAGGTTTGCGTGTAAGTTGTGTTTGCAAGTCTATCTTATCCTAGCACAACCAAATTTGGCCATGGGCTTCCTTATAGCATCATCATAAGGGCTGCATAAGCAATTTTGGTTCCTGTAATCCATGGGCTCCCATGGAACCCAAATTATGATAGCCCTTAAAATGTGTCCCATTTCACATCAAATTTTGGGTGTAAGCTATGTTTACAAGCCTGTGTCTCTTACATTTCTTACCCTAGCACAACACAATTTGACCATTAGCTTCCTTATAGCATTATCACAAGGGCTGCTTAAGTAATTTTGGTTCCTGTAACCCCTGGGCTCCCATGGAACACACATTCTGATAGCCCTTAAAATGTGTCTGTTTCACATCAAATTTTGTGTGTAAGCTGTGTTTACAGGTCTTTATTTCTTACATTTCTTGTCCTACCTGAACTAAATTTGGGAATTGGTTTCCGTATAGTATGTTGTAAAGGGTCGGGTACGTAATTTTATCTTCTGCAAATTCTGGGCTCCCATGGAACCCAAATTGTGATGGCCCATAAAATGTGCAATAAAGGCAGATCTAGGTTTGCATGTCAGCATGTATATATCTAAAATTTTGTTTTGGGATTTCTTATAGCATTATGCATCTTATTCATACTTCACCAATATATGGGCATGTGCTTCCTCCTCCAACCCCCGCCCCCACTCCCTCCACCCCCTCCCTCCACACTTTTTTTAAAAACATATTTCTGTGTTGTTTTAGTCAATTCTTACACATATATGTTGCCTCAACCCCCACCAGCCCCGCCTCTCACCCCCCTCCCCACTTGAAACTCTATTTTTTTACGTATTTCTGTGTTGTTTTAGTCAATTTTTACACATGGCTTCTTACACATATATATGTTGCCCCTCCCCCCACTCCCACCACCTCCACTCGAAACTCATATTTATTTGTTGCTTTTGTCAATTCTTACACGTTTCCCCCTCTCCACTTCTTCCCCTCCCACCCCTCCCCCACTCGAAACTGGAATATTTATTTTTTATTTTTATTTTATTTACATATTTCTGTGTTGTTTTGGTCAATTCTTACATAGCTTCTTACACATATTGTTGCCCCCTCCTCTCTCCCCAACAGCCACTCCCCACAGCCCCCACCCGATTTTTACATATTTCTGTGTTGTTTTGGTCAATTCTTACCAATTCTTACACATAGCTATGTTCACCACCCGCCCCCTACCCCCGCCTCTCCCCCACCCCCACCCCACTCGAAAAACTGGAATATCTTTTGTTTTATACATATTTATGTGTTGTTTTGGTCAATTCTTACACATAGCTTCTTACACATATATGTTGCCCCCACCCCGCACCCCCTCCTCCTCCGTCCCGCCTTCCCACACCACCCACCCCGCTCGAAACTCATTTTTTTGTAGTTTTCTTTTTACATATATCTGTGTTGTTTTGGTCAATTCTTACACAAATAGCTATGTTGCCCTCCCCCCTCCACCTACCCCCCCCCCCAATCCACCCCCTGGGTGAGGGGAATTGTTTTCATTTTATCTTTCATTTTTCGGATATTAATATTTTAATTTGAACGCCATCATTTACATATAAAACAATTTAGATTAAATTCAGATACACAAATGAAATAACAATAAAAAAAATGAAATGAGGCCACAATAAAAATTGTCAGATATCAGCTCCCTTTCCGAGTTGCCTTTCGACCACAAATTACTTTAAAATGACAGCAATTTTGGATTAAAACAGATACAAATAATAAAAGTTCACATAATTTTATATCGGTCCGAGTTTCTATACAAGCCCCATCCCCCAACCCCAACTCACATTGTTTAAGCCTTGTTTTCTGATGGTATACCCTAGCTATATAATTTATTATTCCCCGAAAAATCGAATAGTCGAGCTGCGCTGTTCTCCGACAGCTCTTGTTTTGAAATATAGTTTCACAATAAAATGAAAAGTAGTTCCTTATCAGTCACAAACTTCTACTTAAAAGTTAAGAATTTTGCAATGATTGACAATTACTCATAATATGAACTTGTTACACATTGTTGGTATGTTAATAATGGTATTACAGGTTGATAACCTCGTTCAGAGACGGTCATTGTCTTTTAAACAAGCAATAGGTACGAGAACATGATAGTGGCTCCCGGTACAGAACAGCGTTTTTACATTATACAACAGAGTCCTCTAATGGACCTCTGTCCAATTAAACAATTGACTGTTTTTCCCCAACTTTGGCAGAAATCGTTTCTAATCAGAAATCTGTAGTTTCTCAGATTTTGAGGGATAACAACACACGAATTCTGCAATATGGTTGTGTCTGTTAAGGCAGTTCTGACCGAGAAGTTAGTAATCATAATAAACAATGGATACATATATAAATAAAGCATACTAATATCATATTTACTTAATTTATGAAATATTGCATTTCCCTCAAAATGCGAAATAAGCGCGTGTTTCCCAAAAAAATTGCATCTACACATTCCAAACCATAATTATCAATTATTTTCTTGTAATATTTCTTAAGATCTCCATTATCTGGAGCAATGACACAGATCAATATCAGGTAACATCCTTTAACCTATGTGTCTTATCTTATTGACCGATAGCTTAGGATATGAGTATATATAGAGCAAGATAATAATAATAGAAAGTATACACGTCGTCACATCTAGCAGCAGCGATCTATATTCTTCACAACATTTTTAATACGTAAATATCACCATACTGTAATGTATAAGATGAAGGCGATACTTGTATTCGTGGGTATCCTGAGCGTGGTATCGTGTCAGCTTCTAGGTGGCTGGATGTCCCAGAACCCGAGCGACGAGCGATGGATGGCGATGCTGACAAAATTGTCTGGTAGCGGTACCATAGGGGACATCAGCAACACCAATCTGAATATAATTCAGGTTAAACAGCAGGTGAGTGGATGAACATTTTTATTTGTCTTGTCATAGGTCTGTTTGAGGCTTTTCTGCATACATATTTACATGTACAAAACGTGAACGTCATGCATTAATACTACTAATAATAAAATATTTATTTCAAGCGGATAACATATGTGGCTACAAGCCAGTCTAACATAATGATCCCCTGACAAAAAAGAATGTATTTACAGTTTATACAAACATGATTAAAACAATGGTACAATTTTTTTTTTGAATAAAACATGTCTAGATACTTCATGAGTTTTCTAAAAAGGTCGTATTTGAGATACATTGATTAAGACTGATTCAACCTTTAGGTGATGTGTATACAATATAAAACTAATGTTTAAAACTCGTCAATTATATATGTTTTTAACAATATAAATATTAACATTTTAAGAATTACATTTTAAAACTTAGAGAATTACGTACATTTGTCAAGTAAGTGAACAGCGGTGAGGGGCAAGTGATTTCAAGTCAGAGACGTTAACCACTCGGCCACGGACGCCCCACAAATGATCTTGAGAAAGATTTTCTAATTGAAGTATCATACCTAAATTGTGTTTCAACAGGGTCGGCCTTGTTTTATAGTTTTATAACTGTGTTTCTCAGTTGAAATATTACTTTTATTGAAATGAGTTAAAAGTCGGATTTGTTTCGTCGTGGGCTTTGTCTATTTATTACGCTAGTTTTAAAATTATTACAAAAAGTTAATGACGAAATTGATCAGACATGAAGTCATTGGACAGCATTTTTGTATATAAACGTTGTATGAATACCAAAATAACATACAATCATATAAATTTGATTTGTTAATGAACTGTAGATAAAACGTTGATTTTTGTGATATTTCTTGTTTGTATTTCTTTCAACTTTTTCAACATTTCAGGTAGTTGCTGGTACCAACACATATTTCCTTCTGAGTGTAGATGGGGTATGCATTTAATGTTATTTATTCGGTTATAAGGCATGTACTATATATATATATACACACTTGTCACATGATAAAGCCACATTTCAAACCTGTAAAAGAAGTATATTGTTTAGATAACGCTATAGACACAGTTCAAGAGTACCTGTGAACAAATTATACTATGTGCACACATCGCGGTTGATATAGATTATGAACAGAATTATAGATACGTACATCGCACGCAATATAGACAGTTCAAACCTGTGGAAGAAGCACATCGCGGTTGATATAGACTGTGAACAGAATTATATTAATATATACTCTGTAAAAAATGTTTTGGACCATGGCAGTGTTCGAACCCTTACAATGATCGCTAAACCTTGACATTCGACCATAACCCTTAGTATCTCAGTTGATAATTCGCAATAGATCAACAATCAACAATAATTATCGTTTACAACGAAAAAATAATAATCTTTTTACTGGTTACTCGAATGTGTCCGTAACTGTTACTTTGTATGGACTTTGCAACATTTTTTACAGACCCTTTGTGTGTTCGCGATATTTTTTAAAAATCAAATCTTGTTTGGAATTTAATGTTTCTAATACCAAATTAACCGGGTAGGGTAGACCTTGGTTACTAAAAAAAGATACTTAAATTCTCTCTGCCAGTTTTTTTTTTTATATGACTTAATATACCCTGGTCCAAAACTTTTTTCACCGAGTACAGATATGTACATCGCACGCAATATAGACACAGTGAAAATTAAAACATATATACTTAGGTGTAACTTATGTGTAACCCCTCTCCTGATATAAATTATTTCCGCTATATATTGTATGTTTAATATGCTACTGCTAATCGAATGGTACAGGGAGACATTAGGCCTGTCTTTTCGGAAAGAAGGTTTAAACAGCACCCGACAAACCAAACGTTACCCCTTTAAAGTTTCATTATCGACAAAATGCGCATTTGGCTCAAGCAGGTGAGCAAACTTAGGCTTTAAGCGTTGCAACCTCTTGACATTAAACACAATACTGAAATGACGACTTTTTCCAGCGAAACTTCAACATTTATGAATTTCGTGTAACAAAGTATATTTTTATTAAAAGGTCTACTACATGACAGAGTTGTCCTTTCTGTAATTAGTTGTAGCCCTTTTTGTAGAAAACACGTTGCAATATATATGAAATATTACGTGGAATTAGCTGTGTATAATACAGTGCTTTGGGGGGGTATAGAATCACTTGGGTTAAACGTCTCATTTTAAAATGAAAGGAAAATGTTTATTTAATTTCTGATTTAGATTTACCTTTTTAGTTGTATGATAGCAAAATTTCTAAAATTATTGTCCTGAAGCTGTGATTTTTTAATAGTCGTTTTTGCACCAATATTTACATAATTTCATTTTATCCTTAAAAGTGCCAAAATTCAACAAGTTACCTTAACTGATGATTGCATTTTGACTTTTGTCCCTAACATTTGTTAAAACAGCAAATATTTATTTCTGAGTTTATTGTGACAGTATGAATTTTTCGTTTCAAAAACACACTTCATTCAGGTAGTATAGAATCATTTTTTCTGAGAGGTGTTGCACGTAGTGATATATTTTACATGGAAAAATGTCCCAAATAATTTCACCGTTGAATAAATGTATGCTTATATGATATATCTTCAAGCCTGGAAAGTTTTAAAATAATCTAAAATATATGAGCTGAGAAAATTGATTTTAAACAGGAACTGATTCTTTACTACCAATGCTTCTATACACCCCAAAGCACTGTAATGTAGTATAGGCAATATTTTGATTATGCGTTTCTTTCAGTGTATATATATAAGGTGCTTTTCTAACAGCTTCTCAACAATCACTTTGTTACCAACCGCTTTGTATCAGTGTCTCAATATTATTTCGTTATTTCCGTTCGCGTAAGCTGTTACTTGCGTACATACTTAAATCCTTAAAGATAAAGCTTCGAAGTATATTGCAGTATCCGTCGGTAGGATTCCAATCACTTCGTTTGCCTCAGCTTCCCTCGCCTTTCCCTACCCGCCACCAAGAGTGCTTTCTTTCAAACTTATTTTGTTTTATTCTTTTAAATGTTGTCTTTACATAAACATACTTCATGTATAACTTGAAAATCCTATTTCCACAGATACGTTGTAACCTGACCATATATACAGACCTTTCCAACACCAACCATATCACTGAGGATACGTGCGCGCTCAAGAATTATCATAGCCTCGGGTCCTTCACACCGGTCACCGACCGGACGGATGCCACGTTTCAACAGGTGGTCGGCGTAATCCTCGATACTGCCAGTAACCAAATAAACAGTCTGGATAGATTGGTGGACGTCAATATTATCACGGCTGAAAAACAGGTAAGTTTATAAATTATTATTTCGGGCGCCTGCTTCTTTTACATGAATTGATAGTGTAGTGGTACGTAACACCTTACTTTTCGGAATTGGTCGATAATTCATATGCCAAAGTTGATTTTAGGTCATTTGCTATGCTAACTGCTTCTCCATCACAAATTAAAAACATACTGTTTTTAGAATTCTATCTGAATTTAAATGCTTCTGTTAATGATGGTTAAATCTCAATTAAAACTCGCTTGAAAGCGTATCGTAACAGATTAATGCAAACTAAATTTATTCGAGATTTTCTAATTTACTGCTATCCTAACAGCACTGACTTTACATAGGAAAACCCCTATCATAAGCGTTTTGGCTATAAAGTATTTTATTTCTTAATCGATCTACCACAACATATTCCAGTTATGATGCTATATAATGTATGTGTATGTAAGCTGCTATTTGTTCAAACATTTGACATAAACATTATTATACCCCGAAGTGGGGGCTATATAGGAATCACGTTGTCTGTAACGTCCCGTCGCGTCGCATAATACATTTTTGTCCCGTCGCGTCCCGTAATACATTTTTTAATACTTGCATATCTCAAACACTTTTGAATGGGTTGTTCCCAAACTTCATATACTCATAGCAACTGATGGCCTTCTGTCCCCCTAAATCACCCATCATTGATTCCCTAATTTATTACAGAGTTATGGCCCTTTGTTGGACTTAGACTATTTCACTCTGATATTGTATAATGACCTGTTAACACATATTTTCTCAAACATTTTCAAATTGATTGTTCCCAAACTTCATGTTCATATAACATAATGTCCCTGTACATCACCCATTACTGATTGCTTAATTTATTACAGAATTATGGCCCTTTATTTGACTTAGAATTTTCCACTCTAATATTGTATAATGACCTGTTAAAACATTTCTTCTCAAACATTTTCTAATTGATTGTTCCCAAACGTCATGTACACATAACAACTGATGACCTTATGTCCCTCAACTGATTACCTTATGTCCCTCTACATCACACATTGTTGATGCCTAATTTATTACATAATTATGGTCCTTTATTTGATTTACAATGTTTCACTATAATGAACTTCATGTGGCTTTCATTTTAAAACTTTTCATGAGATTGTTATTACACTTAACATACAGTTCACACGTGATGATGTGCTGCATCAACGGTTTTTCGATTCTGCAATTCTTTTTTACAGAATTACGGACCTTTCTTTTACTTAGCATTTTGTTCACATTAAAACATTCACAGGTATTTTAGACATTTATTTTTCTTAATTTTGCCCATCCTCATCGGCTATAGCAAACAGCGGGTTATTGATCACCTTCAGTGATAGTTCTAGTTTACTGTGATATTCATCTGTTATTGATAGTTCTAGGTAAAAAAATAGTATATTTTTCCGTTTATAACATTTGTAATTCGTCGCAGGAAACGTATCGCGCCTCAGATAAGTATTTAGTGAATTACCTGTCTTTTCTGGTCAAGTGTTTAATTTGCCCTGCGGATAACGTACTTCTCAGTATTTCAGATAACGCAAACCTGGTTTTCTAATCAGGCCTTTTTTATTCTATGTTTTACGAACCCTCCTCTCAAAAAATCCATTTTTAGAAAAAAAAATTGGAAAAATAGTATTTTTTTATTTCCTCCACTGCAAGTTTGAACCGCCATTTACAAACAAACATCGGAAACTTGTCCGAGTAAAAATAGCATGAACGATAGGCAAATACTAAGCACAAACGTATCGATAGATTCAAATATTCAATCAAAATCACCGTTAGAATTATTATAACATATCGACGCATTTCATTGGACAGTGGCATATACAGACGAAATGGACGACTGGTGGCTACAATTAGGTACACTATGTTGCTGGCCAAAACAAAAACGCATTCGTCGTTTGTTAAGATAAGTAAGGACTGCAGCAAATACGTGACCTGTTGGAACAGTTTGGCATAGTTAGGCCAATATGTACACCATGCTCCCAGAATGGCAAAGAATCATCCACCAGAAACAAACGAGTCCAGAAAACCTAATCTGATCATTTGAACTAAACATTGTACAAAACTAAACATTTTACAAACAATCAATTTTGTTAAAAGTGTCTAAAATTAAAAGTTGCAAAATGCTCACAAATTGTGAAACTGTAATATTGTATATTCCATGTATATTGTTCAGAACGATTTTATTTTATTCAAATGATATTTAATATTATACTTAGTTCTAATACACCCGCACTATATAGCCTAGTTTAAAATATCTCGTTATATTGAACGATATATCACTGCAAATTTTGCAACGTTAGGAGAATAAGCATTGCGCATTGCGCATTGTAACGTATGCAACGATAGGAGAGTAAGCAAAGCAATGCGAAAGATTTCAGATGTGTGCGTTATTTTCACATTTTAGGGGTATTAGAATAGAAATAGAACATCGTTTACGGTGAATTATCTATAATATATCACGGTTTGTCGTTCATTTGTAAATAATGATTTCATTCGCCCTTCGGGCTCGTGAATTATTGTTTAAAATTGAACTCCAACCCGTGATATATTAAACGATAATTCACAGTAAACGATGTTCTATTTCTTAAATATTATTCGGCAAGCATAGTGCATTTTCTGATTTTTATTCTGATTTTTTATTGGGATCATTTTAATAGTGCCTATATACAATTTTCAGCAAGCACGTGGGTTTAGACAGCCACACAAGGATTTGTCAAAAAATGTCAGATATATATAAACACATTATTTGCATGTTTTATTTTTTTGTTTACCGAAAAACAAATTTGATTTTACAATTAAGGTTAATCAAAAAGATGCTAGATCAGTATATATTTTCACATAATATTTGTTTTCCGACAAAACAATTTACATCATATCGACGCATTAGCCAAACTCATTGAAATCAACTGGAATTTTATTTTAATTTTTTTCCCTTGTAAAATTTTGTAAAACGTAGAATCAAAAAACAAAGGCCTCAAGGGAGAAACACGATGTGATGCGCATTTTTTCTTGACAGCGACTACGAAACAATATATAAACATATGATTAGAAAACAAGAATTGGACAAACTTGCTTCAGAAGAAAAACATTTTTGTAGCGTATTTCGAAATTTGGATAATTGCGCTATCCGGCTACTAGTTCATTTACAATCTTGCTTGTTCGTACTACAGTTATTTGCATTTGATAATTGTACCCTAAATTGATTCCTGTATGCATTTATAAATATTCCTTTTTCTATATTATGTTTGGATGATTTTATACGGTAGGCTGACGAGAAAACGATATGTATAAAAACTATTTTGGTATCAAAAGGAGCAATTGCGTTTCGTCCTCAGTTTCGTATCTCGTTTCGTCACAATATTAACTAAACAAAAATGTCAGCGTACTTCGAGTCGGCACTTCGCGGAATGTATAGCACTTATTCAGTCATAACAGAATACTGTCTTATATCTTCAAGTTCATGTTTCTGCAGTTTCTTTATGATAGTACAGCTGTGATAGTAGATCTGTTTTACTTTCGAAAATGAACATATCTTAATGAAGACATGTGTGATGGTGTAAATAGAGCAATGTGTACACCCTGGGAAAATGTTCATAAAACATGTAAAGCTACATATATCAGTCCTAAATCAATAGCAGGGCTCACGAGAAAATTTGAAGCTACTACAACGAAAGACGACCCGCAACACACGCTTATGTCATTTTTATTTAGGGAAGACTGCCTATTTTGTGGCAACCAGTAGGGTTAACAAGCTTCGGAAATAAAACCAAATCTGTCTTTTCTGTAAGAACCTATGATTTCCAGGAGCGAATAGTTAAAGCATGCGAAAAAAGAAAAGATTTTTGGTCTAATGAGGTGTATGCCGGCATTCAAACGGTACATGATCTTCATGCAGCCGATGCCATTTATCACCAGGAGTGCAGTGTTTGTTTCATAACAGGCAAAGGAAACGAGGAACTGTCTGATACCATCTCTTACGAATTATGTACACATCCTCCGGTATTTTTTGACGCTGACGGGTTGATTAGAGCTTCTAACAAACCGCAACACGCCGATGCGCTTTGGAGTTTGCTGGTACGGATTCAGATTACAAAGAACCGGATGATGTGAAATACGTTCTTGATGGTGTTGCACTAATTCAAAGAATACCATGGACACGTGGCCTGACATATGAGGCAATCTGCACAGAGTATTGTTCCTTCATAACAAGGCACTTTGGTCGGTCTTCTGTTGTAGTTTTTGATGGATATCAGGATAAACCATCAACGAAAGACATCAGACTAGACACATCAGAGTTATAACCCTTGACTTTTTAAAAAAAAAAGTTTTACAGTAGGCCTTATACTATTCAAGCCAGTAGAGTGATACAGGCCCTCTTGTGCATCTTGTTCCCGGAAGACTACTTAATACACGCCACTCTATAAATGACATAATTTTAGACATGGCGGTCATCTTGAGTGACAGTTTGACCGTAACACACAAATCTGTCTATCCATCAGCAATTTCATAAAATAATATTCTAGTCTAGATTTGAAACAGTTAAATGACAATTGATCACAATATCTTTGGAACGGATCGACCCTCTAAGATTTTTTAGGTCGCCCAAGATCGCCAAGTGCCAAATTTATGGAAATATTAAAAGTCCAGCAATCGTGCAAATATTCATACAGTCTTACTTATCAAACCTTGCATTCTCGGTACTTTAAGTACTTTGATTATGATAACGCGTCTCAAAACAATCAATCTAGAGTGGAGTGATGCTGTTAAGTTGTGGTTTATTTTGTAAAAAACAATTATTTCGTCATTATTAATGTAATATTTGATTAATATACAGAGAACTGTCATTTATCATGACGCTGAATGAGAAAACATGTCTTACAGAAACCACAGCACCCAAACGCAATGCCACCGTAGGTCCGCACTGTACCGCAAACAAAAAAACAAATGAAATATACAATAAAAAGAACAATAAACAACACAAAGCGTGGTTAAGACATGGTTAATACCGCTTGTGCCAGTGATAAACGATTTGTGCCGGTAATATATTGTTTGTCTTAGTGATAGGTGGTTTGGGAGATGTTGTAGCGTAGCTTATATATTACCTCTCATGAAAAGACTATAAAACCGAGTCTTCGAGTTTTCTGTATTGTTTTTCCGGGATCCCATTTTCAGTATTTATTTTTTTATTGAATGATTTCTGACATTTTCTTGGATGGCGATCCTTTAAACCATTTTGAGCATACACTTTTAACTGTGCACTTCTGTGTCTTTATTACATTTTAACATAAATTAATAATGCATATTTATGAAATTTCAGGTTGTAGCAGGAATGAACTACCACGTGAAGTTAACAGTTGGCTTGTCCACATGTTTAAAAGTTCCAGAAAACCACGGGATGACATCACTGAGATGTCCTCTTAATTCGATCTCCAATGAGGTACGATGCCATTTTACATGTCAGTTTTAAATAACTTTTTATTTTGAAAGGAACGGCTTGCTTGTGAAAGAACTGAAACAAAACTGTTATGGATTACAAAAAGGCTTGGCACATTATAAGGACTAGCCTCCTTAGAAGCAATCTAAAAACCACAGCACAGACTGATCTCGCTTTATTGCATAGGCACCTCGGTAAGTTCAAGAAAAAGAAAGCGGAGTGTCTAGTCCGTGGGATTGTACATTGGCAGTGAGTAGGCACCTACTGTTATTTCGAGAGTTTAATCGTTATTGTTATTATAACTTAAATGCTATCCATGATAATCAAAATAACTGATTTAATGTATGCTCATCATTATTCATATGTTAGCTAACCACCGGTCCTTTACAACTGCACCGGGTTAAAAGATGGTACTTATAAACATTGTTTACGTTTCTCATTGAAATCTGTAATAACGAACACCAGAATGAACGTCAAGACCGTTGGAACTTTTGAGCAGAGAACCGGTTATTTCTGTTAAAATACGGAAAGAAACATAGGCTGTCAGTCGTGAGTGCAAGCCAATCAGGAACTATATGTGTAGTTAAGGTAATAAATACTGATAAGGGAGATCCTTTGGAATTAACGAACAAAAATCAAGAGAATAAAGCAGAAAACTCGGTAGTATTGAGTCTGTTCATGAGAGGTAATATGAGAAACAACACCTCCCACGCCCGCCCCCCCCCCCCCCCCACCCTCACGCCCCCACCCTCTTCCACCCCTGGTACCGGTTTAAGCGGTATTCTACTTCAAAGCCACATATATTGGGCTCATATTGCGTTTCTGAGTAATAATATCACAATCTGTAAGAAAAATACTACTAGAATGACAATTCAAAACATACGTGTGTATTTCAGAGGTATATTGTCAATGCAATGATTTTGTGGCAGAGCTGGATGACCCCTTCATTTACAGTAACCTCCATACAGATCACGGTGAGTAAAACACAGCCATATAAGCCCAACATTTACACTAACATTCTAACAGGTTGCTGTGAGCACAACACTGGATATACAGAAACATCTATACTGGTTACTTTGACAACAAAATGGAAACAAACTGCATTCAGTACATGTCAATAATTTGAAAGTAAAGTTGCTCATTTTCGAGTGTCACCAATCCTGTCTACGGTTATTTAAATCTCATAATGTTTGAAAAGATGTCATTATCACAAAAGCTGCTGATATACAACTTGCTCACGCCAGGCATTTTCTAAAAATACTATATCTTAATAAGGTATTGATTTCATTGCCATGCCTAGTATTTTTCGAAATAATCATGTATTTAATTCTATCCCTAAATATTTCAAAAATTCAGAAAGTCTTGTAATTTGTTATTAGTATAAAAAACCTATTAGAAATATTAATTTCAACTACAACAAAATAGTTTCTGACCTTGATATAGTAAATAACACTCCTAAGGAATGTGAATATAATACATCAAAATGTTGCTATACTCCAGCAGGTCATGTCATCATTGGTAATTTTGATATTGTTGATAAACGTTTTCGGCATCTTTTTTCGAAAGGTCCTAATTATAGATTACCTTCAACTATCGATTTTAATACCTGTCGTGCCCGATCTATTGAGGATTTTAGTGTAAAATGGCGTCGTAGAGAACATGCGGACCCAAACTCTCTTTCTACTTGGAAAAAGCCAATTTTTAAAATTATAGATACTCGTATTAACTTTTATAACGCTAACCCCTCTTTACTTCCTCCGAGACCTAGGTTTTCCTTTCGTAATTTAAAATCGGGAATTCAAGAATTTCATAATAAATTTGTCTTAGTTCCTGCTGATAAAGCAGCTAATAATGTAATTATTGTTTGACGCCTACATTACATCAATGTTTTATCTCTGGAACTCGGTAGCACTAATTCGTATACTTCAGTTCATTCTACTGAGGATGATGTTGTTTCCACACATATCACTCGGTACACTATTTTCAAGGCTGGGGTAGACGAAAAGCAGAACAAACTGCCAACTATTTACTGGATACCTAAATTACATAAAAATCCGTATAAGGCCCGCTTTATTTCGAATTCTAGTGCCTGCACCACCATAAACATCTCCAAACGTTTAACTTCTTGTCTTACTCCCGTAAAGATCACGCTAAACAATACTGTGAGAAAACTTATGAAAACTCTGGGATTAATTTGTTTTGGTCTATTAAAAATTCAGGAGACGTTCTTGATAAAATTTGCAATAAACGTCAAGTTTCATCTATTAGCGCTTATGACTTCTCTACACTATATACAACCTTACTACATCACCTTATCAAAGACAAGCTTATTGCTCTTGTTCAAAACACATCCGCTAGGGAAAATACTACATTTTTGGCCTGTAATAATATTAAAGCGTTTTTTTACTAACGGCAGTTTAGACAATTACACTATGTGGACTTGCCAAGAAGTTTGTGAAGCACTCATCTTCCTATTAGATAATATTTTCGTCAGGTATGGAACGACCGTTTATAGACAAATTGTTGGTATCCCTTTTATATTGCTATGAAAGAGATTTCATGTTGAGTCTTTCACCAGATACCCAGACAGATGTTATTGAAGCCTTTAATGACACATCTATACCGTATATGTTTACGCTGATATTTTTCTTTTTTGTTTTTCAGATGCCTTGAGGTCAAGCATTACAACCAAATGGCGGTATTGACCAACACTACATATATACCAACATACATTCCACCCCTATGTACATTTATTACTTGCGTTTTTAATAAATACTTAAATTGTATCCGTTTCAGAGTTTTCTAATAAATATTTTACACTTGTGTATGTATAATTCTGGTAAAATAACCTAAGGGATCAGGCAATATTTATTGGGACCGGTGCAAAATGGCATAGGACAGGTAATTTTTTTGTCGCGACAAACCATGGGACGATACTTTTTTTCCGCTAGCTTGCCATGGGACGTACACTTATTTAAAAGTCAAATTCTTTCCCCCACAATTTTTTTATAAACAATTACAAATATTGAAGCAGTGGTATTAGACCATAAAAGGCCCCCTTACCAAAAAAATAGGCTTCTGGCGACTGTTTGCTGCAACTCTGTGGCAAACATTGCTGCAAAGCTCCTGCAGACATGTTTGCGACGAAGTTGCGGTACACTTTTACCATGCAAATGAAGTATGCGGCAAAGTTGCAGCAAACAAATATGCAAATGAGGTTCCGGTGATGTTCACCGCAACTTTGCCGCAGACCTCATTTGCATAGTAAAAGTGTGCGGCAACTTCTCAGCACACTTCATTTACATAACACTTTTAGCTGTAATCTTCTGGCGATGTTTTGGCGATGTTTGCTGCTACTTTGCCGCAGACCTCATTTACATAGCAAAAAACTTTGCAGCAAACTTCATTTGCATAAATGCTTTCTCTGCAATGTTCTGGTGATGTTTTTCAAAATAAATAATGGACTGAAATTATTAAATAGAACAATGGTGCGCCGTTTGTAAAAAAAATAAAATATTTAGCTCAAAAACATTTTTTTCCCACTATTTAACATGGACTGCACCATATTTAAATAAATTGACACGATTTAAATACAAGAGCTGTCGGAGAATAGCGCAGCTCGACTATTCGATTTGCAGAGAATAATAAATTATATAGCCAGTATATACCATCAGAAAACAAGGCTAAAACAATGTGGGGGTGGGGTTGGGGTTGAGGTTATAGAAACTAGGGCCGATAGAAAAATTATTGTTAGAATCTCATACAAATTATAGTAAAATTTGGGGCAGGGGCGTGGAATTTTATTTTTTATTTTTATCAATTTTAATCCAAAATTGCTGTCATTTTAAAGAAATTTGTGGTCGAAAGGCAACTCGGGGAGGGAGAAGATAGGGAGGCGAATTTTTATTGTGGCCCCATTTCACTTCTTTTTATTGGTATTTCAAATGTGTATCTGAATTTAATCCAAATTGTTTTGTATGATTGCCTTCAAATTAAAATTTTAATATCCAAATAATGGAAGAAAAAATTAAAGTAATTCCCCTCCCACTGTTCTCCATGTGAGGGGAGCCCATAAACCATTGAGGGGGGGGGGGGGGGCGGGGGAGCGGGAGCATCATTGATATAGGTGTAGATTTGATAACACATAACAACACAGACATGTAAAGAAAATAAAACAAAAAACATTCGGTTGGTGGTAATGATGGGGTTGTAGAATGGTTGGGTAGGGGGCGAAACATATTGATAAACTGATAAAACAAAACAACACAAATATATGCAAAAACAACAAACAAAAAAATATTCGGGTGGTTGTGATGATGGGGTGGTGGGAAAGGCGGGGAGAGGGGTATTAGGGGGTGCAAATTAGCCATATGTGCAAGAATTGACAAAAAAAACACAGACATAGTATAAAAAGAGTTTCGAGTGGTGGAGAGAAGGCGGGTGGGAGGAGGAGGGGGCAACATAGCTATATGTGTAAGAATTGACCAAAACAACACAGCAATATTAAAAAATATATATATAGTTTAGAGTGGGGGGTAGGAGGGCGGGGGGTGGAAGACGGGTGGTGGGGGGAGGGGGCAACATAGCTATATGTGTAAGAATGGATGAAAACAACACAGAAATATGTAAACAAAATGCGGGCGGGGGTTGGGGGTGGAGGGGATGTGGGGGCCGGGGAGGAGGGAGCCCATGCCCAAATATGGGTGAAGTATGAATACGATGCTATAATAAATCCCAAACCAAAATTATAGATATATACAACAGGTTACATGCAAACTTAGATCTGCCTTTATTTCACATTTTATGGGCAATCACAATTTGGGTTCCATGGGAGCCCAGAATTTGCAGAAGACAAAATTACTTATGCAACCCTTTACAACATACTATAACGAAACCAATTCCCTAATTTAGTTGAGCAAGGACAAGAAATGTAAGAGATATAGACCTGTAAACACAGCTTACACGCACAATTTGATGTGAAATAGACACATTTTAAGGGCTATCGGAATTTGGGTTCCATGGGAGCCCAGGGGTTACAGGAACCAAAATTACTTAAGGATCCCTTAATATAATGCTATAAGGAAGCTCATGGCCAAATTTAGTTGTGCTAGGATAAGACATGTAAGAAATATAGACTTGTAAACACAGCTTACGCAAAATTTGATGTGAAATGGGACACACTTAATGGGCAGAATTTGGGTTCCTTGGGATCCCTTGGGTTACAGGAACCAAAATTGCTTATGCAGTCTTTAAGATAATGTTATAAGGAACCCCATGGCCATATTTGGTTGTGCTAGGATAAGAAATGTCAGAGAAATAGACTTGTAAACACAGCTTAGTCGCAAACCTTGATGTGGGACGCCGACGCCGGTGTGATTACATAAGCTCTCTTATTCTTCGAATAGTCGAGCTAAAAATGACACGATTTAAATAAATCAACACTATTTAAATAAATGCTCTCGATTTAAAGTATATCCTTACGATTTAGATTATATCCTCACGATTTAAATATATGCATACGAGTTAACTAAATGGTTTTGATTTAAATAATTGTTTGTGAATTCTAAATAAATGGATGTTCGTTTTACTAAATGTGCAACAATTTAATTAAATTCAATATATTTAATTAAATAGACACAATTTAAATAAACTGACACTATTTAAATAAATCCTCTCAAAATTAAAATCTGTCATTTCTGCATTACTCTCATTTTCATGGAGATATCGAGCGCTGTCACTTCTGCATTACACCCATTTTCAAGGAGATGTCGATCGCTGTCATTCCTGCATTACTCCCATTTTCATGGAGATGTCGAGCACTGTCATTTCTGAATTACTCTCATTTTCATGGAGATGTTGAGCGCTGTCATTCCGCATTACTCCCATTTTAATGGAGATGTCGGGCACTTTCATTTCTGCATTACTCTCATTTTCATGGAGATATCGAGCGCTGTCATTTCTGCATTACTCCCATTTTAATGGAGATGTCGAGCGCTGTCATTCCTGCATTACTCCCATTTTCAGGGAGATGTCGAGCACTGCCATTTCTGCATTACTCTCATTTTCATGAAGATATCGAGCGCTGTTGAGTACTGTCATTTTCATGGGAATGTCACTAACTGTTGTCATTACTCCAATTTTCATGGACATGTCACTAACTGTAGCAGTCCAATGGTGCCTGTATATCTTAAAGTCAGCACCAGATCCTAGGCAAACCAACAAACGTATATATACACACATCTACCTATTGAGGTCATACTGATCATATTATTTTGCCCTTGGGATACAATTTTAATTGTTCTGGTTTTAAATGTTGGAGTATCATGGTGTTTGGTATTTAAAAATGTTCTGGCAATGAACGCAATTAAATAAATGTTTAAAAATAAGGTTCCACGATACAAATTACACTAAATTACTTGTTCAAGGGGTACGTCTTTTGACATAAAATGCAAATTTCACTTTAGTAGAAGTAAGTAACTGGAAATAATAAAATTCTGTATAACGTCTAAGTTTTGCGATGATGTTTTGGCTAACAAAGTCTTCAGATACAGCAGATCAGAATGGAAAAGTTTGTCGTGATGTTCGGTGAATAAAGAAACGGCAAATCTGAATTTAAAAGATTGTGGTGATGTTACGGCGTGCAATAAAACAAAATCGGATTGGTAATATTTGTCGCAATGTTGTGGCGAACAAAAAAGCATGCAAGTAAGTTTGTGGTGATGTTATGTTGAACGTTCCAAATGAATAAATGTTTCTGGCGAATCTATAGCTTTTTGGCGAGTTTGCGGCAAATTCGCCAAAGATTACCATAAAGTTTGCGGCAACATCACCGCTAGTGACGAGCATTGGCGAGCAATTAAGAAATGTTATGGTGAACAAAATTGTTCGCTGCTAGCTTGCAGCAAAGGAGGGTGCTTATGGACCAGGCAATATTTATCTGGGCATTGGGAATGGTGCAAAATGGCATGGGACAGGTCTTTTTTGTGTCGCGACAAACTATGGGACGATAGCTTTTTTTTCGTTTGCTTGCCATGGGACGTACATTTTGTTCTATATAACATTTTTATTTGCTATGGTCTCAACCCCATGATAAATATTGCCTGGTCCCTAATGTTTGTGTCGTTTGTTTTTGCTAAAGGTCTTGTTTTCAATTTATATGTATATAGCATATCATGTTCATTAAAGTGTTTTTGATTTTAAATAGTTATTAAGGAAAGTTAACATCCTGAAACAAAGAGAGCTTAATGACCCTAAATCCTTCACATGATTTCTGTTCATAAGAAGAAGCGGTTTAAAACTCTTCAAGTTTAAGATCGAATAGGTGATCTAGATTTTGTTTGAACAAAAACGTTCACAGAGATATAGAGATATACATCTGGTTAACAAAGTCGTAACCGAAATACATTACTATATCCGCATCTTTAGTTGGTAGTCATGACAATTATGTGTCAAGTGTTTATTGCATTCGGAACAAAGGCATAGGAGTAATTGAGGACACAAGTTTATATTCATATACAACGGTCAAGATGACATAACTCTGGTAAACAAGACCTCGGTCTGAGGGTGTCTCTCCCACCGCGGCAAACAACGTATGAAATATTTTATTAAATTTATGCTTAAATGATGTCCAACAAAGGCCATACTTCATATGATCAAGTATCAAACAAATAAAAGAGAGGAAACCATAAGAAGTTAAGTTACTGAGGTTAAGTGGTTTAACCAGGGTGTAGTTTTGGGAAAATAACGCAAAATATGACATTGACCTTGGTATATTTTATCATTCAGCAATGTCCACCAATGCCAACAATACATATGACCAAGTATCAAAGACATAAAGTGAGGCAATCACATAAAGTTAACTAATGTTAAGTTACTTAACCAAGGTTAAGTTACCCAACTAAGGTGACGTTAGGGGAAAATAACTCAAAATATGACCGTGACCTTGATATTTTTTGTCGTCCAGCAATGTCCAGCAATGCCAACAATACATATGACCAAGTATCAACATAAAGTGAGACAGTCACATAGTTAACTGAGGTTAAGTTACTTACCCAAAGTTCAGTTTGGGGAAAATAACGCAAAATATGCCATTGACCTTGGTGTTTTTTGTCGTCCAGCGATGTCCACCAATGCTAACAATATATATGACCAAGTATCAAAGACATAAAGTGAGACAGTCACATAAAGTAAACTGAGGTTAAGTTACCTAATCAAGGTTAAGTTTGGGGAAAATTACGAAAAATATGACCTTGACCTTGGTAGTTTTTGTCGTTAAGGGATGTCCACAAATGCCAACAATACATACGACCAAGTATCACAGACATAAATTGAGGCAATCACATTTAGTTAACTGAGGTTAAGTTACCTAACCAAGGTTAAGTTTGGGGAAATAAGCAAAGCATGACATTGACCTTGGTAATTTTGGCATTACGTGATGTCCCTTGATTTAACAAAGAATCTGACAAAGTTTCAGAAAAAATCGAGGAGCGGTTGTTGAGATATAGTTGATTTAAAATGTGGCCGCCGCCGTCGCATATGCTGGCAACGTTACTCTGGTATAAAAAGTCGCAGTCCAAATTCGCTATCCAGATTACGTTTATCTTAGTTATGATATGCGTGAAGTGTTTCATTGAAATCGGCTCATTTTCATAGACATTCAAGGTTCAACAAACATAACTCTGCTAAAAATAAATACAATCCAGATGTGTTACAATATGCACATCTCCACTTTGTTGTGATGATATGTTTGAAGCGGGTGTACAATAAGTAACACGATTCTTCAGAAAAAGAGTCTTCAATAAAAAAGCGTCTGTTACTTTTCTCTATTATTCGTGTTTGTTGCTTCCAAGGAATTCCCGTTTCAGTGTTTATTGGCCGTTAACTAACGTTTGGTTTAGTGCTTTGTGGGGGCTGTAAAACGTCACCCCGACTACAAATCAGTAGTGTTATTGCTTACTGATCCTTTGGGATCACCAAGCTCGTTCTGTGTGGCTTTAAAGTAGAATACCGCTTAAGCCGGTGCTAGTGGGCGTGAGATGTGCTACAAAATATATTACCTCTCATGAACAGACTCAATACAACCGAGACTATTACTTTTGTCTCTTGTTTGTTTTTGTTGCTCCCAATGGAGTATTTATCAACTGTTTCCCTTGTTATCCCTGCAAATAAAAATACGATCCACGTGTCAGGGCCATTATCACTGGAACTTCATTTGAACAAACTTAATAGTCTAAGAAAAAATGAAAACTTTCGTAAAAAAGAACGACATATACCTAACGGTTCCTGAAAATATTTTTGTTGAATTGCTCTATTATCACTATTGTATATAAACTTTGAAGTCCGATGTGAGGTTAATTTTGACCCCAAGGAGGAACCATTTTTACAAACTTGAAAATGCACTCACTCAAATGCCACACATTTCATAAAATAGTTTCCAGTTTCCACTGTTTTCCTTTCAGAAGCTGGTTCAATCATTATTTAAGCATATCAAAGCTGCTAAGATATTCCTTGATATACATATATACAAGATGCAGAACCGAAGGAACCAATTAGATTTATTCCGTAGTAGATACATTTGTTTCAAAAAGTGTTTACATAATATTGTTTTATAAAACGTTGCCTTATATGGGGCTAGAACCAAGAAAGACCTTCAGGTCCTTAGACAAATAGCAGACGAAGCCTAACCAACTGCGCAGGGCAAAATGCGCAGCTGGGTAATTGCACCATACATTCGTATTATTAAACTGTATATAACAATCTGCAATCTGATTGGTTCCCGCGAGTCAGCATGTGTAAGCGATCAGATAAGCACTTACCGACCTTCACCTTTCAATGATACGAAGAGACTAACGGCAATATAATTAAAGGGACATACGGCAATCTTTTTATTTTTTAAAAACTTACTGCGTCCTTTTAGTTTTTCTACACAAGTTGCATTTGTTAAATCATTAATATTAATTATAAAAATAGTATAAAGCAAATTATGTTTTGCATATTATTAAC
The DNA here is from genome assembly GCA_037043455.1 of Cyrtodaria siliqua. NCBI lineage: Eukaryota > Metazoa > Mollusca > Bivalvia > Adapedonta > Hiatellidae > Cyrtodaria > Cyrtodaria siliqua. The sequence continues at coordinate 62,186 of JAWPHD010000190.1, forward strand.
TGTTGATTAAATTGCATCAATACTATTTAAAAAGGCGGAAAACTCAAACTTTTATTTAAAGAGAATAACCCGCCAAATAACGGCAACACTACACTACACTACAAAACCGAGCATCAAAACTCTATGCATGTGTTCAGGCCATATACTAATGTATATGTGCCGATAAAAGGTAAAGGTTTATTCACGGGTTCTAAACATACCCGTGATTGAATATGCGTAAAATGAATTATGAGTTGGTAAGTCTTAATTCGTCGCTCCAGTGTTGAGGTTCGGTCTGGCCGGTTCAAACCGCTAGAGTTTGGATTCTCAAAATATATAAGTTATATATATATATACCTCGTCTTCACGTCTTCAGTAGGTTTAGAAATGGTGTACATATGATGTAAAATGTGGCTGTTGTTGGTGGGATAGCTACTTTAATTATATGCAAGCAGGTTTGAATTTAAAATGATACTGGATGAATAAATCGAGACGCTATTTTCAACACTTGATAAACACTTCAAGATTGCCATGGTAATTATACTTATATTATTTCGGTATAGTTAACACGTTTTTGTGACTATATGGTATACTTTTACAATTCCAAGCTTTTATTATATTCAAATCTGTGTTATAAGAAACATTGTGATAATATGTGGTACATTCTATGTGATATCATCTTAAAGGGACACACGGCAATCTTGATTTTTTAAAACATCACGGCGTCCCGTTAGTTTTTCTCTTAACTTGCATTTATTCAATCATTAATATTAATTGTTAGTATAGTTCAAAGCAAATTATTTTTGCATATTACTAACTTTTTATAATATTGCGCCAGTAATATATTTAAAAAGTTGGTAAAATAGTGAAGAAATTTGAAATCACAATTTTTTATTTAATTATATGCAAGCAGGTTTAAAGTCAAAATGACGCAGGATAAGTAAATCGAGGAGCAAATTTTAATGTTTGAATAATACTCAAGATTGCCATGTGTCCCTTTAATACTTTATTCTTGTTATTGTAATATATGTATAATTATTTAGCCTGAAACAAAATGAAACGTGTCCCTTTCAATAGGTACGTACACATGTATAAGTACCTTACAACCTGGGAATTTTATTTTGCGAGAATGTTTTTGTTTTTAAAAAAACACTGGCTGTAATACATTTTACACATTTTTAGTCAGTGACCTTTGACCTTTTAGTTATTTTGCATACCAATGAGCTGAATTGTTGGCAACCGGCAGCGAATGTAACAGCACAACCTGTATAGTGACTTAAGTCGATTGCACAACCTAGATAGTGACTTAAAATCGATATACACAACCGAAGTAGTGACTTAAGTTCGACCTACACGACCTAAAGAATGACTTAAGTTCGACCTACACGACCTAAGTAATATATACACGTGACCTAAGTAATATATACACGACTTAAGTAATATATACATGCGACCTAAGTAATATATACACACGACCTAAGTAATGATTAGGATCGATCTACACGTCCTAAGTAATATATACACACGACCTAAGTAATATATACACGACCTAAGTAATGATTAAGATCGATCTACTTGACCTAAGTAATATATACATGCGACCTAAGTAATATATACACACGACCTAAGTAATGATTAAGATCGATCTACATGACCTAAGTAATATATACACACGACCTAAGTAATATATACACGACCTAAGTAATGATTAAGATCGATCTACACGTTCTAAGTAATATATACACGACCTAATTAATGATTACGTTCGATCTATACGACCTAAGTAATGACTTACGTTCGATATACACGACCTAATTAATGACTAAATTCGATATACACGACCTAAGTAATGACTTAAGTTCGATCTACACGACCTAAATAATGACTTAAGTTCGTTCGATATCTACTACCTAAGTAGTGACTTGAAATGAAATTAAACACACAGCCAAACAATCAGTATTACTTCGAGTTCTGAAAAACTCGGATGATAACAAGGAAGATATATATCATAAAAGCAAAGAAAACCACTGCAAATTAATCCAAAATCCTTTACTGGTCATGTAATACATTATTACCACCTTAAGTATGCTTATTGTCTACACAGTTGCTGTATATTTTCTATTAATCAGTAAATTATCATATTCCTAAATATTCCATATATTGTCATTTAGAACTATGATGTCATAGCTCTCAAAATGGCGGCATCCGTTTCTACAGGACTTCCAGCTGGTGGTCATAACTTCTTTGTTTATCATCCGATTTAATAATTATTTCACTCCTAAGTAATGACTTTTAAAAGTCCGATCTGTATAACCTAAGTAGTGACTTAAAATAGGATAACCACGAATGCTGCTATTGGACACCCTCCGTCGATTATAGACGACTGTACCTATATTGGCCACCCGTACTATAGAAATAAACTTTGCCGAATTACGCACACACTGAATATAGTGAGGGATCGACACAGTTTACACAACTATATACTATAAAATATAAGAATAATACCTATAAATCAAACCTGTTTTATATCTGAAACGACATTTGAAGTTTGAAAAATCCTTTTTAAAATAAGATAACAAATGAGAAAAGTAGTTCACACAAGAAGATTTTATGATTGTGTAAACAGTTTTGAAAACAATTTTTTTAATTAGCTAATTCTATACCTGTTGTAAGCGACTTGCTTCTAAGGCACGTCTTGATTGTCTTCCTGGGTAGAACCAGTACTAAGCAATGCAGATAAAGTGTCTTGCTCAAGGACACAACACATGTGGTTATGGCGGAGATCGAACCCACGACTTTTGAATCATGGGTCCAACGCTCTACCACTAGACCACAGCGCTCCACATGATTTATCCAATGAAATAACATCACATGCAGATATGCAGATATGTATATATTGCTAATAAGGTTTGAACTATAAGAAAACGTAACATATTGTGTTTGACGAATAATGGTCAATGATAATGTTTTAGGTGATAACACCTTACACATCTTGAGATAGTCCCTTGAATTAGCCTTGTTGCTGATAAAGAGCATGTAAACAAAATGATAGGATAAAGATAAATGCGCATTTAAACATTGCGAAATTAATTCCGACTTATTGTCGAGAGCGTTCGGACATATTAGACATATCAGAAAGGAAGTTATGATGTTGTTAGTGTTAGCCAGTGTTATATCGGTTGGATTATGTGCAGGGGGATGGTCAACAAAAGATCCCAACGATCCTGAGTATGTTAAGGAGTTTGAGCTTCTGATCTCGAGCGGCAAAGTTAAATTGCTGAAGTCAGATGTAGCTCTCTTGTCTGTTAAAGCACAGGTACATATCCTTCTTATATAATTTACCGATAGGGTGATACATGCTTCTTTCTCTTATGGTGTTGACTGATTTGCTAACGTTGTAGCAGCATAGTCGCACGCGTTTTGACAAGTGACCTACTATTATTTGAAGATTTCTGCAGAATTTCGAGAAAGTCATTGACCGATGTCCAGATATGCTTAGTGTAAATCTTAAAATTGAGAAACAGTGCTCATACACATAAGACTGGCAGCAGCGTGTTAGATAAGGTTAGGTCGCACATGAATAGTAATACAATCTATTTAAATAAATATAGCTTATTCATCTCGTGAGTTTAAACTTGTTTATTTTACATTGATTGTAACAAAAGCTCTCTGAACTTATTTTAATCACTCTCGATGTCTTTCTGGGTAGAACCAGTACTACGCAAATGCAGATAACGTCAGAACGTCTTGCCATCTACGGTTTGTTTGCATGGTGTTTTACGTCATTTTCAACACATGTAAGGTTATATATGACGGTCGACTTTTTGTGTGGTGAAGGCAGACCAGCCACTTTTCCTGGGTAGATCCAGTACTGTACACCTCCCGCCGTCCGTGAGAATCGACACTTCCTGACTTACATGTCGATCTCCCAGTGAAATTTGAACCCGCAGCGGTGAAAGGCGAAGGTTTACAACGCAACGTCGTGCAATCTACGTGTTTCACTAACATGAAAAACAAATGTATTCACATGGTCAGTTACTCGTTAACGACATGTAAATAAATACTATGCATCAACAACGTATTTTCCAGAGGCCAAAGGGTGCACCAAACTATTGTCATCCCAAAGAAAGAATTTACGGCCAAGCTATATTTTTTAATAAACTAGGCAGCATTAATAGGCAATATAAGTAATTTAACACTAAGATGATCATAACTATGCGGATATAAAATAAAACAAAAGCTTAGTAAGCCACAACGCGAGTACTCCAGGACTTGGCAGAAGTCAGAGCATGAAGGAAATTAACCATTAAGAAACGACAAGACACTCATTAAACGTCAACGTCCCTTTCCGGACATTGTAGTCTTCATTATAGGGTCAACACTATCGCGGGTTATCGCATAGTCAAACAGGAAACATAGTGGCATACTGTAAATGTGTCAATCACTAAACATGCAGTGCCTTGTAAAATGATAGGGTCATAACTACGGAATTCCGTTAGGGCCATCGCCTTTCAATGTGTTGATCTGAAACGCGATACTCGATAGTACGATGATGAAATCGCGAAATCACGAAACTATGATAACGAAAACACGATAACACGATGATGATAATGCGATACTACGATAACGAAAACGCGATAATACGAGAGTACGATGATGATAGTGCGATATACTATCGTGTTTTCACCATCGTACTGTCGCGTTTTCACCATCGTAATATCGTGATATCGCGTTTTCGTTATCGTAGTATCGTGATTTCGCAATTTCATTATCGTACTATCGCGTTATCATCATCGTACTATCGCGTTATCATCATCGTACTGTCGCGTTATCACCATCGTACTATCGCGTTATCATTATCGTGTTATCGCGTTTTCGTTATCGTAGTTTCGTCATTTCGCGTTTTCATCATCGTACTATCGAGTATCGCGTTTCAGATCAACACATTGAAAGGCGATGGCCCTAACGGAATTCCGTACATAACCTTTTTTGATAAAGTATGAAATTGATCTTACAAAAATGAGCACAATGGTCCTATCGAAATCAGAGCACCAAACGCAATGCTTGTTAATCATGTCGTAGAAGTCAGGCTGTGATAGTACTTGTCGCAGAAGTCTGCTTATATATTTTATACGTCGATCAGGTTTACGACAATACAGACTTGCAATTGGTTTTCGAAGTTTATGGTTACAGTAGCCCCGATAGAGTATTTTTTTGTGTCGCCTAACCTAACCTTGGCCATAAGTATTTACCCTATGTCCATGCAACTTCACACACGTATTCATATTACCACTAGGAATGTCGTTACACATGTCCAATAACTTGGCAAAGGTATGCTCCGTTTCATAACACTCTAACCTGCAAGCTAACCTAGTTCATATTTCATATTTTGGCTCATTATTGGCCTATAATCATGAACCTTAATACAGTTTTTTATTGATATGTTCAACAACTCTATCTTTTTCTTTTTCGGTAGAGTTATGCCGTCTTTCAAAACGCTTTAACCTGCAACCTAACCTATCTCATAACTTTGCAAAATATTGACCTATGGTCATGACACTTTATGCAATTTGTCCGTTGCCGCATCCGTAATTCATGAAGGATTGCACCCCCTGTCTTCAAACTTTATTGTTAGACTGTCCTTGCTTAAATAAGCATTTTTCTAGGTAGCAGCTAGACAAAGGCTACGAATATTAATGTCCTCAACTCGACTACACGTTCTATATACATGAATACGTTGAGAAACATATACGCAATACGTTGCTCGAGGAACATCCCCGTGGGGATAATGGACAGTTTTACATTTGAAATGAAATATGTACACTTCGTGAAAGAGCATGTAGTACATAAAGAAGTGTAGATCGTACTGGGCAGATGGTCCGGCATTGATACAATTAAGAGGGTGGATATTTGTTTAAAAGGTTGCAAGGTAATTCAGCACACCGCGGAGAAGTCCCTTATTATAGCTAGCGCCCCCCCCCCCATCCCCCTCCCCCCTCCCCCCCCCATGCGACATGCGATATGCTATAAAATGAGAAGAATTTTCATTGAGAACATCTATTGTGTGCAATGTTGCCTTACTCTTAGACCTCTCCTAACATGCATTCAAAATCATACCAGGAGGATAGCAGTTCAAAAACGCAGGAAACAAAATGAATTGAATTGAACTGAATGTTGTTTAACGGCTCATCAACACAGTATAGGTTATTTAGATCCGCCCCAGAGAGAGGGACCGTGCCCTACTCTTATTATTGAATAGATTCCTATGGTTCTTTAACGTACTCGGAGGATAGACCGATACAGGGGATCGCCCGGTTTACGTCCCCATCCGGCGGACGAGGCTAAGGGAAAGTGTCGAACACACCGACGAAACTCAGTGGCACCACGGAGGACCTCCGGTTACAAAATGAAGAAGTTGTGTTGCATCAGAAATTAAAATGAGATCTAATTCGAGTTTGCCAGAGTTCATAATAATGTATTTACATTCATATAGTGAAATAAAACCTGAAACTGAGGGGCCTATGCCAAATGATTGGACCAAGTTGGTTGGAGAGTGTCTTCAGGGGAGACTAGTCACTGATGTTCTTCAGAATGTTATAATTCTTAGAAACACACACACACACACACACACACACAGAATGCCCTAATTATACTGCTTGATAAAGTCATACCACACACAAAATCGTAACTTGTTTATTATGCTATTCTTTTTCAGGTTGTTTCAGGAATGAACTATGGTTTTGTATTCACTTTGGGCTCGGGGGTAAGTATTGCCATATATGAAAGAACAGTTTCGCTTCAATACGATGGTTTAAATTTTAACAAACACTCCCTTGTTCTTTTTGAAAGTGATACTTAAGTATGTTATAATGTATGGAATTCTGTACATAACATACTTTACCTATACCTGAAAAAGTTCACTTTGACTAAAATATAAGTTTGACAACAGATGGGATGAAAGGACTACTACAGTGCTTTGGGGTGTAAAGAATCATTGGTAGTAAAGAATCATTGGTAGTAAAGAATCATTGGTAGTATAGAATCATTGGTAGTATAGAATCATTGGTAGTCAAGAATCATTGGTAGTCAAGAATCATTGGTAGTATAGAATCATTGGTAGTATAGAATCATTGGTAGTAAAGAATCATTGGTAGTATAGAATCATTGGTAGTATAGAATCATTGGTAGTCAAGAATCATTGGTAGTCAAGAATCATTGGTAGTCAAGAATCATTGGTAGTATAGAATCATTGGTAGTATAGAATCATTGGTAGTAAAGAATCATTGGTAGTATAGAATCATTGGTAGTAAAGAATCATTGGTAGTATAGAATCATTGGTAGTATAGAATCATTGGTAGTAAAGAATCATTGGTAGTCAAGAATCATTGGTAGTATAGAATCATTGGTAGTAAAGAATCATTGGTAGTATAGAATCATTGGTAGTAAAGAATCATTGGTAGTATAGAATCATTGGTAGTATAGAATCATTGGTAGTAAAGAATCATTGGTAGTCAAGAATCATTGGTAGTCAAGAATCATTGGTAGTAAAGAATCATTGGTAGTATAGAATCATTGGTAGTAAAGAATCATTGGTAGTATAGAATCATTGGTAGTATAGAATCATTGGTAGTAAAGAATCATTGGTAGTCAAGAATCATTGGTAGTCAAGAATCATTGGTAGTAAAGAATCATTGGTAGTAAAGAATCATTGGTAGTCAAGAATCATTGGTAGTCAAGAATCATTGGTAGTAAAGAATCATTGGTAGTCAAGAATCATTGGTAGTAAAGAATCATTGGTAGTCAAGAATCATTGGTAGTAAAGAATCATTGGTAGTCAAGAATCATTGGTAGTAAAGAATCATTGGTAGTATAGAATCATTGGTAGTAAAGAATCATTTCCTGTTTAAATTCAATTTTCTCAGCTCATATATTTTAGATTATTTTAAAACTTTCCAGGCTTGAAGATATATCATATAAGCATACATTTATTCAACGGTGAAATTATTTGGGACATTTTTCCTTGCAAAATATATCACTACATGCAACACCTCTCAGAAAAAATGATTCTATACTACCTGAATGAAGTGTGTTTTTGAAACGAACAATTCATACTGTCACAATGAACTCAGAAATAAATATTTGCTGTTTTAACAAATGTTAGGGACAAAAGTCAAAATGCAATCATCAATTAAAGTAACTTGTTGAAGTTTGGCGCTTTTAAGGATAAAAATAGAAATGTAAAAATGTGTGTATACATATGTTTTTATTAATAATCTAATTGGATTTATAATTGTATTTAGGACAATGCACGAGTCTGCGAGTTGGTATACTACAGCCAGTCTTGGACCAACACATTCCGAGTACATACGGACAACTGCAGTGTCGCCAGCCATAACAAGCGCCAGTTTGTGGGAATGGTTGATGGCTACTCCTCAGTAGATGACTTCACAGACCCAATATACCTGAGAATGTTGCAGAGTCTGATGAACTCGAAGAATCAGCTTAGCCTCCCGGATGGGTATAAAACTGTTAAAATAGAAAAACAGGTAAATGGCCGTAAACAATATTAAATTTCTTAAGGGATTGAATGGAAATTTCTTTTAAAAATTATTTATTATTTACCTTTTACATTTTATAGTATTACGCGTTCTAACGTCGAGTATATAAAAATACATTGCTTGTATTGGCTCTATAATATCAAATCAAGCTTGGTAAAATGTGTATAACTTGTTTATGCTCTTCCTTACTAACATTTCGAAAAATACATTTCATAGTGCTTAAATATCGACCATAACACTATATGTATTTAACAAAACTCAACATATGCGTTAACGATTTTGCGTCTACTTTGTTGTGAAAGTTTGGTGACTAAGATTACATTAATTGATTATCAGCCAGTTTTCCTCTTGAGGCACATTTTCTTTTACTGGATGTGTTATATATGCATTACTAAGTTACTGGATGTGTTATATATGCATTACTAAGTTACTGGATGTGTTATATATGCATTACTAAGTTACTTGATGTGTTATATATGCATTACTAAGCCGTTCATTTAATGCTTGTGGTCCATCATTTAAATAACCAGGTACCTGCAATACTTTTTTAACTTCCTTGTGTACATACGATGATGATGTACTTTATTTTAATGAACGATTTGTTAATGGTGAATTTCAAACTATGTTCAATGAATTAGATGAGAATATCAGAAATGATGAAATAGTAAAGGCGGTTAACCAAATCAGAACTGGCAAGAGCCCCGGACTTGACTATTTGTTAAACGAGTATTTTATTAATGTCATGGACATTTTATTACCATATGTGTCAGCTTTATTCAATATTATTTTAAAAACAGGTATTTTCCCCGAGTTTTGGTCGGAAGGTTATGTAATACCACTACATAAAAAGGGTTCTATTAATAGTACTGATAACTATAGAGGGATTACCTTTTTGAGTATGTTAGGCAAGTTATTTACTCTCGTTTTAAATAATAGATTAAATAATTGGGCAGAATGTTACAACGTATATATTGAGGCACAAGCAGGATTTAGAAAAGGCATGAGCACAACTGATAATATTTTTGTTTTACATGGTTTAATTACACACATGATTAATGTAGGAAAGAAAATGTACTGCAGTTTTATAGATTTTAGCAAAGCTTTGATTATGTAGAAAGAAATAGCCTATGGTCCAAACTAATAAAACTAGGTATAAAAGGTAAAATGTTAACTGTTATCAGAAGCATTTACGAAAGCTTAAAGTCACGAGTCAAATATAATAACATGTTAAGTAACGAATTTTCATGTATGCTCGGTGTGCGTCAAGGAGAATGTTTGTCCCCGTTTCATTTTGCTATGTTTTATGTTTTTAAATGATATAGAAGAACATTTTATGTTAAATGGATTTGATGGCATTGATATGTATATGAAGAAAATTTTCAATTTGCTTTACGCTGATGATATAGTTATTTTTTCTGAAACACCTGAAGGTCTTCAAAAGGGTCTTGATATATTATATGATTATTGTCAGAGATGGAAACTAAAAGTTAATGTTAATAAAACCAAAGTAATTATTTTTAGAAAAGCGGGAATGTTACCCAGAAACTTAAATTTTGTTTTTAATGGTGTGAATCTAGATATAGTCAAAACGTTTTCATACCCTGGCATAGTTTTTTTCACAAGGTGGATCTTTTAGCGAAACACAAATTACCTTAGCTGGTAAAGCACAGAAGGCTATTTTTAAACTAAGCAAACTTCTGATGAAATTTTCAGATATCTCGATTAAACATAGATTAGAGCTTTTTGACAAACTTATTTTATCTATATTAACTTATTCTTGTGAAGTTTGGGGCTTTCATAATTCTCAGAATATTGAACGTACTCATACATTATATTGTAAACGTATTTTACGAATTAAACGTTCTACCCAAAATGATTTAGTGTACGGTGTCCTGGGTAGATTTAGTATGACAAGCATTAGATATTATAGAATAATCAAGTATTGGTTTAAAATTGTACAAAGGAATGATACTAAGTATTGTAAATGTGTATATAACATGTTAATGCGTGATAGTGAACAATACCCAAATTAAGTGTCATGGGTTACTCTAGTCCATAAACTGTTGTCCTCCATGGGTTTTCATTATGTATGGCTCGGTCAGGGTGTAGGAAATGTTGAAACGTTCCTTTATACTTTAAAGCAACGCCTTTATGATAATGATTTTCAGCTTTGGCATGAACGCGTAGAAAATTCATCCAGAGCGTTATTTTTCAGAGAAATAGTATCTTTAAACTACCAGTTCTTTCTTCAGTGTGTAAATATTCCAAAATTTAGAATTGCAATGACTAGGTTAATTGTTTCATCGCATAGTCTAAAAATTGAATCAGGTAGATGGCACAGACCACATAGTATTCCCCGTGACGAAAGAAAATGTATTACGTGTAATAAGCTTGAAGATGAAGATTTTATTTTAGAATGTTCTTTATTTAAAGACATACGTAAAATACACATGAAAAGGTATTTCTGGACAAGACCAAGTATGTTAAAACTAAAACAGCTATTTAGTAGCGAAAATGAAAGTGTCATCAGAAATTTAAGTATGTATATCTTCAAATGTTTTGAAGTAAAGAAACAGATTATTTGACCATATAATGAAAATCTTCTTAATCCATATTTGACATCCAATTAATGTAACTTTGTTTTATTGATCACATATGCATGTTATTTAAGTCGTATATAATTGTAAATATGTAGGAAATTACATTTCCAACTTTAAAGTGTTATAACTACAGTTGTTTTTATTTTAAACTTATTTTGAATGGTGTCATTAGTTTGCAAATATAGCTAACATAAATACTATTTACAGTCGTTAATTACCCTGGTGGCGGTGCCGTACGGATGCAGTGAGCGCGTTAGGTAAAATCACCAATCCTGCTGCATTTGTGGGGCACTACCACCTTGGGATTGTTATATTAATTCTGTTCGAAATGTTTTGCAATACGTTGTAACATCACAGCAGTATCACCTTCTCCGTTATTTCTATTAATTAGGAATACAAATAATATAATATTATGTTTATAGCAGAAAAATGTTAATGTATATACTTAGAACTGTAAATATGTTTATTGCTATGCCATATGTTCTATGTATATATGCATTTGTAGTACCTCAGGGGCCTATGGCCTATTGATTTATGAAAAAATCTTCTTCTTCTTGTTCTACGATCAAATGTTCGTGTATATGTGTATGTGTGTATTCGATAATATTCAGATTTGGCCAAAATCTAAAATGTGTCCTACTTTATTTAAAGCATACATATGCATGAATTATGTATACTATCTAATTTTAAATTTCTATCTTAGGTATGCTCCAGGAAGTAATTAAAACTAATATTAATCTATATATTTAAGAATATTCTCTTTCATTTATTTAAAAAAATATATATTAAAAAAAATGTTTGCATTTCTTAATGTTTTATTAGCGTGTATGAATAGTTTTCCAACTAGGTGGCATTTAAAAAAACTGTTAGAAACAACGTGTTGTTTAGAACTTCGGCAATCAAGTGACTAATTTTAAACGTGTACGGCTATTTGTACACAACCCGTAGCAAGAGAAGCAAGAGAACGGTTAATTATCAACTGATCAGCTGATTTTATTCTGGAGTCATAGATTAAAATAAAAAATATATTTTTCGCATTTTGCATAACAATTAAGCAACAAATGTATATATGGTATGGTATCCTGTTCGTGGAGTACCTCACATTTGCTTTTATACCTGTCTAATATTACAAAAGATTTGCAGTATATATGACTCAAAGATTATTTCCTATTGAAATCGAAGGTCTTGGACGCGACGGATAAGTGGTTTTTAAAAAGCGTATCTGTTCAAACAAATTTTTGTTGAATTAAATGGTCAGATAACAAGGACAAACAAACATATACATAATCTTGATGAATAATATATTACCGGTAACTTTATCTATTTTAGACTGTTGCAACAGGAATAAACTATAAATATACCATAGATGTTGATGGGGTAAGTTGCCTTATCTACCATATACGCAACATTTTTTTTTTCAAATCAAGATTGTATTTTGTGTTAATACACAAAAAGGTATGAAAGGAGAAATTTGGAAATGGTCGAATACAATAAATACAACACATAATGCAGTCTCGGTTTGATTGAGACTGTTCATGAACTGTAGTGAAACGTGATTGTAACCGTTTACGCCCTCTAGCCCCGGGTTGAGCAGAACGCAAGTCTCTTTGTCCCAAAGCATATGGCGATAAACAGTTGCATACGCTTTGCTATACTTCTTTCAGTTAAAACACATTTTGCACGAGGATTTCAGTTCCATCTCTAGAATTCAAAAAATACAAAGTGTTGCGTTTTCAAATATACTGAGTATAGTACGAATTCTTTCTCCGAAATGAAAATAGTTAAATCATATTTTTAAAGATTTATTCAAACATTTATAACGAGATATTTTTTGCAATTTTTAAAGTTTAAACTTTTTAAATTCAGACTGTCATGGAGTGCATTTAAAGCCACGTTTGTTCTGCTTACAGGTTCTATGTCAAGTGATCGTCTTGCATAGAGGTGAGTACTACAATGAGCTTTCCCAAAACACGTGCGTAAACCCGAGCAGACGACATTTTGGCTTGGACGGTGGATGGAGCCCAGTGACAGACATGGCCGACTCCGAGTTCCGGACGTGCGTGGCCGCTACCTTGGACAGAATCAATGATATGTCAAACGACATGTTTAGAGTGGTCGAGACTGATTTTCTGTCCGCTGAGCAGCAGGTATGCAGTCATATGCATTATGCTTGTACCATTTCACATAACATAAACACAAACAGTAAATATGTAACAGTCTATATGTGATGATATCCTACATCTTGTGAGTAATAAATCTGAAACTTGATAATACACAAATATAGTACTGTTATTCTGATTACTTGCCCTGTATAACTGCACATGCTTGCAAATGCGAAGACACGACATGTTATACTCTAAGAAGAAGGCATAATACAGGGTTTTTGGGGCTTATTGTTGGTGCATCATGCCTAGTTCGGTCGTGCACATTATTGTAAACTTTAGAAAAGAAATAAATTTCAAGTGATTAAATGAAGAAACATTTTACTTTAGAATTAGAGTTTTGAATAAACATGTTATTTAAGCCTTTTGGGGCTTCACTTAGGGTATAAGGCTGTTGGGCCATGCCCTCTTTTGTTTAAGCCTATTGGGGCTTCTTTAAGGGTATCATGCTTTTGGGACATCCCCTCTTTTGTGAAACATGTTAAGGGCTGCCATGATATATGTATGTGTTGCCGGACGCCCGCTAGTTGGAGCCGCGCCCAATAATTGCCAAACAATTTAATAAATGATAATATGTTCGTATGTGTTAGTCAAGTTTGTGCCTTCCTAATAATGTAGCTACATGTGTTGAATACTAGATATAAAGGAAGGAAATCTGAAACTGTCAGCAAGTAGGATGTAGTGACCTTATACAGGACTTTGCAATGCAGTCTTGTGTACAAAACGAGATGAAACCACACTATATTTATTGTGTAGCAGGTCCATTTTATATATACAACCTATATTAACACTACTTGTGAGGTGTGTGTGTATGTAGGGTGTATTTTTTTTATTGTTTATGGTTTAGGCAGTAATTAACGAGTAAGTTTTATTAGTAATGATATACAATTATTTTATGTCAACTATGGTATATTTTAAGCTGTCAATTTGAAACTATAGGTTTGTGTGTTATGGCAGGAGCAACACTGCACACATGGTAATTGTTAACGTTATATATATAAAAAGAGTTATATCTGAGTAATCCTATGTCACGTGCAGGTTGTTGCTGGAATGAAGTATCGCTTCACAGTACAGGTGGGCGAGTCCTCGTGCATGAACAGTGGTGAAACAAGGGGATTCACAGCCAGCAGGTGTCCACTTAACGCCAACAGTGTTTTGCAACAGGTATGCATAGGCATAAACGACTGAAAGCGTGTTATGCTTCCCGAAGGGAGAGCATATATATCTAGTTGCCGCTTTGTTCTTCTTTCTATATATCCGTCAGTCAATACTTAAGTTTACCTAGATGATGGTGACTAAGGGTTTTATGGCGTGTCTTGATAACTGAATTGGTCAAAATGGAATTGACGAGCGGCATTAAAATGCCAAAAACTGCCTTAAATTGTCTGTACAGGTCTGTACAGGTTTTCAAATAACTAGCTGACGGAGAGCTTTCTTAAATAGCGTGCCAGGCAAACTGTATTACTCTAAAATTACGCATTCAAAACAAACAAGCAAAGGCAAAGTATGGGACATCACATACATAAAAGGGTTGACAATAGGGGTACCGTCATGGAACAGTCGGTTGCAAAAGGACCGCTAGGGGTTTAAGCCAGGTTCTAGGGTGTACCAGACCTCACTGTTACCGTATATATTGTCATCCCAATAAAACGGAACAGTGTACATAAAGAAATCCAATTATATTCACTTACTAACTAGACATAATATAAGTAAAACACGCAGATGCCCAGGTATATATGAAAAATAAAAAAACCCGCCTATACTGCATACCAATTACCCAAGGGCTAGACTATGGCATACATATTGGCAGAGCCTGGCACATTGCTACCATTTTATGAAGAGACGGGTGGTAGGGGCAGAAGTCATGAACGTCTAAAATAAATAATTCAGATAATGTCAAATGTTAAATTCTGTTTTATACAACCTAAACATGCACTGTAACTGGAACTGTTAAACGTCTGATCAAGGAATCACATAGCAGCTATTGGTAAAATTCTAATATCATTCGTTTACCATTATGAAACATATAAGATGGTTTTATTCGGTCGCCGTGTTGCACAAAACATTTTAGCGAGATTTTCAACTAAGATTTTTTCGAAAACGGTCATATGAAATAATTCATATGTAAAATTGAAGTTTTGAACAAAACATGAAAAAAACTAGTAACGTATTTATTCTTATATATTACAATATTTAACAAACATTGCAAATGTTCAGGGTCATATGCAAGTTTATGTGGTTGGGCGGTCAGACCAAAAAGGATTATTAGGCCTTATTTCTTCGAGGAGATCTATATATCGTTTATAAACCGGGCAGTCGATCAGAAACGTTATATGGACCTCTGCTTTTCTAGTGATTCCTATCACCAATATATCCTTAATTACGATTACAGAAATATAAACGTTGACCCTTTTACACACATTTCTTCAGTAAGCCTTGAAGGCAGAATCCAAACGCTAAACGGTTATGTACACATACATATCTGAATGCAATCATTGGCACCCAACAGAGATCATTTCACAAGACCTTTTTAGGGCAGATACAAGGTTAACCCTGAAAAGTTATAAACAAATCATACATAAACAGCGCTTTTGTTTGAGTGTTTTTTTATTGTCAACAGTTTTGTTAAAGTCGTTCGCCGCCACTCACCCCACCCCACCAACAGAAAAGACTTGTTTGTGTTTCTTGGTTATTCCCCCACCCACCCTTCACCCCCAATCTCAAATCCTGTATCCGACTCTATTTTATACACATATATAAAGTTAAGCATTGAGCAACGGATTATGTATAGATATTCTAACTTAAAGGTTTTAATGTATTACAATTTGATTGTGTCCAATTTTCAAATGCGATTGATCATTAGCTTCAAAACATAGACAAAATTTAATTTCTTATTTGGAATAATACAAATCCATTACAATCTCAGCACATTACTCCTTGATTTCTACTACCATTTAAATTATGCAAATTTGTGTTACATGATGTTTTGTAAGATATACATAAACGTTGAAATATATGTGGTACAGGAAACGTATTCGTAAGAATATTATGCAGGTAGATTGCCAAATGGCCGATCGCCCTGTTTGGAAGACCGATCGCATGCTTGGTCACCAGTCGTGGAGGACAAAGCACCTTTCCTAAATGTTACTTTACTCTTGCCATGTACTGACACGTTGCTACATGTAACACTTATTCTGCCATCTCTTTTAGCTTATTCGTTTCTAACATTTACACTGAATCCTTCACTTTCACGTTCAGTTACTGTTTCTTACTTTCCCTAATGGGGGCTGACATAAGCCAGTAAATAGCGTTGTGGACATTGAAACCGGAGGACCCGGGTTCAAGCTTCATCTGCGCTACTCAGTTTTGTCGGTGAGTTCTTGGGCGAGTCACTTACCCATAGATTCGCCCTTCGGATGGCTACGTAAACCGGGTGGTCCCGTGTATCGAAACTATACTCCGAGCACAAACAGTTCTTTTTCTTTCGTACCACACGTAACACGTCGCAACTATTGCAACTAATGGTTATTAACACTGACTTATTACACATTAACATGGTTTGCCTCTTATTCTCAAAGTCAAAGTGTGTTGTCTTGCATCCCAAAAAGGGACCAAGTCCAGTATTCCATCTTTTAACGAGATGCATGTAGCGTCTCCGTGGCCGAATGGTTAACGACGTTGCACTGTAAACCTTCGCCTCTCACCGCTACGGGTTCGAATCCCTCTGGGAGCTCGACTTGTTGGTTAGAGATTAGATCATGGCGGGGATTTCTTTATTTACACTGTCCTGTTTTAATGGGATTACAGTAGGGTAAGTGTGAGGTTTGGTGCACCCTAGAACCGGTTTAAACCCCCAGTGGCAAAGTTGACCGTTCCAAGGCGGTAGCCCTATTGTCAACCCTTTTGTGTCTGTGATGTCGTTTGCATTTATTATTGCTTTTGCCTTCTTGTTTGTCTGTTTGCGTGTTTGTTTCTGTGTTTTGTGGTTGACTGTCCTCCTTGAATGCTGCTTTCCCTGTCCGATCTTTTTATATTTCTTGTAAGTGATGAAGTGTCGATTATCACGGATGGCGGGAGGTGTACAGTACTGGTTCTACCCAGGAAAAGTGGGTGGTCTGCCTCCACCACAAACAATCGAACGTCATATATAACCTTACATGTGTTGAAAATGACGTAAAACACCATACACAAAAACAAACAAACAAACAAACAAACAAACGAGACGCATGTAGCATTCGTATTCATACGCCGTCGTAAATTGTACACACGCTTTGTCAGTAATGCTGTCAGTCTCGCTTTGTCAGTAATGCTGTCAGTCTCGCTTTGTCAGTAATGCTGTCAGTCTGTCCGTCCGGATATCTTGTCCGGACCATACCTCAAATACTACTCCGGTTTCAAAATGTGTCTCAAAGTTAACATTGCTTTTTATTTCTATACCTAATATATTAACACATACAATGCTAATAATGAAGAAATCTTCACAATAGTAATGACACATCTCTCCATTAGTGGCGAATTTTGACAAACCCGTCCCCAAATGGCAGAGATGTCACATTAAACATTGTCATTTTTAAAAAAGGTTTAATACAACTAACCTGTCTTTCACCGTGTTAATGTTACGGATTTAGCAGTAAAATAGCTATAGAACCAATCCGATACTTGGATTTTATTATAGAGTGAATACATGATAACTCCAGAACAAATGCAACATAGTGTATTTGTTTGTTTGTTTGAATGGTGTTTTACCTAGTTTTTAGGACATGTTAGGCCATATATGACGATCGATTTGTTTGTGATAGAGGCAGACTATCCCATATTTTCTGGGCAGAACCAGTACTGTATCTCACTCCATCCGTAAGAATCGACACGTTCTCACTTGACATGTCAAGCTCCAACTGGGACAGTTTAGACGCTCCATTAGAGAGTAATATAATGCCCAAACAAATGGGAAATATATCGTAAATGAACAATAGATCACACATTAGTGAATGACACATATATAGTGAATTAATTATAAACTCATATTTCGTGACAGACAACTATATGATACATTGATGACATAAAGAGAGTAAATGAATGTCACAAGGTGGTACAATTAGGACGAAGCCAGTAATCGTAAATGTTTTTGTGGACGCTCTCATTCAGAAAGTGTACCTGCACATTTCAAAAAGTTTATTAATATGTAAATAATACATCCATTTGCTATAAATACAGGTACCGCCTTGCCGTAATGTTATATACTCGTGCTTTCTATTAACATATGTTTATTTACAGACCACCTGGGACGCCGTGTGTGTCAATGTTGTGTGGGAACATAAAACTGAAGTTCTAAGCTTGAAAATGGTAAATTATAATGATAAATTATAATGATAAATTATAATGGTACATTATATAATGGTAAATTATAATGATAAATTATAATGATAAATTATAATGGTAAATTATAATGATAAATTATAATGGCAAATTATAATGATTTATAATGAGCAATTATAATGGTAAATTATAATGATAAATTATAATGAGCAATTATAATGAGCAATATAACATTACTTATCCAAGATTTAATTATGTTAAAATATAATTTTTACTTCAAAACTAGGAAAAACAAATATTTGGCAGGTTTCTTCGTTATTTTGTGTTGCAACAGACCCTTTGTCTTAAATTGTACAAACTTATGAATATGCATGAGTCTCGCGTGAGGTCGTTCCAGTTGATATATAAACCAGAAATTTGAATTTAAAACATACCACCATGTATATGAGTTTAGAAAAAGTTTGATTATTAGCCGTCCAAGTTTAATTTCACGCTCATAATTGAAGAAAACTTACTATGGCATAAATAGCTTGGACTAAAGTTATAATGGCATATATTCTGACATGTACTAATAGGAACATTGTGATGACATGGTTTGTTCTTTTAAATATGCATTATATGTTAATGCATGTTCTTTTCTTGTTATGTTCAGCATCATTAGGTGGTTGACCAACACTGCAGCGAATCGTACACAGCTACCAAAACTCACCAGACTAACACCGCTAATACAATTCCACCAAACTACTAACTGACCTACTTATTAATTTATGAATAATGTCTTCTTTTTTTTCATTTTGATTGTTTGCTCAGTGTTTCCAGTTGTTTACCGAAGCTGTACTATCTTGAATAAAATTTAAAAAAAATGTGTCTGTCTTTCTAAGCAGTTGTCGTTTGATTTATACTTTGCCATATATAATAAACATTAATAATATGAAACTGATTCTAATATAATACTTATATAAAAGGAGCCACATACGATTATCATATAAAACTAACACATAATAATGATATAATATGAATTTCATATAATGTCGTTTGAGAATAAATTCATAAAAACTTCAATTTTGAAACGTAAACATTTTCATCTGATTCAAAAAATGTTTTTCAGCTTTATTACGATTCTCATATGATACTTGTATGATTATTGTATGAATGGTTTTATATGATAATCATGTAATGCTCCTTTTATATAAGTATCATGTGATAATCATATACGAATCATACTTATATGTGTCAAAATTAGTATGTATATTATTTAGTTTGACTCCCTGCTGTGAACCCAACCGTACATTCGCAGCATCTCGTACACTGCTTCGCAGCATTACTCGAATGTAAACCGAAGCTTTCCATATTGGTTACGTCATCGCGCCTTAGATTCCCTCCAAAATAAATTTGCATTCCAAATCAAAGTTATCGTACACATTTTGCAATTTCATTCAGCCGATTGCTCCATCAATAGTTTATTTACATGAAAGCAGTGATAACACATTCATCTGCATTGTAAAAAAAACAACATTCAACGAAGTATTGTTAACACAGCAACAGTGCACTATTTTCTGTGCCGTTGCCTTCCGGCTAACACAATGTCAAGATTTTGAACATACCGAAGCTCGATATACACACGAGGCGGGATCCCGAAGAATGACGGGATTGGCCGAGCGTTCACGATTGCCTAACCGTATACTGGAATATATCACCCTAGTTTGTTAAAAACAACATATTGATTTATTGATATTAGTGTATAGTGATCATGTTGTGTATTTTTTAGTTCTCTCTCCTGTGAGCGATGCCAAATAACATGAATAATATATGATGACTGAGAATGAGCCTTTAACAACAATTATCTTTTATTTATTTATTTATTAGTAAATTTTCGAATATTTGCACTAACGTTGTGCTTAAATAATAGATGCATAAGTCGCATTGGTCATCCACAGCACGCAGCTATCCAAAAACACGCACTTTAGGGACCAGGCAATATTTATCGGCGTGGGGGTGGGTGGTGTTGGGACCGGTGCAAAATGGTATGGGACGATACTTTTTTTTCGGCTTGCTTGCCATGGGACGTACAATTTTTTTTAAACCAAAACGTTCAACATTAAAAATATTGAAGCGATCTTAGACCATAAAAGGGTGCTTATGGAGCAGGCAATATTTATCTGGGAATTGGGATCGGTGCAAAATGGCATGGGACAGGCACTTTTTTTGTCGCGACAAACCATGGGAAGATACTTTTTTTTCGTTTACTTGTGTTACAAGTTTTAAATGTAACAAGAAAAGAAGCAAAACCAGCAGTACAAAATATAATTAACAAATGTATTTACATAAAATATTCACTTACAGAATACACAAATCCAGTTCTTCATTAATATTCATATTTGTTTTAATTAAGTCCAAATAAAAGTATCCAATGTTCCTTTAATCCAAAACAGTATGTGTCTCTTTAATTCAAAACAGTTAGTGCTCTTTAATTCAAGACAGTAAGTGTCCGTTTAATCCAAATGTTAATTGTCCTTTCAGTCCAAATTAATTTCCAGTAGTTCCGGTTTAGTCCAAATATCCAATTTCACTGTCATTATGAATAAGCACAATATATAATAAATCCTCTCACAACATTATTTTCTAAAAGCATCCAAATCTAAATTAACTTTACTGAAGAATACTCAAACTGATCTGCTGAGCTGCTCCTAGAATCTGTTTATATACTATCATAGACTGTTCCTGAAGGTTTTTCCACTAAAACCGTCCAATGAGAACAGTCCACATCATCATAAATGAATTTGCATAAATAATTTGCATAAATTGTAAAGATGTTTACATCTATTCTAATTTTCGGTGTTCTTCAAGGTCAAAATCGATAATAAATATACAGCTGATCTCATCATATGTTTATATCAATAGGGTAACATTTGCCATGGGAATTTACAGGGTTTTTTATGTAACATTTTTATTTGCGCCGGTCCCAATCCCCCGATAAATATTGCCTGGTCCCTTAAGTATATGTATTTATATATATATATATATAGATATGTAGGCGACATCAACAATAATAAATGTTTGTCAATAGGGGTACTGTCAGTCTCATAAACGTGCTCTTACTTTTTTCTATATATCATCTAACACACTGGGTGGCCTTACTATGCGATAAAGGTACAACACAGATAGTATCATGTATATATGAACAAAAAACAAAAATCAAGCATAGAAAGCCGACAAGAATGCACTCAATGACTTGATAGAAACTAGACCTAAAAGAGAAAGTACCACTAAGGGTACGACAGAAAGTACCACTGACTGAGAGTACAACAATACCGGATTGAAGACAGACCTGTTAACGTTATTGCCCTTTCAGGATTTATGCAGATGCCATTACAGGGCCCCAAATGTCTATGGTCTATTACTGATATGGGTATTCCAATAAAAGAATATTTCATTTATAAACTTGCAAACACTCACTTAACTAGAATACATATGTCAACATCTTTTGAAAGAAATAGTGTTTGTTGTTGTTTTTTTCAAAAAGGAAACTCAAATATTCTTTACAAGAATACATTGAGGAAATAAACAGGAATTACCATATAGGTTGATACTGTTTGTCGACAAGTAAACGCAAACATGTTTTACAAGAAAACATTGAGGCAATAAGTAGGAATTACATTTAGGTTGACAATAGTGTTCGATAATATTCTAAAATCAGTGTAAATAAGTTAAATAGGTTATTTTTTTATTTAAAAAATAAATAAAAAGAAGCAAAATGTCAGAGATCACTTTATGCGTTTAACTTATGAAAGATTTTGTCAGAAAGACCGGAACATCGATATAATGACTATGAAAGTAAGGGGAAAACAAAAATCCGTAAAAATAAGACCGATGTTTTAAAAAGTTTCAGTGGGTAGAAACAAAGAGCGTTGAACATGAGATCGTTTCAAGAGCATCTGAATTATGCATCTGATGAATATATATGATAGTTCATTGCTCATTTACGTGCTATATAATAAGTGGTAGTGGTACAGTTAGTTAATGTACGTCTGTTTGTCCTATGAATCAACTATGTATTGTTTCCAATTTGATCGTTGAAGACAAGATAATAGCGAGGTTGTGTATACATAAAATCAATTTAAGCTATCCAGTAGACCATATTGCCTACTGACCATACAAAGTCGGTTACACTGTCTTCACCACTCTTAGTGCTGTGTATTTTCCTTTTATCGTCGGTTGCTATTTGTTTGTGGTACAGTCACAGGGTATCAGGGGGCAGTCGACTTAAACGGAAGTTGCTGTTCTGCCTGGCGATAATCAGTTAGTTTTGTGATAAAATCACTCAGTGGTGTGTAGAATATATATTTTTAAAATTATAAATCGAAGGATTTGGATTGGATATAAAATATCTGTGAGTACTATTTATGTTTACCTGCACCCCTACCAAATCCTATCTGATATTATCCAATAGTTTTTCTATGCTCAACATAACTTGGGTCTACGATCAGTGCAAACTCAGGCTGCTGAATGAAGCAAACCGGGTTAAGATTCAGCATATTGCTTCGTAGTCATGGCTTTTAATGCATATTTATTGTTGTGTCAAGAGAACAATCTTTTTTCAAGTTTTTCAGAGCTCTTCTAAATAAATCTTGTTGGAAAATTGAGAACTTACTTCACTTTTAAAGACATTTTCTATAATTTTTTCTACATAACAGATTTTCTTTAAACTTTTTGTACAGTAAGTCTGTTATATATATAGACAGAAAAGGCAAAAATAATTGTAGGTCACCATGCTTGTTAAAATTTTAAAAAATAATTTGTAATGCTACCGTCATGTCAATCTGTCCAAAAAGTTGAACAAGTCCATAAAATAGCTAAATAAGATATTTTTGAAGTCTAATCATTAATTCATTGGTCACAATTTTGCTAAAATTGTATTAAAGTAAAGAACATTTAATTTCAATAACATTTAAAGCTCATCTTTACGTAAAACCTATATTTTTTTTACAAAATCTGTTGAGACCATTACCACAATTTATGCACAAATTAGCCCATAATGATACAATTTCCTTTTTTTTTGTATGTTCCTAATAACAGAATTTTGTTAAACTTTCTAAGCACATAATTTAACATATATAAAAACAAAACGTGCAATAAAAATGATAGGTCCCCATGCTTGTTTAGAAAAAGAATTTGAAACCCTACCCCTATGCTAAAAGGCCAAGTTTTGTATGAAATTTTATAGAAATGGTATATTTTCCTTTTTTGTTATGTTCCTTATAACAGAATTTGTTCAAACTTCCTAGGAACTTATTTGAACATATATTTAGACAATATATTCAATTAAATGTATAGGTCACCATGCATATTGAGATTTAATATTGGTTTTTGGAACAGTACCATTATGCTTAAATTTTGTTGGAATTTTTACAAAATGCTATATTTTACCTATTTTATGTATCTAATAATAGACCTTTATTTAAATAAAGACAATAAAAAAAATAAAATATAAAAAATTGAAATAAAAATAAAAAATCAAAAAAAAAAGAAAAAAAAAAAAGAAAAAAAGAATAGAACAAGACATCAAAAGCAACATTCCAGTCAATTTTGAAGAAAATCCATCCAATAGTTTTAGAAGCGAAGTCGCCCAAAAAAGCTGCGCATGGAAAACTACAGCAAATGCCTTTAAACATGATTTCCAATTAGAAGAGTACCTGGGTATTATTGATAATTTTGAAAAACGTTATGCCATTGCTAAATTTCGTCTAAGTTTCCATAGACTTAAAATCGAAACTGGAAGGTATACTAATACTCCGGTGAAACATAGATTGTGTGAACATTGTACCAGTAATTCTATAGATGATGAGATGCATTTTCTCCTAGCATGTCCTTATTATTCAGATGAAAGAACTAATTTATTAACATGCATATCTTCAGAATGTTCTAATTTTTCCAGCCTTGATTTGAATAATCAACTTATTTGGCTATTATCTTGTGAAAATATACACATTCTGAAAGAATTAGGTACTTACTTAATACAGTGTTTTAAAAAACACAATTAACCCTAATAGCCATTATAAATAATAATATATAATTACTGATGTGATTATAGTGTTATGTACCAATCATTGCAATCAATGTTCTAAATTACTTGCTCCTTTGAGGGCCCTTAATTGGTTAATAAAACCTTATATCTTGTATCTTGTATCTTGTTGAAAATAGTGATTCAACCCATAAAACAATTCTTAGGAGGTATATTTATACGAGGGCTGTTCTGAAAGTTTTGAGACAGTCCTTATAAAATAAAGGCAACGGATTGGGCGTAAATAAAAACAACACCAGATTAAAGACGCACCATTTCTGTATAGTTTATGAATTATGTTATTTCAAAAACATACATATAGGGGAGGGCGGCGCAGTCAGACGTCGACAACAACGTCAAATTGTGACCTTACTTGATTTCTGCAGCGTTTCTATTTAGTTAATGGTATCTACTATTTCTCAAAGTATCATCCTGCACTCGATATACACTTCTCATGTATACGCCGCCATGTATTGAACACATTCTGAAACCATTGCTTGTCAAAACTTAAAATTATGTTTGAAACTTCAGTTTTTAATTCCACAAGATTATAAAAAAACTCATTCCAAGGAGTTGATATTTGACAGCCGGGAAAAGGGCAAACTCTATAGGTGCTAAGTCAGGGTTGTAAGGTGGGTGGGCGATTCTCTCATAGCCGAACACATGTAGTTCAAGCGTTGTTTCCTGGGCAGTATGAGCGGGCGCGTTATCCTGGTGTAGAATTACGTTTTCTAGTTCCTGTGCCATATACATCCTAAGTACTATTGTTGTGCATTTAACTAATTGAAACGAACATTTAAAAGTTGTAAAATGTAAACAACTTTTCACTAACTGTCCAAAATCGGAGACAGTGTGCTTCTTGTAAACACATTCCATTCTATAAATGGCTGCTAGAATTGTTATTGACCCATCAGACGTCATCTGATTCGCATTTCGTGAGGCCGTCTTATCACCAACCAAGGTTGCATATAACATCACTAGGTTTTATCTTAGTAAAATAAAACAAGGACCAAATAGTTGTCTGGCTTTTATTTTATCTAAATTTAATATTTCAAAATGTCATTGTTTTGGAAGAAGATAATGTTAGTGACCCGAGAATTCCATAATCATAACCTCGCCTTCTGACAATTTGTTGCCCATATATGGGAGTCAATATTTCACTGTTTTGGTCACATGATCACTCCGTAATGCGTTGTATGGGAGTCTGCGTGGTTGCATGGCAGACCTCATATCATATACTACGACAGTCGCAAAAAAGGGACTGAAGGCGATTTGTGACATGTGAAGAGTGATTGTGTCAATCCAAATGAAAATGAAAACCATCATGATGTACGTCATTTTCATATAAAAAGTGCACATGTATAAATTAAGCGACCTGTTAAATACATTGTGTTTAATTATCGTTTATGAAAATGTTTGGTCTTGGAAACTCGCAGACTAGGGTGGTTTTTATTGTTATATCATACGTATTAATTTACATGGGGTTTATTTTAGGAGGAATTTATTGAAAAGGTATTTGTAGCCATAAATAATGGCGGACTCAATAACACGTATTCACTTTTATTTCTTTATGAACTATGCGCGCATTGCACTATCTGTAAACGGATGACGCAGTTGATACAAGTAGATATAACAGTCTAACAGGAAATGTAGCGTTCAAGGACCACAGTTAACAAAAGCACACATGAAAATAAACAACTATTATAATAACAAATATAAGGCGAGGTATATGACATCGCAAACATAAAATAGATGACAACAGGGCTATCGACTAGGACACACTGTTTAACAAGCTTAATAGAGATTGTATGAAGGTGTTTATGACTAACTGTCTTAAGAAGTTTGTAAATTAAGTCACCATTGAAGTCATGTTGTGATAATCATTGTTACAGAGAAGAGTTCTCAAATTACGTTTATAGTTTAACAGCAGATCAGGATTGCGATAATAAAATTCTGCGAAGTTTTTTCGAGGTTAATGAGCCCTGATGAAGTGGCGGTTTAGCTATACTAAGGTTACAAATATTAAAGTCCTCAACTCGCCTACACGCTCCAGAAAAGAATACGTTGAGAAACATATTCCATGAGATGTTCCTGTAGAAGCATAACTCACATATTATTGCATTCGACTTTTATTGCATTTTGCCTGTCGCTTTAACACGCGAAACCGACACGCTGTCTAAGTATCTAAATTAAAAGTATCTCTTTTGTGATAAACGTTGGTTATTATTTCACCAGTTTCAACTGGGAGATTCTCGATGCCTTCATTTTTAAAGTTGTTCTTTGTTTTTGTGTGTGTTTGTGGTTGACTGTCGTCCTTGAAAGCTGCTTTTTCTGTTCGTTGTTTATATCTAATTTTAGTCATAGAAATAATAGCTTTGTTAACTTGAAGTTCTTTAGGGTATGCATTTTTAACATAATAGAAAAGCAATGGTTGTCAGTGTTTAACTTATCATCCAGATACCGAGAGGTGTCATTAAAGGATTCGATGACATCTGCCTGCCTACGTATCTAGTGGAAGCCTCAACATGAAACCCCCTTATAGAAATACAACCAGCGACAAAGGTGCACAGTTAGTTCCTATAAGGATACCAACAATTTGTCTATAGTAGTTTCATATCTGATGAACATATTATCTAACAGGAATATAAGTGATCCATCAAATAGAAAGTCCATATAGCGTGATTATCTAAACTGACATTATTAAAAAATGCTTTATTATTGTAACATGCCAAACATGTTGTTTTGCCTCTAGCAAAATTATTTTGAATAAGAGCAATACGTTTGTTTTTTCATAAGTTTGTGAGGTGAAGTTGTATATATAGTGTAGAAAAGTCATAAGTACGCGTAGTTGAAATGTGACGGGTAATGTGACGGGTATTGCAAATGTTATCAAGAACATCTTAATTTTGAATAAACCGAATTAAATTAATTGATATGACCAACAAATTAAAACGATATTCATCTTTCTTTTCCAATGTCTGCTTGTAACTCTACAAATGAATTTGTATTTGCGAATTCACACTCTCCGGTGAAAACATGTTGGGACTGGACACATATGAACAATGCTTTACGAAGCGACCGTATAAGAAATAGGAGACAAAGGGGATGCTGGCAGAGCCTACTTTCTGGAACCCTACCGGACCTCCACCGTTTTCTGCACATTAGAGACTCTTGTCTGGATGCTGGCTGGCTGCAAAATCTGAATATCACACCGCAGACATATGCCATGATACCTACCCCAATCATATTATACTGACAGCCAATACCTTCCGCATCGTTGAGACGAATGCTTTTCGTCAATAGTGAGCACTCTCTGACAGCACTGGATACTCCTCAAACGTTGCAGAGGTCAGCACCGTTAGAGTGTTTGGTATGTCACTGAAATATTGGATTATACTAACCTTTGGAAGACAAACAAAAGATAAAAATATCGGACAGGGAAAGCAGCATTCAAGGACGACAGTCAACCACAAAACACAAAATCAAACACGGAAACAGACAAACCAGAAGGCAAAAGTAATAAAAAATGCAAACGACATCACAAACACTAAAGGAGCCTTATATGTTCACTATTTATGTTTACTGTACAACTATGATAGTCATTTTAGATTAATATAACCAACATTAATCTCCCTTTGGTTAAAACAGCAACATTGTTGTCATCTTCTAAAATGTTCAGATTGTGTTTTTAATATACTTTTGGTAGACGATGGCTTAATGACTCTCTCCATGTCATGTTTAGTACACCCTTCTTACAATGATGTGTTTAACTCATGTGCATACTGAAGCTACCTTGTGTGTATAACTTGATTTGTAAATACGTGAGCGACTGTTGTTCAAACGTGCCATATAACTGTCACTAATATGTGTATGTAATTATAGTCATAGCAAAGCTTACCCCCATATTCAACCGAAATATATGTCTATTAAATATTGTGCCTATAAAACAAGAACATGCCATTGTTAATTTCTCCTACAAGTGCTAAATGCTTTGATCGCTGTCTTGCCGCATGCTGTTTATTTTTGTATAACCTCATGTTGACATTTTGTGAACTGAGAGAATGCAGTATTGTTGTTGGTCTATTTTTAGTAAATATTGTTTGTGCCTCCTACCAAGTTTGTTCAATTGGCGATCCTCGGAACAAATTTGACCCCGCCCAGGTTGTCACATGTTTTGCATATACATGTACCTATATTGGGAACAACTTAAAGCATCTTCTGCTCTGAAAAAACTTTATAATGAGCTCTCATATATTGCATGTAGCATATAGTTATAGTCCTTTACTAAGTTTGTTAAAATAGTACAAACATTGGCCCCTGGGGATCATAGATTTACATAAGAGATATATAGGAAACTCTTTACAATATCGTCTTCTATAAATCTAAATGAGCTAGAAGTCTAATATTTTGCATGTACCATAGGCTCATGTTCTTCTACCTGCCAACACGGGAAGGCATTATGAAATTCACTTGCGGGACTTACTTATTTTGAGCCACTCCCAGGTTTTATTTTAGATCATGTTTGCCACCAAATTGTCAAGGATAAACATACTATAACACCAGATTTGGTTACTGGCTTTAGAGTCAGCAAATGTGCAAAGAACGGGACATTTCCTCAAAGTTCATCTTCAGTCTCACATACATAGGGGTCCATGCGAAAATAAAACCCTGAAACTATAATAAATATCCTTGACCGGTATATGTTGCAGCATAATGAGACACTTGACGACACATACTATTCTTGTGGACTCACAGCATAGGTTCAGAAGCTATAGGTCATGAGACACGCCACTTATTCAGTTTGTTTCCGACATACTACTAAGTTTTGATGGTAGCACAAACTGATCTTATCATGATAGACTTTGCCAATGCATTTGACAAACTCTCCAGAGACTTCTCTCATATAAAATGTACTACTAACGCTTATATATCTCTGCTTGGGCGCACAACAGCAGGTTTTCTGGGACAAAGCTACTTCTGACTTGGCTTATCTGCTATCCGGTCTCCCCAGCGGGGACGGTCTTGGGGTTATCAATTATCTACCTGACATTCTTAGATCAAATGTCTGACTATTTGTACGACAGTGTACTATAAATAGAAACATTGGCTCCCAAAAAGACTGAGATATTACAGGAAGACCTTGATAAACCGGCTCTCTGGGAAAAGGTATGTTCTATTAAAGTTACCTACTTAAATAAATGAAACATGTTCCAAAACTCGAGAACAAACAAAGCAAGCTGCAATGGTTGACGGATCATGCAGATTTGTGTCAAGTGTTGAAGATTAATTTAATTTTAATTGCGTAGTTTACCGTTTCTTTGTTAACCTCAAAATTTCAGGGTGGCAGCAGGGCTCCCTGCTAACAGGTTTAATGGGTCCGCCTTGAAAACTATGGGCCTGGGGTTCCTGGGCCAAGGTTAGTGTGGAACCCTGGTATTTTGTTTCGAACAAAGTTTCGAAGTTTTGATCGACATTCAGTCCAAAACTCAATGGAAATGAAATACATATTTGACAGCTGTAAATGAAATACATATATGACAGATAATTAAAGTTAAGATTTTGTCGAATAGTTCATTTATTTCCAGGAGATGATAAGCCAATTGAAAAAACAACTGTCTATAGAGATCAATGTATTTTAAACGAGTTTGTATACAAAATATACTTTTGAAGTTGTCTGGACACATTATCACGGACCGTAATTATAGTGAGTGGACGAGTGGGATTTTCCTGCCCTGACATTACAACTGGTATAACGAGATTAACACAAGCATCTTTAATCTAATGTACCATAATTAGAGATTTTGAATGGCCATCGTGTGTTTTCCGAGGAAGAGCAAGGAAGAAATGTCACTACAGTTTCCTCAAGAAGAGAACGTTTCTTTATCCAATGTATATATATTTAAATGGTTATCTATGACTGATGTGTGCATTTTTCTGTCAGGCATTTGCAACTAGCATTGGATGATTACACATTTAACTACTAATATTTACCATCTGGACTACTGTGGAATATGATTTAGATGAAGAGCAAAGACGCTGTCAAATACAAAAGAGCTGTATCACAGTGTTGTCTCCCTGAGAAAAGAACTGTTTTCTTTGATAGTGCAGTTTTCTGTCAGGCATTAACAGCCAGGTTTGGATGTATCACACGCATCTATACTGAAAGGAAAAATGAAACGCGACACATTCCGCTATATATTGTATATACTGCACACTTTTTTATGTCCTTGGCAGTAGAATGTTCCAATTTCATATAGAACATTCTGGTCATTGTCTTTCCTAATGCCAATACTTGTCAGCCCTCCAACTGACCATGGGACGGAGTCAGTGTCACTTAAATACATGTACTATCAATATTTTGCGTTATAATTTGCGTGACGGTACATGTATTTAAGTGGCATTGACTCCGACGCATGGTCAGTTGAAGAGCTGGAAGTTATTGTCATTAAGAAGGCCAATGGCAAGGAGGTTATATATGAAATCGGAACATTTTACTCCCAAGGACAAGAAAGTTATAATACAATATATAACCTCAATGGTCATTGTTCTTCTTAATCCAATAATTTTCAGTCTCTAACTGACAAGTTCAGTGGTCTCTTAAATGCATGTACCGTCTTCAAAAACTGTGTTGAGATTTGGGTTAAATTATTATTACTTTTTTGTCCTAAAGAGTAGGGTGTTCAAATTCAAATATAACCTCGCTGGTCTTTGTTCTTGTTCCAGTAACCTTCAGCCTCAAACTGACCTTGTATAAAGGTCAGTGGTCTCTTAAATGCATGTACTGTCTTCAAATTTCTCAATACATTTACCAAATTTGATTACATTTAACAAAATAACCTCGTGGAGTACAGTGTTACAGACTTCCTAT
Organism: Cyrtodaria siliqua; assembly: GCA_037043455.1. Lineage (NCBI taxonomy): Eukaryota > Metazoa > Mollusca > Bivalvia > Adapedonta > Hiatellidae > Cyrtodaria > Cyrtodaria siliqua. The sequence continues at coordinate 93,730 of JAWPHD010000190.1, forward strand.
CTAAACTTATTGGACATAATTCTTGTTATTTTAACAACTTCCAGTCACTGAACTGACCCTTGACACTGGGTCAAGCAATTAGTCCAATAGTATAGATTTTTGGATTATATTTTTTAAGCTCTAAATAAAAGACAACATCACTACATTATATGCTTACCTGTACATAGAAGAAATAAAGAATTTACCATTTATTGAAGTTTAAGAATTGTCAAAGTAATAACAATTGAAGTAAACAAAGCCAGTGCAGTGCACTGTCACAGCAGCAGACAACATTACGTTAATTATAATATGCACTGACAGTTTCCCATATGCTTAGATTAAAAAGCAATACAAGCTGACAAGCTGATAATTGAAGCAATTATACAGTACCACATTCACATTTCACTTGACAGCCACTGATAAGCTGTGGTATTTATTCAATTCAATTACAATGTTTATTCCAAGATTTACATATGTAAACAGCAATGGATATATAGAAATACATAATATTTAAAAATCATTATGGCGAGTAAGAAACAGAAAAGATAAAGAGATAATTCATGATCGTGTATGATAATATAAAGTTATACAATACTTTCAAATTTATGACAAAAAAAGGTAAATAAAAAAAATAATATTACTACCAGCTAAGTTAGCACTCAGTTGTATATTATATAAATTTGAGCACCGTTATATAGTGCCTATATAGTGGGAGAACAAACTTTCAGATTAAGTTTATCCCTTGAAATAGGTACATTTATCGTACGTTATTTTGACATTATGATTTATAGATGTTGTTGTAAATAGACGTCGAAAAACAGGGATATGATATTTTCTATAGAATCGTTAACAATATATGTACTGACCATACGAACACATACAAATAACTCCTACATATTAACAATATTCATTTGACTTACATCAAATCGTGAACTGTAAATAAATCATATATCTTTACAATATTCCTTTTGAGTAATCCGTTTAGCCTCGTGTGTGCCAGTTTCAATTATCCATAGTCATATGTCGAGTATATATAAACAGCATTAAGAAAGCACGCAGCATGGAGTGACATTTCAATTACTCACACACACTGACAGTGTCTATTTGAAAAGTCATCACAAAGTTGAATTGGTCATAACCGGATTAAGTGGGTATTTCAAAAGGTCTTTTGAATAAATGAAACTGGAATTTGCAATTTAACATATTTCATTTAAATTTGAAAAAAAAACGATCAACGACACATATGGATACCTAGATATTATATTAGTTAGACTTAAGCTTCGAAGAATGAAGATGTCGCAGTGTATCAGTTGGATTGCTTTGTTGGTAAGTTTATCTTCTACACTGCTGTTATTGTTAAAATAATATGTTAGTTTACATATCAGACAACGAGAGAAGAGCTAGTGTAACATAATGATTCAATCATTCAGCATATACATAATTATAAATGTGTACATCAATAGTTACCAATTACCAAGTATTTGTACTTCAGCGACAAACATATAATATTATGGATAACTCTTGTTATGACATAATTTGTAACTTCAACACAGTCGTATTATATCTAGGTTTTTACACTTTTCAAGACAATATCTATAAACACACCTAACTTCTTAAGTTTGTGTTCATTTTTTTTTATTCATCACTTCATCGAATTTAATTATATTTGGCTGTTTAAAATAGTATGAATGTATATATGTATTTCTTTAAAGTGTTTACAAACAAGCGGATAATGGTATTCATCCACTACTTCTTGAAAATCACATAGCATACAGAATCTTTCGTTGATGGATTTACTATGCAATCTACCTGTTTCAATAGGTAGTCTATGATTTCTTGTGCGAAATTTCAAAACTTGCGTGGAAAAATATGTAGGAAGAATAGATTAATTGCTTTTTTGAAAACAATTGTTAAAGATTCTATAGATACTGCTAGATGATGATATATTAACGGTTGATAGCCATTTTTGTATGAAAACGTCTTTGCATTTTTGATTTAATGACTTAACCAGACATTTAGCATTTATAAATGTTTGCGAGTTCCAGACACCTGAATGAATAAACTGACGAGCAAATTAAATGTTTAACATTATCAGTCCACGTGGACTGTATTTGTTTAGTATCATAAAGTACAAACATGACCGAGTATAACAAAGTGGACAGTTTTTCATTTTCATTATTTTCAATTAATTTTGTCCAAAAAGAAACAGTTCGAGTTTGGATCTCGACATGTAGAGGCATTACACCTAGTTCTCCATATATCATTGAGGAGTGTCGTTCAATAATATCAATATTACCAAACCTCCATTATTCGGATCCATATAGTATAAGACTGGTTTTACCATTTTATCAAATAGCTCTATTTGTATATCAACAGGCAAATTTAGGAATATTGTTCGCTTTAGAAGTGCAAAAAGAGATTTATTTCCTTGTTCTGCTATATGTTTTTTGCAACTGTGTATGCCCACTCCGGGCCAAAAACAATCCTAGATATTTATATTCCTTGACAATTTCTATTTCTTTATTCTGAAAAATAAATTGACATTATTTTTAGGTTTTCCTTGACTGAAAATAACTACTTTAGTTTTCACATCAACTGTTAGGTTCCATTATGTGTCAAAGGCATTTAGGGCGTTTTGTAAATCCTTTTCATCATCACTAAACAGGACAGTATCATCATCATAAAGAAGTACAAACAGTTGCAAATATATATAAAAAATCATCGTGTCTGGCCTTACAACTAATACCATTTACTTTAGCGCTCAGATATGCCTCAAGATCGTTTAAAAATATGGAAAATAGAAAAGGGGAAATGTTTTCCTCTTGACGAACTGGAGATCAATGTAAATAAGGATAAAAATATCGGACAGGGAAAGTTTGTTTAGATAAATCAGTATAATTGGCGTTAGTGTTACTTGCGTTAAGATTTTGGCTAGATAAGGGGTGATCTTCTCTACATTCCATTGGAGTCATAGTGACTGGAGGATTGACTCTTCTGTTTGAGTCTTTAAAAATGTATATAAGTCGTCAATCGGCGATGAGACGCTTGTTTCCTTGACCTCTGAATTTATCACTTTCCAAAATTGCTTAGGGTCAGATCTTTTTAAGCCCCTAATTGCTACGATTGTATCGTTCCTGAAGCGTCTATAACTTATAGATAATGTATTTTTATATTGTTTACTGTTTTATAATACTCTATTTTGTATTTGTTATACAGATTTCCCGTTTTATGATACAGGTTTTTTGCAACCTTACAGGGACGATCAAACCAAGGGGTTTTATAGTCATTGTTCTGTTTAAATTCTTTAGAACAAGTTGAATAACCAAATGCTTTTTCAGAACACGTTTCAAAAAGTTGACTTATACTATTTACAATTTCATCGACATCATGTTTTGTTATAGCGTTCTTGTCGATCATTCAGTCAACGTTTGTCTCAATCTCCGATACACATATTATATCAAAATGTTCAATTAATAGTTCAAGTTTGTCAGAGTCCCATGTATTAGGCTTTTTCAAAACCGGTTCATTGTTTACACAGTTATCTCTTATACGACTTGTGTCTTTACAAGTGTGCAGTGAAATGGAGACGAGACAGTGTACATCAGAGTATAATGAGGAAAAATCTAGTACTTCAAAATCACAAACATTCTCTGCAACACACGAAGTTGATATAAAATAAGTTAGTAATGCTTTTATTTTTACAGGTAAACTTTGGTTCAATAGCTTTATTTCCATATCTACCATTTAAAATAAACAAATTATTATTTGTACACAAATATAACAGTTTGTAACCAAATGAATTCAGATTGTAAATAAGTGGAAGCATTGATTTTTCAAACAGCCAAAGGCCTTGTCACTTTCATCTTGTATAATCTCAAGACCATATAAGTCTGAAATGTGCTTATCGACGTTTGTAGGCTCACTGTTCTTGAGTTAAAATCTCCAAATAAAAGTATGTATTAAAATGATTATGTAAACCCCTGTACCCCGTTCTATGAAACAACTTACGACCATTTTGATCGTAAATCAATTTCGTAATGCTTCACTAAAAATTACATTTTTCAAATAATCGTGATTTCATTTCATTTTCTTATACATGTGATAGTTCTGCACTACGTGCACACATAATTGTCTACATTGAATGCTTAGGTAAAAAAAAGTGAACGGGTTTAAAATGTAAGACGTATCGTAAGATGTTTAATAAAACAGAGCATCTCTATATATCCAAAACGTGTAAAGATTCTTGAAAAAAATATGTTACTCAACAAATAAAAAAATTCTACTGATTAATTAAAAGAATAAATGGCTAACCGAAAATAATGTCATTACCATAGAAATAGTAAGATCAGGGCATGTTTCCAGATTCCTGTGTATCCTTCCTTTCTCTCCGGGGTGGCTCTAAATAATGTGTAATGTTTTGATAAGCTGGGAAACACTTTCGGATGAAATTAAAGGGACACTATTGTAATGTGGAGCTTATAAAATACAAAATAATTGCATTATTTTACTATAAAATTATTACTAGAATTAACACTTTTAAATGTTTATATATGCTCTATGGAGAGAAATACAGTTTATTACTTATTTGAAGTAGCAAGTATTGTCAAGTTTTAACACTTAATATGTCTTCACTTTCAGTACAATGTTCATTATAGACTTTGTCTAATCAATTTATAGTAAATCATTATTTGTAATGATGTGTAACAGTATATATGTACATAAAGTATACTTTGAGGCAGAGGAATTAAATAAACCTCATAAAAATAAACCTCATATGAATAAAAACTGAAAAAGGTCGATTGAATATACTTCTACATTGGTACATAAATGTTGAATTTGCTTTCATCTTTCTGTTTATCGCATAAACTATATTAACAACGTATTTAAAAATAAAATATTCAAAACTGAATAATTTTAAAATTCAATTAATTACCATACACATGTAGACTGTTTTGGGGCAGGATTTCAAAATCAAAATCCGGTCTATGGAATAGTAATGTCTGTCCATCCAACAATATTTGCATTTAGCTCCATTTATGGAAAACTAAGAATGCTACCCTACTGAATGCTGACAACAGTGCTTGACCTCGTTAACAATTACTATAAACCGTCGATTTTGTCAAGATGAAGTTCGCTTGAAACATGTATGTTGGACATGTCACTTTAGGCAAGACATCATGTTGCGCGCAACTCTTGTTTCATTATATAATGTTTTTTTGTTGTTATTAATTCTTGTTAAGGTAACTTTAAAATATGTAATTTTGAAATGGTCCTTACTATACAGTGGGTATTGAGTTTTTTTGGCATCAGTTTAATTGAATTGAATTGGATTTTATAGTCGCACCAACAGCTAAGGACATATGCCGACTTTCCACCTTCCATTGGTAGAGGAAGATCCCAGGTGCCCCTCCGGGCAAACTGACTATATATCGAGACGGACTTAGTTACGAAATGCAGTCGAAGGTTTACATTCTGACTGTTGGTTACTTAAGTATTTAGGCACTCTTCTGTTTTTTTGGCAAATACAACTAAAACAATAGTTATTAAATAATTTTCATTGACCTAATCCTTATTATTGTTCTGAATAATTCATTTGGAACAGTCTGGTAAAATCCCGTTTAAGCACGTATTTTTGAAGTACAAAGAGATAATGTTAGAAGCTATTCTGTTTAATGAAAATCGGATACTAACCCCGTGAATTGCTACAATAAACTGTTACTAACAGTAACTGGTACTAAACCCGACTGACTGTTATATATGTACTTCCAAAATAAAGCTACAATTTTAAACGTTATGTTGATAATGGAGATAGACATTTAAACGGCTGACTTAATATAACCTGGTACCAACCCGGCGTCAGTCTGTCTATTTAATATAGTTATTCTTAAGAAAATAAATAATAACAATACAGAAGAGGCAATTTACTTTAATGTGATTAAAAGGCTGACTTAATATAGTCTGGTACCAACCCAGCCTCAGTCTGCCTATTTAGTATAGGAACAGAACAGAACATATTCTTTATTCACTTAAACTTTACAGTTTTTCGTGATACACAAAAGCATATACATACATTCAATCTACACGTGAATAGTTATGGTGTATGACAATACATTCAAAATAAATTGAATCAAATAAATACAAATTCAGAGGTATAATAAATATTGGATGCACTCCTATTAGCAATTTCAGTCTTAGTGGAACTGACACTAATCACAATATACAGTAGGGAATAACCCTCCGCCCAGAAAATCTAATTTTCTTAGTAAATAAGTTAGGTCGCTATTAAATATTACTATTGTTTAAACGATTTATACGAAGCAAAAATGCTTTATTGATAAATTTGCTTAGCAGAAGTATTTCTGATTTGTTATTACTTTGAAGGAGAAGCGTAAATTTATACATACTAGGTCTATGTCTATAGAAACGCTTTAAATACACTGTTCTTAAATCTGAATACAAGGGACATATAAACACAAAATGATACTCGTCTTCTACTTCATTTGTAACACAAAGCTGACATACACGATTATTTCTTTCAATTCTTTCTCTGCCGAATCGACCAGAATGAATGCGTAAATGATGTGACGATAAGCGTAACTTTGATAGAGATGTTCGTAAGCTCCTAGAGATAATAATATCCAAGTAAGATTCAAATGCTAAGTTTTCTTTAACTACCTTATACAACATAAGTACCTGATTCGTATCAACTCTGGCTCTAAATTCTTGTAAAAATTCATCCAGTAGTCTTTGTTTAAAAATACATAAAAATGCATTGATATTTTCTACATTTTGATCCTTCCAAACATACATAAAACCATATTTCTCTAGCAACATTTTAACCTTAAGAAACCAGTTTGTATATCCTTTTTCTACGTCTTGTAACGAAGACTCTCTAATGTATTTTATAATGATATTTTCACTATTGCATATTTTTAACCAGAACTTGATAATACGTACCTATCTATTTATATAAAGTGGAAATCTTCCCAGTTCTGATTTATACATGTTTCTTATTATTCTTAGAAGTTTGCCATTTAAACCCATATTATACCATTTGAACCATAACGCATGTCTATATATAGAATCGAAACAACGTTTCAAGTCAACGAATGCACAATATAATCTATTATTTTCATTTAACACCTTTTCAATTAGTGTCTGTAATATAAAAATAGCATCCTTTTTTAAAACTAAACTGCGAGTCAGATATAACATTATTCTCATTACACCATTTAGATATACGTTGGTTTAAAATACAATTAAACAATTTTCCAAAATTACTCAATAACGTTATTCCTCTGTAATTATTAACATCACTTTTATCACCAGTTTTAAATATCGGTATAATAAAACCTTTTGTCCATGCATCAGGAAATATTCCTGCATCTAGAATCCTGTTAAAAATATCAGTAATATGACCAGACAATATATCACTAGCCTCAATGAAGTACTCATTTAAAAGCTCATCTTCGCCGCATGATTTTCTACGCTTTAACAGTGTAATAAATTTGCATACCTCTTCGTGAGATATTCGTTTATCTAATTCTTTAAAAACTGGATCGAAATCTTCAAAATCGTGAGTCTCATTAAAATGTTCAGAATCTGTATGCGTGGAATGTATAACTTCGGCAAACATGTCTTCGAAATAACTTTTAAAATCATTTAAAGGTACCTTTATATTGTGTGTTCCCTTTTTGCAATTAAAATAGCGCCAAAAATCACGCGGTTTACATTTCTTTAAGTTTTCAAATTCTTTAGTCAGTTTAAATTTATAGCTTCTGGCCATTTTTTTAGGCTACTTTTAGGAAAAGAAACAGTAACTAGAAAGAAGGGAAAAATTAAATTTAATGTGATTACACGGCTGACTAAATATAGTCTGGTACCAACCCAGCGTCAAAGAAATACAAAAAGATCGGACAGGGAAAGTAGCATTCAAGGAGGACAGTCAACCACAAAACACAGAAACAAACACGCAAACAGACAAACAAGAAGTCAAAGGCAATATTAAATGCAAAAGACAACACAAACACAAAAGGGTTGACAATAGGGCTACCGCCTTGGAACGGTCAGTGACAAAGTAGGCCAATGGGGGTTTAAACCGGTTCTAGGGTGCACCAAACCTCACACTTACCCTACTGTCATCCCATTAAAACAGGACAGTGTAAATAAAGAAATCCCCGCCATGATCTAATCTCTAACCAACAAGGCAGCATCAATAGGCAATATAAGTAAAACACAAATATGCTCGTGTAAATATAATACAAAAAAACAATAGCCTAGAAAGCCACAATGAAGGTACTCAGTGACTTGGCAGAAGCCAGAGCAGTAAGAGAATAAATCATTAAGGGCACGACAAGAAAGATCATGGACAAACATCAAACGCCACCGTCACAATGGGCTTTAGGTATGCGTCATCATAGGGTCCATAGCCTGTCCGGTCATCGTACAATTAAAGAGGAAAGTATAGTGGCGAACTGTAATAGGGTCCACCACCAAGCATGCAGTACGTTGCAAAATGATAGGGTCATAACCTCTTTTGATAAACTTGTTAACAAGTTTAACAAAGATAGTATGAAAGTGATCATGACCAAGAATCTTACGAAGTTTATAAATCACATCACCATAGAAGTCAGGTTGTGATAGTCCTTGTCGCAGAAGAGTCCTTAAATTACTCTTATATTTAGAAAGAAGATCAGGGTTACGATAATAAAATTTTGCAAAGGTTTTACGAAGTTTATGGTAACGGTAACCCTGACTGAGTAATTGTTTAGTTATACAAAGATTACGAATATTAAAGTCCTCAACTCGAGTACAAGCTCTAGGAAAACGAATAAGTTGAGACAGATACACCCCATAAGAAGTTGCTCGGGGAACATCCCCATCCAAGTGGGGATAATTAACAATGTCAAAATTAAAATCATCTCTCTTGTCATAGATTTTGCTAATTATTTTACCATATTCAATCGAGAGATCTAAATCAAGAAAAGAAGCGTTATTTTCAGATATATTTTCTTTATTAAGCTGAAGTTCTTTAGGAAAAATATTATCAACCATAGTTGGAAAGAAAGGGTTGTCAATGATCAGTATGTCATCCAGATACCGAGAGGTGTCATTAAAAGCTTCAAGCCAAACATTAAACAATCTTTAATATGATTAAGGGCTGATTTGAATATATCTAGGTACCAACCCAACGTCTAGCCATCTATAAAATAAGTAAAATATAATCTGGTACCAACCCAGAATCCAACGTATAGAACGTGGTTTAGTTCCATTAAATATTGCTCTTGCTAATAATCTGCATAAGAAAATGACATTATTAGAGTATGCAGTCAGTAAAATGTAACCACCACCTTGGCACGTGAGTTACAAATATACGAAAAATCCAATCCATATGGCAATGATTTTGAAATCTTTATAAATAATATATTGAACTAAAAACTCTATAAAATGAATAGGTTGAGATTTTATAGCAACTGATGAAGGCCCTCGGACTGAAATCGCTTTTAAGGCAGGATATTGTTTTCCAGGTAAAATTGTTAACCTATATACAGTACGTATAGACATATATAAATATACTTGCATTGTCTGTTAATTGGCTTACATTGGCTATATAAATAAAAAATATCATAAACCTAAGTGTGCATAATGCAGAACCAAATAAATTCACAAAACAAGGGCACACGTAAAACACTGAGTGTGAGATATACACCCGTGAGGAATTCCCTAACTAGGCATGGGACCCTTACGAGACATTTAGAAACGTCAACTTTGGTTGGACAACCGCACCCCACCACATAACATTTAGTAACAGTGATCTAGATTATCATGAACGCGGGCACCCCTTAACTTGCTCAACAGGTGTTGACGACCTTCAAAATGTTACTTTTTGCAAATCTTAAGAAAATATGAAAAACGATGAAAACAAACTGATTAAAGTTTATAAAGACCTGAGCATTAAATAATTAATGCCTGCCACCATATGAACCAACTCTCTGAATACTAGTCTAAAAGTGTATGCCCGAGTGGGATATTTACTCCCATACTACATACACCAAGAAATGACATACATTTTAATGTAATGTTAATTTTAATATTTCTATACCCATACAGAAAATAAATCTCGCAGCTAAAATTGTATAATTTGGAGAGATCAAAGAATATATTAACTGCATACGTGTAGGTATGGTAATTAGAGAAATGTGGCAGTCGGCTTTTCCGATTAGACAATTGCTGTGGCACATCATGCAACAGCTGATTAAATATTTACCGTAACATTTGTAAAGAGTTTCTCACCAGGTGCTAAAAACAGTAGGTAATCGATTGGATTAAATCAATTTAAAAACTGACTATATATCGAGACGGACTTATTTACGAAATGCAGTCGAAGGTTTTCATTCTAACTGTTGGTTCCTAAAGTATTTAGGTACTCTTCTGGTTTTTGGCTAATACAACTAAAACAATAGTTATCAAATAATGTTCATTGACCTAATGCTTATTTTTTCTGAATAATTCATTTGAAACAGTCTGGTAAAAAACAGTGTAAGCACGTATTTTTGAAGTACAAAGAGATACTGTTAAAAGCTATTCTGTTTAATGAAACTCGGATACTAACCCCGTGAATAGCTATAATAAACGGTTACTAACCCCGGAAAAGCAGGTACTAAACCCGACTGACAGTAATATATGTACTTTCAAATTAACGCTACAATTTCAAACATTATGTTGATAATGGGGATAGACATTTAAAAGGCTGACAATATAGCCTGGTACTAACCCAGCGTCAGTCTGTCTATTTAATATAGGTTATTTTAAAGAAAATAAAGAATGACAATACAGAAGAGGCAATTTACTTTAATGTGATTAAAAGGCTGACTTAATATAGTCTGGTACCAACCCAGCGTCTAGCCAAATATAACGTAACTTTAGTGGGATTAACGACTGACTTAATATAGTCTGGTACCAACCCAGCGTCAGTCTGCCTATTTAGTATAGGCTACTTTTAGGAAAAGAAACAGTAACTAGAAAGAAGAGAAAATTAAATTTAATGTGATTAAACGGCTGACTCCAACTTCCATCCATCTATAAAATAAGTAAAATATAATCTGGTACCAACTCAGAATCCAACGTATAGAAACGGGGTTTAGTTCCGTATATACGACACATTAAATATTGCTCTTGCTAATAATCTACATAAGAAAGTGATATTATTAGAGTATACATGCTAGTCAGTAAAATGTAACTACCACCTTGGCACGTGAGTTACAAATATACGAAAAATACGAAAAAACCAATCCATATGGCAATGGTTTTGAAAACTTTTGTGTTGTTTTTGTTGTTTCTTTGGCTGTCTTATAGCCGTTATTCGCTTATATTCCCAATGCCAAAACATACATATTTCAACCAATTTTGATAAGAAAAAAATCCCAGTTGAAATTAAGGGGAAGAAAATAAAATAAAAAAAGCGGCAAAAGTGTGACAAGTATTGTTTAATGTCTCTGTTTACCTTGTTTTACTGTAAACAGTATTAAAAAAGAGTATGATAATGGACCTTTGGAAACGGCCGAGCACGACACATACGAAATAGTGCAGTCTCGGTTTGATTGAGACTGTTCGTGAGCGGTAGTGAAATATGCTAGCTACCGCTCACGCCCTCTAGTCCCGGGTTGAGCAGAACTCAATATTCATAAAATCAATAGTACACAATTTTAACCATCCCGAAGACAATTATGACATGAATGTTGTACTGTAATGTTTCTCAATTTAAAGAAAGATCGTGCTAAAATGTCCAAGTGTGACGGTATGGGTTATTTTCCCAAGATTTAGTGGGGAAAACGGGTGGTTATAGACTTATGTTGTACATATAATAGTGTGTCTATAGTCTCATGTTGTACATGTGTGTGTCTATGGTCTCATGTTATACATGTGTGTGCCTATAGTCTCATGTATATATAGTCCCATGTTGCACATATGTATGTCTATAATCTCATGTTGTACATGAGTGTGGCTGTAGTCGCATGTTGTACATATGTATTTCTATAGTCTCATGTTGTACATGTGTGTGTCTATGGTTTGTTTTAAACCATTTTTTATGGTTTCATGCTGTACATGTGTGTTTGTCTATGGTCTCATTTGTGTCTATAGTATCATGTTGTACGTGTTTGTGTTTATGGTATCATGTTGTACATGTGTGTTTTTATGGACATGTTATACATGTGTGTGTCTAAAATCTCATGTTATACAGGTGTGTGTCTATAGTGGCCTATTAGTTTTAGTGAACACAACCGAATACACGAGTTTCAATAACATTGTGTATGTGTCAGACAGACAACCGAATAAACAAACTGAATTTGGGCTAAGGTCATACAGCGACTTTCCAGCTTCCCTTGGTGGACTCCATCAAGGGAAGCTGGAAAGTCGCTATATGACCTTATCCGGGCTTAGTGGAGGTAGACCCCAGATGACCCTCTAGGCAATTGTCTTGCACGGGCAGGCACCTGGGTAGAAACTCCGATGTTCCGCAAGCCAGCTGGATAGCTTCCTCACATAAGGATTCCTAGGCTCATGGAGGATTGAACCCACAGCCGTGAGGTGCAAGTGATTTCAAGGCAGGCACTCTAACCACTCTGCTACAGATGCCCCTCTGAATAAACTAGATGTGGCAACATTGTGTCAGAGACAGACAGACAGAAAGACATACAGACACACACAGAGGATGTTGTCGCAACTCGTTTGTTCAGTAGTGTTCACTAAAATTAATACGGGCAAAGCTCGACTTTAGATATATATTCAAATATGCAGACTTTTTTTTCTATGAGCTATGAACGGTAGTTTCTTTCAAATAAATGCGTTTGCAAACTCCCCAACAGTTCATACCCCTCCGAACGCAAAATGGCCTCCGGGATATATCCTAAGAGGTCACATGGGTGATCACGTGGTTACGCCACTGCTCGGGAGTTTGATGGGGTTGTTGGACGCCGCCATCTTGAATCACATACAATAACATCACGCATAGCGAGATTTAGTTTCGTCAACGTCAGTTTATTTGTTATGGGAATCAATTCCAACGTCACGATATAACGTCACAACGGCGTCAAATAATATGTGCCGTTACGTGCAATGTTGGGTAATAAGATCGACGTCAGCGTTTATTGTAAATATCTAACATTGTTTATTAAAATCCTCAATGTTGATTGATTATTGGGGTGGTCTGAAACACGCAAAATAAACCTCTGTACATCAACCGACAAGAGGTCAATGACATTGAAGCTCTACTGATAAGTTCTGATAGCTAGATAAGCATTCTTGTGAAGTTTCATGAAAATCTGTCAAGTAGTGTCAGAGAAGTAGTCGCTACAAATGTTTACTATATTACTCTATGTAAACAAAGATGGCCGCTGGCAGCCATGTTCAATGTCGAATCAAAATAATTTTCAACAAGGACCAACATCATGTCATGCTGATCATTTAAAGAAAAAGTCCCATATCAATATCACGTATAGTTTTCAAGAAGTAGTTGCTACAAATTTGTTTTTTAAAAATATGTTTTTAGCCATGGCGGCCATCTTAAATTTCCAACCGACCTGAAAATTTGCTTGGTTCAACTAGACATCTTGAATTGGTCTACGAGTATCTGGGCCTTTCCTTTGCTGTCATTTACTACTATTCCTTGGTGTTTTAGAGGTGAAATGCCGATGTTATCCTGCTTTTTTGATTTTATGTTTAGGTTGAGTCCATCTTGTATGTTTTGGTGACGAAGTTGACTTCAGCCTTTTTGAATTATCTATTGCAATGCTTCTGGTGGCGTTTATAGTCGTTCCACTGTTTGGTCTTCTTCGCTTGTTTGAAGGGTCTAGCTTTGCGCCTTAAAGCTACAAAATCTTTATATCAATCGATTTCTTCTTTGTAGGCGTGTCTTTATTTGTAACGTCATGTTCACCAGCTCATGTCGAAATCGGGTATTTAAGCGAGCAAATATAGCACAGGAAATCATTTCTGTATATACATCGACCAGTGCACATAGGTGTCCGTCGATTTGAAACTACTTCACACGTGACTCATTTATGAGTTATTACCAGTTGAAATAGGGACGGTACAGCTTTAAGAATATATTGAGGCCTCTGTTGAACCAAGGAACAGAGTGGTTCCCTTTTGTCAAAATAATTTGATTTGTTCAGCCTTACACAGTGAATAGCTATAGTAGAAATGAAAACGTTTCATTTTAATAAATGCTTGAATATTTGTTTAATTAGTTTTGCTGTCAACTAGATTGTGTTAAGTACATGATAAGTGGTTTATTGTGTAAAAAAGCATATATAAAACATTATTTCGAAAGATATTTGCTGATTCCTTTTATCAGTGATTTAATATTTATGATGATATGATAAGTCGAAATTATGCAAATTCTTAGACACCAATGGATTAATATTAACCTGGATAATATAACCTAGGTTTTAGCAACGTTTGTCGATCGATAATATACACAAGCTATTTCATCTTCAACTTCTGGAGAAGATCTCTGCTTCTATACAGAGGGTCTCTGTTGTTTTGGGTACCTACTGCCTTTCGAAGCATTGCGTTTCACTGGCAGGTCTCAGTGGCTTATTTCTCGCGTTGTCTTTCGAAGCATTGCGTTTCACTGACAGGGAGTGAGTTTGCTGGGACACTGGTATCTATAAACTGACGAGATCAGTGTAGAAATAAGAAGATCTTCACATCAGCAAGGTTTCATCCCGTTTGGTCTCCGAAGCATTGTGGTTTCCCAGACAAGGTGAATAGAAGCGGTTGGAACATTGGTGTGTAGAACAGTCCGACGAAAGCCAGAAAGAAGTTTAAAACTTAACGTAGGCTGAAGCTTCTTATACGAGACAGGCAAGCTGTGACAGCAACTTAAAAACCCCAGCTACAAAGACATTGTCACCTTACTATCGACCCGTAAAAGCAGTTCATTAGCAATAGGGTTCAACAGTCGCTAGACAGTAGGTTCAACCAAGCTCTTGACAAATTGGGGGCTCGTCCGGGATACGATAAAAAGAGGGTTCATAAGTTGGAGCTTGGAGTTGTGACATTGAGATGGACTACGACAAGTGGATGGCTATGGGAGAGCGGATAGGTTTGAATTGCTCGGAGCTATCAGAATACGTCGACAAAAAGGAGCGACAATATCTCGAACGAGAGGAGCGTATGCAGCAAAGACTCGATAAAGAGGCCGAACAGACACGGGAGTTTGAACGTCAGAGATTAGAACGCGACGCTGCACTAAAGAGGGAACAGCATGAACGCGATGCCGAGCTGAGAAAGGAGCAGCTGCAACGCGAGGTTGAACAACGAGAACGAGAAGCTGAGTTCAGGAGAGAGAAAGCCGTACAGCGTGAACGAGAAGTCGAGCTGCAGCGCGAACAACAGGCACGGGAGCTGGATATTCTCAGGTTGAAAGCTGAACTGGGAGCCACAGCTGACCTTAAACCAAAGAGTGAGTCAGGACACAAGTCTCTGAGACCCAAGCTTCCCAAGTTTGAAGAAAACAAAGACGATATGGACGCATATATCGAGCGGTTCGAACGGTTTGCCAGAACTCAAAGCTGGCCAGAAAACACATGGGCTGTTAGTTTGAGTTCATTGCTGACGGGAAAAGGACTGGATGTTTATACAAGCATGCCTGCGGACCAGGCTAGTGATTATCCATTTTTGAAGAAAGCTATTTTGAAAAGGTACCAGCTTATAGAGTAGGGGTTCAGGATGAAGTTTCGTGAAAGTAAACCGGAGCAAGGTGAAACAGTGTTTCAATAGATTGCTCGTATAGGCCGGTACTTTAACAGGTGGACAGAGATGGCTGAGGTAGACAACACGTATGAAGCGTTGACAGACTTGATGATACGTGAGCAGTTTGTAAACATCTGTTCACCGGAGCTAGCTTTGTTCCTTAAGGAGAGAATGCCCAAATCAGTACAGGATGTAACGAAGTTAGCTGAACAGTACATCGAGGCGCATGGTGGATCTATCACTTCAAATAAGAGCATGAAACAACAACAACATGTCCCAAACAAGAGTGGTAGGCCAAACCCAGTACAATCTAATAGGTCATCACAACCACCTTCATATATGGAATACAGAAAGAAGATAGGTTTCATATGTCACAGAGAAGGTCACATAGCTAGGGAGTGCAAAGATGATAACAAGAAAAAGGCTGATGGTGCAGTTTATGGAGGTAAGAAGGTTTCAGCAATGTCCATGTCTGTTTCTATCCAAGACAATATTCAGGATGGACAACTTAAACTTGCAAATGGAGAGTCAGTGCCACTTATATCGGGGCTGTGCACCACCGAGTCACTAGAAGGTGAACGTAATTTGGAAATAAAGACAGGTTTTGTTGGAGATAAAGAGGTGAAAGTATTGCGAGATACGGGATGTGAACTTGCGGCTGTAAGACGAGATTTAGTTCGGGATGATCAGTTATTGGACAAGAAGTATGTCATGATCACCATAGATGGATGTGCTAAGATAGTCCCAGCAGCAAGGATAATTGTTGATACACCATACTATCAAGGCGAACTCGAAGCAATGGTGCCAACGTCATTGATATGTGACCTGGTGATTGGTAACATCAATGGGGCTCGAGACAGGCCGGATGAAAGCTGGATGGGATCTAAGAAAGTATCCGCTGCAGTTATAACCAGAGCGCAAGAGATGCGGGATAAGAAGCCCATCAAAGCATTGAATGTTTCAACTCCATCTGTATATAACGACATTAATATAGAGGGTTTGAAAGCGGCTGAAAAAATGATAAGGCATTGGCCAAGTTATGGTCTTATGCAGATGAAACGAAATTAATGAGTACTTCAGGAGGGAACACCTTTAGATACGAAATCAGGAAAGATGTCCTGTACAGGATGTTTGAGCAGAGAAGAGGCTCAAACATTACAGAGACAAAGCAAGTTGTCGTACCAACACGTTTTCGAAAACGGGTGATGGAGCTGGCTCATGAATCGATTGTTGGTGGACACTTGTCTTCAAAGAAAACAGGAGATAGAATCCTGAGCAGTTTCCATTGGCCAGGCATTACAAGCGAAGTCACTAGGTTTTGTCGATCTTGTGATATATGTCAGAAAACGATACCAAAAGGCAGGGTATCAAAGGTGCCTTTGGGAGAAATGCCTATTATTGACACACCATTTCACAGAGTAGCTGTGGATTTGATCGGCCCGATCAAGCCGGTGTCAGACAAGGGCAACATATATATCTTGATGGTCGTAGACTACGCGACCCGGTATCCGTCGCAGGATTGAAACTGAAAGAGTGGCCGAAGCGTTATTAGATATATTTGCAAGAGTTGGGTTCCCGACCGAAATTCTGAGTGACAGGGGAACACAGTTTACATCAGACCTCATGAAGGAGGTAAGTCGTCTGGTGTCAGTGAAACAGCTCTTCACAACACCATATAACCCCAAGTGCAATGGGTTATGTGAAAGAATGAACGGCGTGCTGAAGAGCATGTTAAAGAAAATGTGCCAAGAGAAGCCACAAGATTGGGACAGGTATTTACCAGCCGTCTTGTTCGCTTATAGAGAAGTGCCACAGGCAAGTACAGGGTTTTCACCATTTGAACTACTTTATGGTAGGACTTTACAGGGCCAATGCAAGTGCTTAAGGAACTATGGACTGAGGGAGAGACACCTGAGACGAGAAGCACATATGAATAAGTGCTGGATCTTCGCCAGCGGTTAGAGGAGACATGCAAATTGGCCAGAGAAAGTTTGTTTGAAGCGCAAGGCACATACAAACATCATTACGACAAATCAGCCAAACGGAGACACCTCTCAGTTGGTGACAAAGTGTTAGTGTTATTGCCAACTAACCATAGCAAGCTTATGCTTTAATGGAAGGGTCCATTTCAAGTTATCGAGGTGGTGAACAAAATGGACTAAGAGTACAGGTTGGAAGCAAAGTTGCAACCTATCATATTAATCTTCTTAAGAAATATGAGGAACGCGAGAGCAAAGATGAGGCTCAAAACATAGTGTCGGCCAGTATGGCCGTGATAGAGGCTGAGGACAATGAGGAGGCCGGGGTAGTTGATGACGAAAGCTTATTAGAGCTGGTAAATATACCTGGAAACGAAACCTACCGAGATGTCCAGATAAATGATCAACTCTTACATGAGCAAAAGGAACAGGTTCAACAGTTGCTGAAAGAGTTCAACGATATCTTTACAGACTCCCCTGGAAACACATCTCTGGTTGAGCACAAAATAGAGCTGACGATCAAAGATCCGATCAGGGTTAAGCAGTATCCAATCCCCTATGCAAAGAGGGCAGATATTGATACTGAAGTCAATGCTATGCTGGACGCTGGTGTCATTGAACCAGCCGTTTCAGAATATAACTCACCGATTGTAATGGTGAAGAAGAAGGACAATACCAACAGATTCTGCATCGATTTTAGAAAGTTAAATGCTGTCACAAAGTTCGACACAGAATGTCACAGGATGACCTTAGTGGTTGGGCTAACTAAGGAAAGAATCAATGACGGTGAATGCATTTACATAAGTTTAATGCAACTTTTAAAATATGGTTAATATATATACAATTATCTAAAAAAACAAGCGAATGCACAAATGAACTATGGATATCCAAACCTAGATGGCTTACTCCAATCCTGGATGGCTTATATCCTGGATGGCTTATTTCCAACCCTGGATGGCTTACTCCAACCCTGGATGGCTTATATCCTGGATGGCTTAGGCACATGTTGCCTATGAATTTTGCCGTCCAATCTCTGTTCCAACAAAGTACTATCGATCATTCCCGGCGAGAGCTAGAAGACAATGGGTTTTATAGCAAACATTACGCCCAAATCATTATTTCCCCCGTTCAGTCCGTGACAAACGTGGCTAAATCTGCAGTATTGAATCTACACGAGAGGCCCCTGATACAATTTTGCCGTTTAAGGAAAATATACCTATACGTTTACATGCATTAGCACAAAACTAAACTTATGACACGGCCTCTCTGGCGGCCACTTAAAATGTGCACGCTTTTACGTGTTACATGAATAGATCATGAATATTGTGAAATTGTTTCAACTCGAACAATAGATTTGGGTGTAACCGATAACTTACAAGAGCTATGTACGACCAGTACGCTCTACCCGTGACATTTTGTGACAACATCTCCCCACTTAAAGAAAGTGCTACATTTTTAAAATTCAACAAAATGATAATTAATATTTACACTTTAAGAAACTATTAATTCTTCTGAGCAAATGAGCGACAAAACGTACAAGCTGATCGCTCAATCGCTTGAGTATGTTAACTATTACTACTGAGGGATGCAACCTTCAGCCAGTACAACGACCGTCTTCCGGAAAACATCCACTGCAGTTATAACTTAACTATAATATGTAATTACAATTTCAACACTATTCTACAATTGTACACTACCCTGTCGTAACATATACTACTATTGTACAATACACTGCAATACACTATTGTATTAAACCGGTCATTATGTGCGGCGACTTAAATATTCTGCCCCAATATTGTCCTTTCCTCGGTCTATTACACCGACTTTACGGTTACTAATAACACTACTTCCTGTCACTACAAGAACTCCAACTTTACACATTGCATCCATCGCATTACCAGTATACTGTTTGCGAAATGGAGTAGGGTCTCTCGTTTCCCTAATCGGCTTTGCTAAAGTGTGCTTAAAGCTACACTGCACTACATCTGTTGGTCTCGACTTATCGGACCGAACAGTACTACACTCAGAGTCTAAACGACTTACCTCTCGTTTCTCTGCTAAGCTAAGCATGCCAGATATGTCTACACCGGCTGCTGTCTCCTTACCTACACTAGTGGGAAAATACATGGGACTAGTGTCCTCACTACTGTCTTCCTCACTATCCTCAATAACTGCAACATTAACTACGGTTAACCCCCCTTGTTGCCCATTATCGGTTCTACTGATATACTCTTTCAGCATATTCGAATGAAAAGTCTTTAACTTTCCGTTTATCTCGATACGGTAATCCATAGTGTTCACTATCCCTCTAACGTAAAACGGACCTTTCCACCTGGTCATCTATCTTAAACTTCCTAGCTCTAGCTTTCTGGTCATAGTACCGTTTATACTTGGTACTTGCCTTAACTAACTGACTTTGAGCTATCTTACAAGTCTCCTCTAGTTTCTCCTTCAGATCTAAAACATACTGATATGTAGTCTTAACCTCATCACTATCTACTTCACCTGCCCACATCTCTCTAAGAATCCTCATGGGACCTCTAACTGATCTACCGTACAATAACTCAAACGGAGAAAATCCTAAACTCTCTTGTCGAACCTCTCTAAATGCTAACAATAAAGCATTGAGATACTTGTCCCAATCTTTGGGTCTCTCGGTACACATACGCCGTAACATTTGCTTTAACGTCCCGTTAAATCGTTCGACTAACCCGTTACACATAGGGTGATATGGTGTTGTCATGATTTGACGCAAAGACAATAACCTGCTTACTTCAGCCATAAGTTCTGACGTAAACTGTGACCCACAATCAGTCAGCATTTCCTCTGGTACACCTAGCCTACTGAACATATCAACTAATGCCTCAGCTACTCTCTCAGTTTCAACTGAGGGCAATGCTACTGCCTCCGGATACCTAGTTGCATAGTCTACCATGGTTAAAATGTACCTATTTTTCCTATCCGACACTGGAAAAATTGGTCCAACTATGTCTACGGCTACCCGCTTAAATGGTGTATCTATCAGTGGCATCTGACCTAAATGTACTTTGGTCACTCGACCTTTTGGTACTGTCCTTTGGCATACATCGCAGGACCTACATTACCTAGTTACATCTCCACTAACGCCTGGCCAATAAAATTCTGCCAATACTCTATCTGACGTTTTCTTTACGCCTAAATGACCTCCCATAATCGACTCATGAGCTACCTTAAGCACTGTCGTTCTATACTGGGTAGGTACCACTAATTGGTGAAACTGTCTACTACCACTATCTTCAAATTCTCTGTACAATAACCTATTCTTATGTACAAACTTACAACTACCGGACCCTTTACACTTCTTCACTACACCATCCTTGGCCTTCACCTTACAAGGACCTAATGACTCGTCTTGAGTTTGTGCTTCTATAAACTCCGCTTTAGATATGTCACCTACGGCTGCAGGAACCTTTAATTTTCTATAAGCTTGAGCTTGCTTCTGAACCTGCGCTCTAGTCTCTACGTCATTACTTATGCTACTTCTAAAATCGGACATTACCGGAAGTGCTGAACCTTCTATGTTCCCTATCGTTAAATCATACATAGTGCCTCTGTAGTCCCTTTAAAGAAAGGTGTTTCTACATCTATTCTCGCTACTGGCACGTGCTCTACCGACTTATTTAACAACATACACGGTGACTGTTTACCTACCAACTGGTCATCCGTAACTAAACTACGCCTAACTACCACACCTGTACAACCTGTATCCCTCATTACAATTACGTCCGTGCCATGCCGTTGGAAGATTTGCATACGGAAAGAGACATGTTCCGATCTTCGCCATTACACCATCCGCTTTAACACCACAGCTACTACTCTCGGTTTTAATAACCGGACTATTACTACCTCTGCCTCTACCTCTACCTCGGTTTTGACCACCTCTACCTCTACCGAAATTCCATGGGTTGTTAAAACCTTGGTTCGGACTACCTACATTGTTGCCCACTCTACTATTGTCACTAAAATTGTCTACGACAGCGGACACTTTCACCGCTTTCCTACACTCATGTGAAGCATGATTCCCATTACAGTGACGACAACGAATAAAAGGTCTACCTATGTTACCACTATTGCTACCTCCTCTAGCACCCATCGAACTACCTCCACCTCTATAGTTTCCACTCTGGCCTTTCTGTTTATGATCGTCCCCTTGCCTATCTCTAAAAGTTCTGTCTTTCGACACTACATTATGAGCTCCACCTCTAGCCTCGGCAAACTGATCTGCTTGAGGTGCCATTTCATCTACACTAGTTTTCTTTCTTTAAGAAATAAGAACAGATCTCTACTACAAACATTGAATAGCTGGTCCCACAACAAGAAATCTATGAGGCCCTGATAAGTCTGCGCTACTTTCCCTAACTCTAACCACCTATCTAAGTAATTTCTAGACCTACTAATAAACTGAATAAATGACTCGCCTTTCTCAGGCAGACACGCTCTAAACCGCTTTCTAAAACCTTCTTCGGTTAACTCAAATCTCTTTAAAAGAGCATCCTTTAACTTGTCATAGTCAAGAGCATCTACACTAGGTAATCTAGAAAATACATCTAAGGCCTTGCCTCTCAATAACGCACTTAAATTAACTGCCCACTTATCTTTGGTCCATTCCTGTAACTCAGCATAACGTTCGAACCGTAACAAGTAACTGTCCATGTTATCTTTGTCAGCATCAAAGTATGGTAACTTCGAACCTTTTAACTTCCCAGAATAACTATCTTTCCCTTCAGTTTTACTGCCCTTACTATGTGTCTTAGCTGCTTCCAACTCTAAAGCTAACTTATGATCAAACTCTTTTTGCTCCCTTTCCATTATCATCTTAGCCTTAGCTAGTCTACCATCTGTTTCGAACCTCTCATGTTCTAACTCTTGCTTCTCCCTTACTATTCTACTTTCATCATCTCGCTTCTCTTTAGCTAACCTGCCTTCTAATTCTAGCTTCTCTTTATCAGCATCTAGCTTCTCTTTAGCTAACCTACTTTCGAATTCTAGCTTCTCTTTATCAGCATCTAGCTTCTCTTTAGCTAACCTACTTTCGAATTCTAGCTTCTCTTTAGCTATTCTACTTTCTTCATCTCTTTCCTGCTTTGCTAATTCTCTTTCCTTAAGTCTAAATTCCATTTCCCTAGCCTGTTCGTCTTTAACAAAGGTTCTAAGCTCCTCTCCAGCATAACCTAACTCCTTACCCATTTCCGTAAGATCCTTTATGGACGTCATGGTTATAGACATTGTGAACTACACACTACAATAATTACAATACACACGTCACTAATAATTCTACTCAACTAACTACTAATGGTAAGTCACTGTGTCCTCAGTAAATACCTGGGCATCATCATAGGACAAGTTACATACACATTTGTACTAGCGCTAACTACTAACGGTTATGTATAGATAGTATCTAGCTTCCACAAAACATATACACTACATAAAATATCTTAATTTGATATTGGACATAAATCTTAAACAATCATCGAAATGTGTATAACATGTACATGTATATTTACTTCTCCCATCAATATAAGTATACTCGAGTGTCATAACATGAGTAAAGCGTCTTGTTCGCCAACCTAATTGGATACTATGTGTATATCAAGGGAGGTAAAAACAAACACCCACTGCGACCTCGCGCCAAGGAAAGAAAGGACAAAACAACAGTTTGGACTCACCCTACCCTTGTCGTGTCTTGACTTGTCTTCCAAGCTGTGGCCGTGATCGTCGACAGTCGCCTTGATGGATCAGAGGGTGGTACACAATTCCAAAATAATAAGTAGAGATTGAGTATATCATAATAAAGATCACTTATTGATTCTTTCCCTCCGTAGTCGCCCAAAATCCCACTACTCTGAAACCAGTTGTCACAGGATGACCTTAGTGGTTGGGCTAACTAAGGAAAGAATCAATCACGGTGAATGCATTTACATAAGTTTAATGCAACTTTTAAAATATGGTTAATATATATACAATTATCTAAAAAAAACAAGCGAATGCACAAATGAACTATGAAAAGAATGTTCTCATGAACGTTTAAGACGTTCTTAGTATTGTTATAAATACTGAATGTCTAAGACACTTAAGTGTTGTTAAAGCTATAACAATGTTGATCTAGCGCGATAACTGTGATGCGCGAGAGCTCATGAAGATGATGATGCGCGAATTCAATGGATGATTGTCATCAAATGCCTTCTGTAAGGGTTGATGAAGCGATGCAATGATAGTTAACCTCCACTGAGATTGTGAGTGATATTCCTCCAGTGAGGACTGGTAACGGGCCCACCTTGTGTCCCGGGGGTTGTCGTTAGTAAAACCTGGCCATGCTGACGCAGGTACGGGGACCGTCTCCACCGCTCGTAAACGTTAATCGTGGAAGCTTAGCTCCACTCCTGGATATCCAAACCTAGATGGCTTACTCCAACCCTGGATGGCTTATATCCTGGATGGCTTATTTCCAACCCTGGATGGCTTACTCCAACCCTGAATGGCTTATATCCTGGATGGCTTAGGCACATGTTGCCTATGAATTTTGCCGTCCAATCTCTGTTCCAACAAAGTACTATCGATCATCCCCGGCGAGAGCTAGAAGACAATGGGTTTTATAGCAAACATTACGCCCAAATCATTATTTCCCCCGTTCAGTCCGTGACAAACGTGGCTAAATCTGCAGTATTGAATCTACACGAGAGGCCCCTTATACAATTTTGCCGTTTAAGGAAAATATACCTATACGTTTACATGCATTAGCACAAAACTAAACTTATGACACGGCCTCTCTGGCGGCCACTTAAAATGTGCACGCTTTTACGTGTTACATGAATAGATCATGAATATTGTGAAATTGTTTCAACTCGAACAATAGATTTGGGTGTAACCGATAACTTACAAGAGCTATGTACGACCAGTACGCTCTACCCGTGACATTTTGTGACACAGAACTTATGGGCAATGTAGATGACATACTGTCAACGCTCCATGCAGACCAGTTCTGTACAAAGATAGATCTGAGCAAGGGATACTGGCCAATCCCAGTTGAGGACAAGTCCCGCCATCTTACGGCTTTTTCAACACAAAGTGGAAGCTATCAGTATCGCAAGATGCCGTTTGGGATGGTGAACTCTGGAGCGACATTCAACAGAATGATGAGAAAACTGTTGGATGGGTGCCAGCATGCCGATAATTACGTCGATGACATTCTCGGGCATACGGTTACATGGAATGAACACCTTTGTATGTTGAGGGACTTGTTTACCCGCATAAGACACGCTGGCTTAACTGTGCGACCATCTAAGTGCATGATCGGTTACGACAACGTAGGGTTCACAGGTCATATCGTTGGAAATGGCATAGTTCGAATGGAAGAAGATAAGTTGGATAAGATTAGGAACGCTGAACGACCTCAGAGCAAGAAACAGGTCAGGGCATTTTTGGGACTAGCTGGATACTACAGGAAGTTTATCCCGTATTTCGCTGAAGTTGCAGCACCTCTCACGGACTTGACAAAGAAAGGCTGCCCAAATAAAGTACAATGGGGTCCTGAAAACGAGAGGGCGTTCAAAACATTAAAGGAGCAATTAACACAAGCTCCAATCCTGCGGCTACCAGACTTCACCAGGATATTTGTGCTACAGAGTGATGCCTCATACACAGGCATTGGGGCTGCTCTGTTACAGAAGTTTGACGATGGGACATTCCCAATTGCATATGCTAGAAAAATGCTATTGCAACGGGAAAGAAATTATTCCGTGATAGAAAGAGAATGTCTCGGAATAGTGTTTGGAATAAAGAAATTCCAAAAATACCTTTACGGTAGGCAGTTTATAATACAAACTGACCATGCACCGTTATCTTACATTCAGAGATGTAAGATTGAGAGTGGCAGGATAATGCGCTGGGCACTATTCCTGCAAAACTATACCTTTAAAATAGCGGCGATTAAAGGGTCGGACAATGTTTGTGCCGACTATCTCAGCAGACAGTAAATTATAAGCGTTGAAGCAAATTATTTGGACATAAAATGAAAAAAAAAAGTGATTTTTTTCTTGAAAAGGGGGCTATTTGTCAAAATAATTTGATTTGTTCAGCCTTACAGAGTGAATAGCTATAGTAGAAATGAAAACGTTTCATTTTAATAAATGCTTGAATATTTGTTTAATTAGTTTTGCTGTCAACTGGATTGTGTTAAGTACATGATAAGTAGTTTATTGTGTAAAAAAGCATATACAAAACATTATTTCGAAAGATATTTGCTGATTCCTTTTATCAGTGATTTAATATTTATGATGATATGATAAGTCGAAATTATGCAAATTCTTAGACACCAATGGATTAATATTAACGTGGAGAATATAAGCTAGGTTTTAGCAACGTTTGTCGATCGATAATATACACAAGCTATTTTATCTTCAGCTTCTGGAGAACATCTCTGCTTCTATACAGAGGGTCTCTGTTGTTTTGGGTACCTACTGCCTTTCGAAGCACTGGCAGGTCTAAGTGGCTTATTTCTCGCGTTGTCTTTCGAAGCATTGCGTTTCACTGACAGGTAGTGAGTTTGCTGGGACACTGGTATCTATAAACTGACGAGATCAGTGTAGAAATAAGAAGGTCTTCACATCAGCAAGGTTTCATCCCGTGTGGTCTCCGAAGCATTGTGGTTTCCCAGACAAGGTAAATAGAACGAAAGCCAGAAAGAAGTTTAAAACTTAACGTAGGCTGCAGCTTCTTATACGAGACAGGCAAGCTGTGACAGCAACTTAAAAACTCCAGCTACAAAGACATTGTCACCTTACTATCGACCCGTAAAAACAGTTCATTAGCAATAGGGTTTAACAGTCGCTAGACAGTAGGTTCAACCATGCTCTTGACACCTTTACACATCTTTGATGGGATATGTCTATCAACAATGTAACTGATTTCATCTTTGAAGGTTTGCCATGTTCTTCTGTCTTCACCCCTTGTTACTGATGCAGTGAGGTCTCGAGATAGGATTCTGTTTCTTTGTGTATCTCATCCCAGTTGGCCTTTGAGTACAGGTACCGTTTGCCAGGATTCTGCTTAGTGTAGTAGGATTTGATGTCTCGAGTCCGTGACTACCATTGCATGGTCAGAAATATCAAGGATGCTTGATGAAGATTTAATGAGCGATGTTTTGTTTGTGAAGACCAAGTGTAAATTGTTTTCCTGTCGGGTTGGTTCGTTGTAAACTTGAGTAAGGCCATGTTCAACATATATATCTATCAGGGCTTGCTGGACTTCTCTTTCCGGTGCATTAGTTTGTACGGTTAGTGTGTCCCAGTCAATGTTGGGGCAGTTGAAGTCTCCTGCAAGTAGGATTTCTTTCTGTTTGTTGGTGCTTGACAACGTTTTAGAGAACTGCTCAGGTTGTTGATGCCCTCAATATTTCTGTGTGGCATGTAGAATGATGAAAGGTATATGTCTTTTCTGGTTTTCAACTTAGTCTTAGTCCAGGCGATTTCACACTCTGTCACTGATTCTGGTTGTTCATCTGCCACTAGGCCTTTCTTTATACATGTAAATACTCCTCCTCCTCTACTGCCTCTGTCATTTCTATGTACCACATAGTTTGGGGGAAATATTTCACATGATTTCACTGCATTACATTGAGGGTCCTTTCCCGGTTTAATTCCTCTAAGCCAAGATTCAGTTCCGCATACGAGATCTGGTTTCACATAGCTAATTGCTGCTTTGAAGTCATATGTAGGTACCATTATGCTGCAACAATTTACAGTTAAAATTCTAAGGTTTCTTTCCTGTGGGGAAAGAATTTTATATGGGTCAGTTTCATCTTTAGTTGATGATTTATTTTCGCTATGGCTGTCACGACTTCCTGGATTGAATTTGGTGCTTTGCTGTGCTTGCGGTTGGTTCTGTTACTCATTATTTATTTAAAGGGACTGGTTGTAAATAGTGGACTGAACTGTGTAGAAGTAGACTCCATTGAGGAACTCATTCCAGACAGTGGGGGAAAACATGTTGATGGTGTGCAGTTCAAAGCTTCTGAATGTGAAGCTGTCGATGTTTATACTGTCACAGATGCCACAGTGGTGTCATATCACGTTACTACCTTCCAGTCGTTCCATTTCTCTGGTGCTTATTTCGCCACATGTCTTCTGGTGCCACATGTTACATGCATTGCAGCAAACGCCCTCTTGCTGCCAGGTAACAGGTTGTTCCCAGGACCTGGGTTGAGTTGTACATCGCCAGACAATGAGTGCTAAAATACAATGTTTCAGTAGGTGCTTCTGTGTCTAGTGTTTCTCGACTTACAATCTATGTTGTTGCATGTAAAGTTGTTACATGATAATTTGTGACCAATGACAGTAGCTGTGACATAAGAATCTATAGAATTTTTGTCAGTTTTAGTCTGGATGAACGTTGTAGTATAATAATAATAATAAATAATAAATAACGATACGATGAAGATGAACGCTAGAAAGATCGGTGGTTTCATTGTTGATTTCCTTTTCATGTAGGCCGCCATCTTGCAAATTCCCCTATTGGGGTGCTAATATTAACGCATTTTGATGGATATACTCGTATTATGCGTTCGGCGGTATAAAATTCAGTGTTTTGCCTGACGATAATAGGATTCGACAGTATACATTAACACAGGTACGTTATTATGGGAACAGTTGGAAAAGGACTGGAATACAACTAAAAAGTACATTTTTATTTTTATTTTTTAATGGGCTATTCCAGAAAACATCCGCACCCATCCCCCTCCCCATACAGAAGAGATTTAAACCTCATTTATAGCCCTTCCCCTAGACAAAGTCTTATTATAACCCCTCCCCTCCACCACACCGACACCTCAAATAAAAATACCCCCCTGGACGCTACCCGATGGACACACTATTCTCTGACCCCGCACCCCCACCCCACACCCTGGACAACCTATAGACGGGCTTTTTATGATTTAACCCCACCCCCCACCCCCCCTCCCACCTGGACAACTCAAATATCAAAATATCAAAACAACCCCACCACTGGACAAACTTTCCTCTGACGACCCATGGACAGCCTATAGAAGGTTTTCCCCGGACAACTAAAATATCAAATTACAACCCACCCCCACCCCCACCAATGGACGCTACCCGCTGGACAAACAGAGATGTAGTGTAGTGTAGTATATTAACTGTATATATGTATTTATTGTCAATCATCGTATAAGACACACCTTCTCTGTTGTATGAGTAACCAGCCAGCCTCACATTGTTAGTTACTGTATAGCCGTAGCAGAATAAAGATATGTTATTATACAGAGTGTTTTATTAGTATATCTATAACACCAGCAACTTTACAGGGCGGATTCAGGCGCGAAATCTGAGAAAACCCCTTTTATAGGTTGTCCAGGGGGTGGTCAGAGGAAAGTTTTTCAGTGGGGTAGCGTCCATGGGTGTATTCTGATATTTTAATTGTCCAGGGAGGGTTAAATCCGATAAAAAACCTTCTATAAGACAAGATTTTGGTAAAACCAGTTAAATAGGAATATGTTTGCCTAAAACTTATTTATTTCTTGTGTAAATATAATTTTCAGAATATCTGCAGATTAGATGTTGCAAGATTTGAAATAATGCACGAAAACAATTTAGTTTTAATCGGGACTATTTTACTACCAAAATAATACGTACTAGTTCTCCTCAATCGATACGCATATGTAAACATTTCAAACCGAAGCACGATAGCAGAAAATTACTAAAAAAAAAAAACTCATAAAAAAAAATTGAAATTATTTAATAAGGTCTATATTTTATCTTTGCAAATCACCAGTAGGAACGCCAGCCCTATGGCGTAGGAATATTTATCAAACCATGTCACGTGATAAAATCGAATAAAATGACATTATCGGGAAAATTGTCACTGGGGCAGATTTCTTCACCTCTTATTTATAAACTGTGATTATATTAACAAAACACAATCACAGATCGTTGTTAAAGTAATAATATTCACAAACTACATTGGTCGAACATAATTGATGTACACTTCGTGTAATTCCCATTAATAGTTAAAGGTATTTTTCAAAGGTATGAATTTAGGTTGTTTTAAGGTTTTAATTGCCAAAAATGCGCTTTTAAATCAAAATCGATTTATTTCGTCATTTTAGAAGCGAGAATAAAAACAAATGCATGTATGCGTAGATAAATCTTTCTTCTGTCCATATGCAAATTTTTAATGAAATCGGAGGCCAGTACTTTTTTTCCCCCAAAATTAACTAACATGACCCACGGACGCAAAGACGGCATAATGCATATACATTTACAGACGCGACCGGGTACACAAGAAATAAAATAATTCCATTATTTCAATACATATATTTCAAATGTATGTATCCTTGCATTCCAGATTAAATTTCTGATCTATACATGCTTTTGGTTTATGCCGGAGTGCTCAGATTATGTTTTAACAAACCAAATTGTAACGGTACGTCGGGAAACGAAATGAGGATAGTGAAAATATATGTTGCAGTGCTAATTTTCTGAATCCGAAAAAAATGCAAAAAAAATGAAGTTTTAACAGCGAGAATGAATTTTTTTTCATGAAAGTGTTCATTGACATGGTTACTATTAAATCCCAAAATTTAAAGTAAATCAGAAAAAAGTACTTTTTTCCCCCAAAATTAACAAAGTACACCGTGTTCGCTAAAATATGAACAATCGCCTTTCGAAGTTAATGTACACGCGGGATATAAAACGATGAACTTGTGAAATCCTTTTTAAGAGATATATCAGTGATTTCAACATTGTTCTGTATTTAATAAGTTATTAGAGTAGAATGTTCACAGTTTTTCTCAAGGACACCATTACGGTAGCATCCCTGCAACCCCGCCCCTCATTCCACCCCAACCACCCTCCATACCGTATTGATTAAGTTGTATATAGCTGTGAATGCGCAGTTTTAATCAAATTCGATTTATTTCATCATTTTAGAAGCGAGAGAAAAAAACAAAAGCATGTACGCGTAAATACATCTTTCCTCTGTAGATATGTAAAAGGCAAGTACTTTTTTCCCCCGAAAATTAACGAAGTACACAGTATAAATCGTTTGAATACGCCGAATCGACGTTCCAAATCGATGTTCGCACGGAATAAAATTGTGGAATTATGAATTCATTTATAAAGATAAATCGATTGTTGCAACGGTATATCGGAAAATGAAATCATGATGGCGGCAACATACGTTGCAGAGTTAATTTTCGAAATCAGAAAAAGCGATAAACTAATATAAGTTTAACAGGCAGAAAGAAGTATATTCTTTAACTGTTCGTTTAAAACTGAGGGGGCGACTCGAGTTTTAAAGAAAGCAAGATTGGCATGTGTCCCTTTAACCAAGTAAGTAAATGACTGACGAGTAACATACATGCTACTGTCAGTAACAAACATGATTATGTGTAGACTCGAAGATTTCATAACATAAACGTGGACATGACATTGTGTCAATGGAGCACTTTCCAGATTTGTATTGTTGTGAAACACTGTACGCGTGAATCCAAAAAGTGCGGGTCGTTTATATTTATAGGGCATATATAGTTATATAATATATATATATATTTATATATATTATTCTTTTATATTTATATGGTCCCAGAACGCAGTCATACTCACTACTATATTAAAAGTAAATACTGAATATACATGTGCGGTGCGTTACGATCTGTAGTATTTGAAAACAGACATATTAAACATTTCCCTGAACATATATACAGTATATATATATATATATATATATTCAGCAAAAAATAATTCTATGAATATAGTATTACTATATTTATAGAATTATTTTTTGCTTCTATGAATATAGTATTACAATATTTATAGAATTATTTTTTGCTGAAAAAATAATACATGTTTGTTTTCAGCAGTTGAAATCTACTATATTCTGCGAATATTGCTACTTTGAAAATTTGAATACGTCTGTTTTCATCAAATAGCATGTTTTGTTTGTTTTAATATATATATTTTTTAATTAATGATTTAAAAAAAATGGATGAACGGAATATGTCTTACACACTGTTGAATCCTGTAATTTAACAACAAGTGGTTTGGTTCACAGGCGACAGTATCGGTGAACAAAACCACTTGTTTTACCGGATTCAACATTGTGCAAGAAAATATTCATATATTATACCATTAATATTATAACATGTGTGTTGTAACATATGCTTATCCTTGGATAGTGGATGTCTGCAGGGAACTTGACATTTTACCTAAAAATCAAACGATCATCCTCTTTCCACTGTCCACCAATGAAGTTTCATGAAATTTGCTTTAGGTAAGAGGAAAAACTGTGTGGGCAATACTTTTCATTTTCCGGTCATGGTAACGGACCTTTCAACTACTGACTTCAAAATAAACAGGGATTATCATTTCACCAAAGGCAGTCAAAGTATGAAGTTTTATGAAATTAGCTTCAGGGAAAGTAATAAAGAGTTTGTACAAAGTTTCGTCAAAATCCAACAAGTAGCGCAGACAAGATTTGTGACGGACGAACGGAAGGCCAAATATAATCTGTCTCACCTACATCTTTGTGGTGGAAGACATAATTATAAAGACAATATTTGAGTTCATATGTGTACTTTATTAAGCCAATAATTGAGCGAACATAAACTTTAGCATTGACTCTGGCCAGTGGTGTACATGGAGTCTTCTTCCACATGACGTGCAGACTGAAAGAAAAGAAAGACATAGAATAAAAAGTTAATATAAGTCGAGCAGAGTATTCAATTTGAATCAGGTGTTGCGAGGGGGAGCTAGTGCATGTTTAGGGGAATGGGTCAGTTTAAAATTTAATTATTGTTTAACGCCTCGTCAACACGTTGTTTAGGTTATTTCGAGCCGCCCCAAAGAGAGGAGGAAATATACATAGGCACCCCGGAACCCTGCCCTACGCTTACTACCGATTAGATACCTATGGTTCTTTAACGTGCTTAGAGGACAGACTCCGATACACAGGACCATCCGGTTTACGTTCCCATCAGACGAACGAGGCTAGCAGGACACATCGAAGTAACCCAGTGGCGCCAGTAAGAATTGAATCCGTGTTCACTGGATTCAAAGCCGATATGCTATAAACGTCTCTTGACCAAAACTGAGTAAATGGCACATCAAGTAAAGGGTCAATACATATTATATTGTGTATCGTACGAGTATATGATTGAACTGACATGATTATAGAACCATTTTAATGTATTTTTCACCCAACAGTACAGCAAGAATCTATTATAAGGAAAGTTAAATCTGACAGAGAGTGCAATGCTCTATAAGCCATTTTTACTAGAAGGGGAATAAAATACAAGTCTTGCCAAAAATCTAAAATTGTTAAATTTTACACGTTTTGTTCATAGGATATTTTACTTTAATGACTTAGTAAGGTCATTTTACATGGGGAGAAAACATTAATATACAACTATTTATTTTCTCTCTCAAAACCTGGTGATGCCGCTAGTTTTAGAAATAGAAATAAAACATGATTGAATAGGGCAGTTGAGAAGACACTTTTGTAGATGTGTGGTCTGTTCTGATATGAAAATGTGTAAAACAGACACAATATTGGAAATTTGCTCTGTGTTCCTTTAATAAATTGGGGACCCATCACATAGACCAATTAGTTGATGTTAAAGGGACACACGGCAATCTTGAAGTATTTATCAAGCTTTAACATTAGCATATCCATTTGTTAACCTGGTAACATTTTAAATTTAAACCTGCTTGCATTAAAAGTTAAATAAAAGTGTTTCATTTTGTCTTCGTTATTCTATCAAATACTGAATTATTATAGTGCACTATTATCAACAGTAAGTAATGTGTAAAACAATTTCTTCTGAACTATTCTAATAAATAATATTAATGATGCACAAATGCAAACTATGCAGAAAAATTAACCGTTAACCGAACTCCAGAAGTTTTAAACAAATAAAGACTGCCTAGTGTCCCTTTAACACAACTTGTTTTCGCATGTATCCAGTACATGTAGTTTACACGAGCTCATATGACAATCACGCTGCACTATCACTGAAACCATTTTTTAGTCTAACTTTGAACAGCACCGTGCAAGCATATCACAAGCTCCATTTAAAGAACTACACAAGTGCAAACAATTTTTAAAAAGGCTCTTACCTCCATATGATCCAATGGCATTTAATACGGCTTGACATTCTGAAGTCGTCAGTATCAATTCACTTAGAGCTGCTCACATTTGAGGCCTCTCTGAAAACAACATCAATCCAATGTCAATGATCAAACAGACAGAGTTTATCCTTTGTTATACATAATGTAACATATTTAAAAAGGAAAAGATAAAATAACTAAATTGAATAGAGCATGAATACTACTTGTGCTCAATAACACGGTTAATGTAATAAAAACATCTCTCTCAAAATTCATTATACATGTAAAATATAATGTAGCCCAACTGGAGATCCATTAAAAACATTGTTCCACTTTCACAGCATATTTCCAGCCCATGGAATAGTCATTTCTTTTGAGACACACTGGAGGCAAGCGTAGTAGATCCACCTCCTTAAAGGCTTTTAAGTGAAAGTATGTAGTAAATGTAAATAAATGTCAATTCAAAATCACTTCCTTGTCTCAAAACTTTACTGTACATGAATATGAATCTGACCGATTTCAGTCAAATGTCTATGGCAGATTACATTGTTTCAATGGTAGTTGTATCGGGTTATGTATTCACGAATGTGCGAGAAAATGGGGATAACATAACGATATAGAGACAACGCTAACAATTTACATTCATGCATCTGAGGGGTGGGGGTGGAGGGGGTTTCTAGTTTTCTTACCCCCTCCTTGTTTTCGGTATGCAAGCTCCATCTACCCCCACACCCCCATCTACCACACTTGGGTGGGGGCGGGGTGCGGGGGACATTGATAGCATTTCTACTAACAATTGTTTTATTCCACGAAACTTTCTACAGTTTACGGTACATCCAGTTACTGGAAAGATCGGAGTACACGAAAAACACTTATAGTGATTATGAACTTTCTATTATACAGTATACACCACATCTTTAGGCACTGTATTTGGCCAATGTCTAAATATGCACGATCTAAAAGTGGTGTGTACTGTTTATTAACAAATACATTTTAATGACAAAACAAATACGTTGATCAAGGACCTCCAGCAGCAGACAATAATCCCAAATCCAACTTGCAACAACATGTCAATTTCACGTGTCAAGTTATGTCACGGTGACCTGTCAGTCACCAACACTGCATCGTGTTGACACATAATGAGACGTTATTTCGTCTGGTAAGGTATTAGTTTTTACATAATCTACGGTATGAAACACTGTACGCGTGTTGTTAGACTCCATAGGTACCCCTAGTGCTCGCCGACGTAGCGCGCCCAATTTCGGGTGTAAAAAAATGGCGTCAGTTTCAATTGAAAATTCATAAAATAGTCCGTAAAATACAAAGAAATAGTCCATGTTCGCGGAGTTAAAATGCGAACAGAACTGATATTGTATAGGTCCGTGGTGTTCCTACTGCACGCAAAAGGATTTATTCTTCGTTCTCTTGAGAACAAAGATCTATAATCAACATTGCACTACGTGACCCCGTAAGCGTTAGCTCCAATGATAAGAAGCGAAGTCTTCCAAAATCATGGTAAAAACGGCGATCGGAATACCTCGCCTATTAGTCTGGAACACTTCCTCTACTGCGCTCGCTGAGAGCGCTCGCTGAGAGTAGCGAGCGCAGTAGGGGTTAGGCATCCAGTATTTAATTGTGAAGATGCACTGATATTGAGACTTCGATATTGCAATGTTTATGTCATGACATTTGGCGGGAAATTTGATCACGTGACAAGTGCATCATTCTGCACCCCATATGTGCGGAAATATGCGCATGCAGCTATTATAAGATGCAAAACATCCCACATCCCTCCTAGTCTTCATTTATTAGCTTTTTATAACTTAAAATTTACAGAAAAAAAGCTCTACAACGAAGCTTTTTGGAAAGCTAAAACTTGTATTATATTCTACATATCTATCATGGTTGGAATGCGCTTTATTTAGCCGTAATTAATCGGTCTTTGACTGTCGCTTGTTTGAGTGAAACGATACATGCGCAGTGAAGTTATATACTGCTTCACTGCGCATGTATCGTTTCATTTAAACAAGCGACAGTCTTTAAACGCTGTGTAGCAGTCTACGCATGGAATAGCATAGACTGCTTCACAGCGCATGTACCGTTTCACTCAAACAAGCGACCGTCACAGGCCGATTATTGAAAGGGTGAATTAGCGCATTTCAATTGCGATTTTGACCAAGCGTCTAATCTATATCTAGAAAATTAGGTTCTCCCTCAATACTGATTACACAATGCAGGCGCGTGACTAGCACAAACAAACAATCAAAGAATTACCAAAATGGTTATTTTGTAGATTTTCTAGAGGTAAACTCTTTTTTCAGGCCTGTGTTGTGTTGTTTTTGGGTGGGGGGGGGGGGGGGGGGGGGGGGGGAGTGGGGAGAGGAGGGTGGTGCATTTTTCAAAAAGAAATAAAAATAATATATGTATGAGGAGGATATAAGAAAGGGATTTCCAGAGGAATTAAGGGAAGCAGGTATTTGTAGATTTTCCACATGGCAGAACTGAAGATAAACGATTTTATTGTTTAAATCCAGGGGTGTATTCTGGGCTAAAAAAACACAAAACAAACAACAATTCTTAGAGTCGGTGTGTGTGTGTGTATGTATCAGTGCGTGCGGGGTGGGAGGTGGGGTGGGGGAGTGGATGCTATACTATCTATATTAAATCTATACTATCTGGAATATCCCATTCCTGCCTATTGTTCATTTATGTCTAAAACCAAACAAACATTTGAATTGTGTATGCTCAAGTTGCTAAGTAGCCAAGAAAGA
The DNA here is from genome assembly GCA_037043455.1 of Cyrtodaria siliqua. Taxonomy (NCBI): domain Eukaryota; kingdom Metazoa; phylum Mollusca; class Bivalvia; order Adapedonta; family Hiatellidae; genus Cyrtodaria; species Cyrtodaria siliqua. The sequence goes on from JAWPHD010000190.1 coordinate 130,372, forward strand.
TACCATCGTCAAGAAATGTGTCAAAGACAAGAGCGTAGCTACCTGTATCTGGGGTGAAAAGTCATATAGGGCTCTGTCTGTATGTAGAGCATGCGTACTCATTAAACAAAAAGATATATTAAGAGAACGTCTTTTCTTATTTATTTTTCCATGAAATTCCAAAAATATCAAGCTAATTTTATCAACATTTTAGCATCAAAATAGACCTGTAATTTCTAGAGGGTATTTGGGCAATGGTCTCCCAGTTTTATATATGAAAATAATAATAATAATAACAAGCTTTAAATGGCGCATTCTATCGTGTTTGGGGAGACTTTTTTCTTTAGGACTAAACATTTAGGCGAAACGTCTGAGTGTTATTACAAACAGTCTACTTTAGGAAATATTTAATAACACCCACCCCCAACCCTACCACCTTTCCCACTCCTTCAATTTTTGCACTCTTTTAGATTTTTTTAGAATGTTCGTACCGAAAAACTTGTAGAACCCAACTTTTTATATATTATAGAACGTAGATCGAACGCTTGGTCGCAATTATCAAATTCACCGTTGCAAAAATCGGCCTGTGACGGTCGCTTGTTTGAGTTAAACGGGACATGCGCAGTGAAGCAGTCTACCTGAAAAGTATAATAAGCAGCTAAAAATCGATCAGCGCAAATTTAAAAGGAACGGCCTGCCTTGTTAGGTAACTATAATGTGGAGTTGTGGGGTGTGGGTGTGGGGACGCGGGTGGGGGGGGGGGGGGGGGGGTGGAGGTGAATCTCGTTACATGATAGAGTTTGGGGATAACATATAACAATTAATTTAAAACAGTTATTAACAGTAAATCAAATAGTCTAAATCATCTGCGACGCTTGTTTTGTTTTCACAACATATGTGTAGATCGGCTCTTCTAAAAAACATGACGCGGCAGCCATTTTACCTAGATGCTGGTATCGTTTCCGATTGAATGATACAGACGAAGATATCGAAGATAACCAGTACGGCAGAAAGACACTAAATTAATAAATAAAAGAAAGAGGGAAACTTCCTCATTATATTGACGAACTAAATATGGGTGGTCAAAACTATTGTATTAAAAAATAATTACAGACACGTGTTTCCGGTTTCATTTTTTCCTGCACTAAGGGTCAATACGTTTATATGTACAATTAAGCGTCGAAAACATTCAAGACTGACAACTGGTAACAATCCCAACCATGACATGTTTACGACACTGGTCGGAGGTGTGGGGTGCGGGGGGCGAACAGTAAATCAAATCAAATAAAAAGTAACAGAGACGTAACCTATTAATCTACTTCTTAGATCTCTGCAGGCGACAATCCTATATAAATGTATACTTTTGCGATACGTGTGATCAGGGTCCTGTTGTGCAGAGGGCGAAGGAGAACAATAACCTTATTTCGTCATTGTGGGTAACATATAACAGTAAATAATTAGTTTCTGTACTGTCAAGATAACAACATTTTGCCAATAACAGCTTAACAGCGTAAGTCTCGATCTTGTAATTTCAATAACTTCGACATCAACCTTTCAAACCTATAATACAATAGCAAAATCAATAGACTGCTTCACTGCGCATGTCCCAGTTTACTCAAACAAGCCTTAGCTGTGGAGCAGTCTATTGTATCAGCTGTGTATGTGGAAGTTCAATTTAAGCTAAGGTAAATCAAATCGACAAATCTACATTTAGATTCTATTGTTAATTTATTCTATTTCAATTTAAAACAGATATACTAATACATACACAAAGAATGACATTTAACATAAAATACTACATCTTTTCTAAAATACTACATTATTCTGACATTAAAAAATGATGGAATATCAAATTTAAAGAAATTGACATAACAGTGTCAACAAAAGAGTCAACCCTATCTCGGGAAGTGGACAATTCTTTGGTGGGAAAACGTACACACCTGAAACAAACGTTAATTTGTGTAGAAGCGAAACATGCGCCAGTCGGTATTGAGTCATAACTCTGATCAGATTGGTTATTTTAACCGATTGATGCGTAGAAGAAGCGAACATCGTCATTTCATTTTTACTGTTAGTATGCTAATCAGAATTAAGCTTTTGTTATGTTTCATTATGTTGTTCATTTTACTGTGATTATAATGCCATCTTTGTGGCCCATGATTGGAAAATAATGTTATTCTAATCTATTCGTGGGTCAGAGAACCCGACTAAACGGAAACAAGCGTCTACCTGTGAAGAAGAAGCGGTTACTTCCGCTAGCCTGTTTCCCTGAGAACCAGGGTAACTTCCGTTGAAAAACCGAAATGAGTATATAGCTTGCAAGCGAAAAATAGACGCTGACTGAAATTCTTTCTAGAGGTCATAAAATGGCGGACAGAATGTCTTTACTCGTTGTAGTTGTTTTGGTAAATTTGTTGACTTATGAATACTTGGATTTTGAAAAAGAGAATTTAATTATTGTAGTTAGTTTTATACTTCATGATAGCGATAATTCATATCAAATGATGTATATTAGCATAGAAATTAGTCAATTTAATGTTCTTTCCTTCCTCTTCCGCGCCCCTCCTCCACCCACAGGAGACCTTGCAAAAAAAAAAAGAAAAGACCATCTTTGGCGACCCAGTGAACTTTACACCCTACCCTTCCAGAGGTCTAGGATATCCCTTTTTGCATCACCGATGACATACTATTTTATTTCCCCCACCCCTAGTAGCATGGACCACAAGAGAAGTAACTATGCCATGTCCAATTTACTGTGCAAGAAAAGTCAGTACCGATTATCTCCGTTGTTATGGGTGTTAGAAAACGCTGTTTTAAAGCTGTTTTACCATTAGCTGGATGTCTCCAAGCAACCAATGAAAACAGATGATACATTGGAGGCTGGGTGCACATGATTTCTGGGCAGTTCAAGAAATATTTTGATTAAAAAACACCACATGAACATTTTGAAAGAGTGAAAAACACCTAAAAGCTTTGTGCACCAGCACAAATTATGGCTCCCCCACACAAAGTGTGGTAGGGGAGCCATATTGATTTTGTGCTTTCTGTGTGTCTGTAGGTTTGTCTGTCTGTCTGTCTATGTCACAAACGATGTCCGATCAATACCAAGAGAATGGTTGGACCTAGGGTCCTCAAACTTGGAAGGATGGTTGGCCATGACCAGTAGATGACCTCTATTGATTTTGGGGTCACTAGGCCAAAGGTCGCGGTCGCGGTGACATTGACTATCAAAACGATGTCCGATCAATAACTAGAGAATGGTTGGACCTAGGGTCCTCAAACTTGGAAGGATGGTTGGTCATGACCAGTAAATGACCCCTATTGATGTTTGGGTCACTAGGTCAAAGGTCAAGGTCGCGGTGACCTTGACTATCAAAACGATCCCCGATCAATAACTAGACAATGTCCGATCAATAACTAGAGAATGGTTGGACCTAGGGTCCTCAAACTTGGAAGGATGGTTGGTCATGACCAGTAAATAATAGGCCAAACAAAATAATAGGTGTGGTTCAGGTAACACTGGCAAAAAAAAAATAGGGTAGGTAGGTAGGCTTTTTTTTTTTGCTTTTTTTTTCTCAGTAATGTATTAAATTCTGATCATGAATTTAATATGTTTAAATTACTATACCTTGAGTTCGATATTTTTGGCATTATCGACAATTACTTTTTTTTTTTTTCTTTATATATTTTTTTATTTTATTTTTTATGCAAAATTTTTAGGGTCGGTCCCTTTAAATAGGGTCGGCCGGGTTACCTGAACCACACATATTTTTTTATGTGGCCTTACTGATACAGGTAGTAGATACAGTCACAGGGATATTGAATATCAAAACAATCTCAGATCAATAGAGAACGGTTGGACCTGAGTCGTCAATTATGTCTGTTCGGGCGAGTGGGGGAGCCATACGTTTTTGTCCCATGGACAATAACAATTTCTAGTTTGATATCATTTTGCTAAGCAATCATTTAATTAGCCATAACAATCAATATTTTAACAATAAGACACCGTAGTACACTCCCATTTAATTCGAAATCAAAGTAGTTAAATCTAGACAGGTAGCGGCATGGTGTAAAAGCTGGTATGGTATCAGCATGGAGTGGAGTGGTGGCTGGAGTCGGTTTTGTGGTAAATGTTCCAATAATTTAAACTGATTTTGTTTTACAATTCACTTGCTTTTTGGTTATCTATTCTGTACAACAGATACTTATCTGACAAATAATTTCACTTTCCTTCCTACTGTATGCAGCTTATCAGATGGTCAATGCTTTATTACTCCACATGTAGCAGTATATGTTTCTGCAGGTCAATGTGGCCAATTACCTTGTGTTAACTGTGATTATGGAAGACAAGCTACATGTCTGAAACTAATCTGATTTTGTCAATATTTTATTTCAGTTAGGCACTAACTGAGAATATATAGTTTGCCAGTCTATCACTGATGCTAATTAACACAGAAATCTTCAACTACTTGTGAAACACTGTAACCAAAATGTGCATGCTCAGCATTACAAGACTAAATTAAGTTATGACATAGTTCTACATTTAATCCCAACTACAGAAAGTGTCTGTCCTCCCTCCACCTTATCATTTTGATACTTTAAATTAACAATAAAGCTGCTCTGAACACCGACTTGACGTAACTGGATATCCCTTTTATCTTTTATCTCTTTTACTAAGACATTATACTCTATCAGTACACACTCTGACTGGTGAAAGTCTATAAATTATAAAAAAAAAATCCTAAATATAATTTATCGTCATGTAAAAATAATACTCTGCGTAAAAAGTGCTGTTTCCATCTCAAGGTGTGTTTCTCCTCATGGCCGAATGCTGTGTAACTAAGATCATACAAGTTATAAGTGGAGTTATTTGCCTCTTTTAGTGCATTCATAACGTTCACATCCTGTAATTAATTGCAAATTTCCGAGATGTTAAGATATTTAGTAGGTGAAAATAAAGGGGTTTACTCGGACTTTATCCTCAATATCTATATGGAAAATCAAAATATTAGACCATAATTTAAATTAAATGTATGCATATTCAATGGTAATAACCTACGTCATTCGCACGCGCTTCACATACACAGCAGCTCGATTCGGAAGTTGGTAAGTGGATTTTTACCAAAATTTACGACACATTTGCTTAATTGACAATGCCCACCGTACCGCGTGGATAAGAAGGTTTTAATAAACCTTATATAAGCTGTAAATCCCAAGCCGTTTGTTAGGTTACTTCGATACAATCTTAATTCAAAGCCGGGTACCGTTTACATTTTAGTGGAAATGCGACTGTATCGAAGTAAACTAACAAACGGTTGGGAGTTTACAGCTTATTTAAGGTTTAATAAAAGCCTTCTTATCCATGCGGTACGGTGGGCATTGCCAATTTACCAAATGTTTTGTAAATCTTAATAAAAATTCACATATCAGCTCCCGAATCGAGCTTCCATGTATGTAAACGGATGCGTTTTGGCGCGTGCGCGTGACGTAGGTTGATACCCTTGATACTGGTGTTTTAAAATCTGAAAGCTCCAACAGAAGATACATTGATGTACACAAAAAATAAAGCTTTTAATATAATTATCACTACAAATTAGTTTTATAAAGGGCTATTTAGTCAGTTGAGCATCAACGATAAACACCGAGTTTACCCCCTACCAGCATTTGGAGGGGTTTTATTTTGTTGATCACTAATTATTTTGATGATGTCATGTGAAAGTTATAAGTAGGAAACCATTATTTAATAGTTGAAAGCGGAACTAATGCCAGACTCAAAATAACTGACTCCAAAACTGACTCCAAGTCTCCACTCCAGATTTTACACCATGCCGATGGCAGCCATGTCGTAGTATAAACTCAAAAACGATTACTTTTAAGGGACACACGGCAATATTGAAGGGTTTACCAAGTATTGCAGAAAATGTTGATTTAAGTATCATTCGCTCGACTATTCGAAGAGAGCTTATGTAATCACCCCGGCGTCGGCGTTGGCGTCGGCGTCCCACATCAGGGTTTGCGTGTAAGCTGTGTTTACAATTCTATGTCTCTTACATTTCTTAGCACAACCAAATTTGGCCATGAGTTTCCTTATTGCATTATCTTAAGGGCTGCGTAAGTAATGATGGTCCGTGTAATGTCATGTAGTGTAACCACTGGACTCCCATGTAACCCAAATTCTGATAGCCCTTAAAATGTGTCTCATTTCACATCAAATGTTATGTGTAAGCTGTGTTTACAGATCTATATCTGTTACATTTCTTGTCCTAGCACAACTAAATTTGTGAATTGGTTTCCTTATAGTATGTTGTAAAGGGTTGCGTAAGTTATTATGTCTTCTACAAATTCTGGGCTGCCATGGAACCCAAATTGTGATGGCCCATGAAATGTGCAATAAAGGCAGATCAAAGTTTGCGTGTCAGCTGTTGTATATATCTATATCTCTTAACATATTTTTCTTATGTCACCCAAACTTGGGTTCGGGATTTCTTATAGCATTTTCCATCTTATTCATACTTTACCCATATTTAGGCATGGGCTCCCTCCTATCCATCTCCCTTCTGACCCAACTGATAAAAAGCTCTTATAATGACTTCCATAATTTGAAATTAGAATATCATAGCGTGAGATCACGCGTTTTTATATATGGAAGTTATATATTTCCACAGTGGTTATCCTTCCTTTATCTATGCCACATTTGCAAAGTTGGTATGGTATCATTAACATGATAAACCCGAATATGTACTACTTTACATCAATTCTACTGTAGACTAAAATAACAATTTCGAAATATAAATGCATAATCATTGATAGAGTATGGAGGCGTATAGCTACTAGATTGTTTTTGTCACGTACGTACGTTTCAGTCAAATAAATTATGGCCAAGTACATATTGATTTGTAGATATAAACGTTGAACAGGACACACGCACAGAGACAAACAATAATTACAAACATGATTAAAAAGCAAAATATGACACCACAAACATAAAAGGGTAGACAATAGGGCTACCGCCTTGGAACGATCAGAGGCAAAACAAGGTTCTATGGTGCACCAGACTTACTCTTATCATATTGTCATCCTAAACAAATTTGACAATTTAAATAAAGGTATCCCCGCAAAGTTTAACGTCATGAAAAAAGAAATGAAAATGTTCAATGACAATGAATTCTGCTCTCTTAGTGACATTTTGGAGGTAGAAACACGGGTCTTCTTCAAATAAGTCTAGTACAAAAAGTGTGGTGACCTAGCTTTTTGTTTGATAAGTTTGTATTAAATGATACCAAAGAAGTTTTCCATATCAATGTTAAATAAAATCTCAGCATTACGTCCTTTCCCAGCCAACCACCTTAAATGGGAATAATAAACAATTTTGAAATCATCTCTCTTGTTATAAATGTTAAAATCTTGCTTAAATTGTTGCAAAGGTTTCAATAAAAAATGTTACGGAAAAAATGTAACAAGAAAGGAAGTAAAACCAGCAACAACTATTTCTAAAATATAATCAACACATTTATTCAAATACTGAAATGAAAAAATATTCACCTATAGGAAACACACGAAATGGATCCAGTATTTTTTTAAAATCCGAAATCCGAATAAAATCCAAATAATATAATAATCCAATGTCACTAGATGAGCACAATATCTTTTTTTATCCTTTCACAATATATCTTAATTCACAGCATACAATAGTTTGTTTTAATTCTCAATTAAAATAACGAACCAGATACTCAAGTTTGAATATTAACACTGAAACCCCCACAAGTTTTACTAAGGTCATCTTTATATACCAACATGGAACATTCTATATTAAAGAATGTTCTGTAACAATCTACACATCTCAGTATGTAAACAATAATTTAAAAATTACTAGAATCAGCTATTTATAAGTGTGTTATTAGACAGTCGGATCAATAAACATTTACACTTATATAGCATTATATACATGAGGGTAACAAGAGATTTAAATCGAGAAAAGAATCTGCATTATCGGAATTATTATCTTTGTTGAGTTAATATTCTATACGATACGAGTTCGATGTTGGATACGAGTATATACCGTATAAGTAAAGAACGTATTGTCCATTTTCAATATGTAGTTAGGTGTTACTAAAGGCATTCAAATTGATGAGTATCTGATGACCAGAGACTCAACATGAAATATATGTCATAGCAATATAAAAGCTCTACGACAATGGATAGATACACAATTAGTACACTTAGTTATCTATAAATATATTCTGATAAGAAAATAAGTGTTTCACAAATTTTATAGAAAGTCCACATAGTGTAATTGAATAACTTTCCGTTGGTAACAAATGTTATTACATTTCAAGAAGTCCGACACTTTGTTTTCGCTCTGGAAAGTATTTCGAATAAGAGCAATTATTGTTCAGAGCGCTTTTGTCATCCAAAGGTTTTTCGGCAATAACATGAGCAGTTTTATAAATACATACATAACTTATATATCATTAGAAAACCAGAGTTTTCATAAACTCTATCGCAATACTCGGGATAGTTTACTTAATATTGCATTTGCAAGTGCAAGCCCAAAAAGTTAATAAATTACGAATTCTTCCTAATGCATATCTACCTACCAATCATTCTTACTGAATTACCAATGTATTTGTTGCAAAGGAAACATAGAACTCCAGTGCCAGTAATTGAAATAACGTGTCTTAAATAAGTTATTACTTCAAGGTCTTACTACACAGTGCATATTTACTATGTTAGCCTATATGAATACAGTTTACAGGGCCATTCCGAACAGGAAGTTTCCAAGCTAAAAGTTACTTTTTTATTTAACCAAGTCATTTGCCCACATAACTGTACACCATCTGGTACGTTGACCATTTTTTTTAAAATTTGAGTGGTGTCCTCTAATACACTATTCTGGGCTCTAACTTCAGAGTTTGGACCAGAATTCCTACTCTTCTTCAACACCCATAAATCTGCCATATTTTGGTGGCAGTGTCATCTAATAGCTGCACATCCAATTTCAAACTCTGTTCATCTCACCTGCAACAGCAATAACAATATCTGTCAGCGGTTAATAAAAATATTTAATACCGAAGAACACACTACTACTTTTTAAGGCGTAATAATTATCCTACCGTGGGTTTCAAAGGAGCTAACTGTGTAGTGATACCTTAACATCCACGGTACACCATTTACAAACTTAAATACTTTATAATTGAAACCTTAATAATAAAAACAATTCGGGAAAAAAACTCTTACTTAGAGGTTTAATCAAATGTTTTATTTGCTTTGTTAGTATCTGTAGTCTTCAAACATTACAGCAGACTACTTGGTTAGAATGCAACGTCTGCTTATTTAGAAAGCTAAAGGTGTCTTTTCATCGTCAATTACGTTACGATTTCTTTTCAAAGATAATGATCTTGTTCATAAATCAGATTGCAAAGAATCAACATTTAAAACTAATTGTTTTTTAGCCGATTGCGTAAAACATCATTAGCTTATAGTATGACAATTTCCTTCTGTCCGTCCGTCCATCTGTCCGTCCGTCCGTCTAGCGTTTAGACGTTTTCGTTAAAGTTTTTGGTTTTCCTCATTTCTCAAAAACGAATTGTCAGAAAGCTTTAAAAAAAACCGAGGCAAATGTTTTATTTGCTTTATTAGTATCCATTGCAAAAACAGCAGAATACTTGGTTAGAATGCAACGTCTGCTTATGGTGTCTTTTCATCGTCAATTACGTTACGATTTCTTTTCAAAGATAATGATCTTGTTAACAGATTACATAGAATCAACATTTAAAACTAATTGTTTTTTAGCCGATTGTGTAACAAATCTAGGCTTGTAGTATGGCGTCCGTCCGTCCGTCCGTCTAGCGTTTAGACGTTTTGGTTAAAGTTTTTGTTTTGCATTATTTCTCAAAAACGAATTGTCAGAAAGCTTTGAAACTTGACACACATTTTCATCGTCATTACACACTTTATATGACAAGAATCATAACCATGTCATGTATTTTACTTGAAGTATCCCCACTCCTTTATTATTTAGGTTTTCCTGTTAAAAAGTTGAGTTCGCAATAAGGCGTTCGCACCACTGTTGGTGCTTCACTTGTTTCCAAATAATTCCAGTTATCTGTTAATAATTATAATTATTGATTTCATTACTGACTTTTGTCTAGTTGTTACATTGACTGTATAGCCAATTAGCATGTATACATAATTATATAGCATGGAGTTTTCACCATACTTACTAATGATATATAAATACAAAATATGCATTATATCTTGGACCAGTTGTTTAAAGCTGTAATTTGTCAATCAAAGAATGTTTAACACAAGTTTAAAACATATGCTGTAATTATCCATAGTTTTAAATACTGGGTCTGAACAAATGGTCCATAGTTTGAAATTCCAGGTCTGAACAACTGGTTCGTAGTTTGAAATATAGATTAATGATTTCATACATGATATTTATATGTTTTTATATTTTGCAGGTGGGTGTGGACTTTATCACCGCAGACACAGTTGACAGTGTTCAGAGTTCCAGTGACTCAGGTCTCTACCAACCACAGGTATTCAATATCCCAGTTGGACCTATATTAAACTTCGTAACAGGTAGTATATCTCTTCATCTCTTGGAATGTATGTTCGTCTATCCATTCATGCGTGTCCGTCCTTATCTCTTTTGATCTGTTTCTGAAGGTATGTGGCTCTGTCTCATCTTTCTCTCCCTATGTCTCCCTCTATTCCTTTGTGATTTTACTCCAACTCTCACTTAACTCTCATCTCTCTCTTTCTGTTACTATTCTACATTATGTCATGTCTAAGGGATGCAAATTCTTCTGTAAGTCTTATAAGCAAATCTAGACAAATATTATGTCTGTTATTTACAGGTTGCATGTAAAGTCTGTATTTCGGTGCTTTGTCAACAATTATAATCTGGCATTGAATCTGCAAAATATTGTTTATTTCAAGCTGAGAATGCTGTATTGTTGAAACCTTAAATTTAGAAAACTTGCTGAAGCATTTATTTTTTCTCCAATATGTGTTCTATATTTCTACACCCCTTATTACCATGTTTTTTGCTATGTTTGCTCTTTCAGCCTACGTGATAGGTCCGTCTGGCAAGACATACTACCCGGAGATTGAGGACAACAAAAATGGCACAGTAACTGTGCGCTACCAGCCCCGTGAGACAGGTCTGCACAAACTCCACATCTTCTACAGCGAGGAAGAAATCGAAGGTCAGTCAACTCCTCCAAAATAAGGGAACCATAACTTGCAGTCAGTGTTGGCAGGTTATTAGTATACTGCAGGTTGTAAACGTCGAAGGCCAAGTGGTCAGGAGCATTCAGATTGCTCTTTTTCCTATATAATACACATCCAGACGAATATCTGCAACAGGTTGTAAGACTTTATATAATTGTGGCTTGTTGTGGCTTGATTTTGGGCTCATCATTAGTTGCTTTCACATGCTTCATTATTGTCTCTCTGAGGTTACCTCACAATTATTAGCCTCTGTCAGTTAAAATAATTTAATTGGGGTACTTGGATGAGAAATATGTTCTTACCAAAGATATTGATCCTTACCGAATGGAGTGTATGGAGTATCCAGTAGAGTTTGAAAATACATAGATTTTAGATAGGACTTGACCTTACGAGATTTGACAATTTATTCATGATTTGTTTAAAACAGGTTTCATTAAATTTCGTTGAAAAGCTGCATGCGCTACATACAAGATAAACATTGATGGAATTGATAAAATGGAAATGCATCTTTTACCTACCGAATTCCTGAGTCATAGGATTTCAGTCAAAACCTGTGTGATGAGAAATAGTAAGTTTTGGTCATGCATTCTTCATTTAATGCTATTGCTTCATATACACGATGCTATCAAGTGCTAAGACATCATACACTTTGTGATGGAATGTGTCTCAATTATAAGCAAATTTAATGCTGTCTGCACTTCTAAAGGACTGTTCACGCCAACAAAATCTTCAACTGAAGTATGTGTTTAGAAGGATGAGTTCTGTACTAGTTGAAACAAAAATCAAACTTGAACATGTAATGAGGCATCAACTATTAAGAGGACAGTTTATGATGGAATTTTGTATGAATCGAACCATCTTTAAAAATAATTTAGTGTTTTGAAACTCTGTACGAGTAAATACATAAAGTTGTGGGTAGGTAAGATTACAAGTGTTTTTTCGTATATGGGAACGTAACCCATACCGTCACAATTGGGAATTTTATCGCAACTTTTTATGATAACTTTCATTTTAATAATTGTATCTTTAATACTGTTTACAGTACACCAAGGGCAACTGAGGCATTACTCAATTCTTGTCAAACTTTTGCTACATTTTTTATCTTTCAATTCTTTTGTCTATAAATTTTGGGGAAAAATGTTAGGCTTTGTGAATTTGACCAAATAACAGCTACAAAAACAACCAAAAAACTCACTGTAAGTAGATCATATTAATCCCACAGATTGAAGGAACGTGTTGGGACTGAAAAAATATTTTGAAAAAAATAAAAATAAAAAGTGAAAAAAAAAAATGAAAAAAAAAGTCTGAAAAAAAGAATTCTAATTTTTAAAAAAAAAATGTTTGACTACATTTGTACACACACCTCAAAACATCAAATAAATGAAAAGCTGTACACCAAAAACAATCCTACCCAAAATTCTAACCCCGTGTAAGAGATATGAACAAGGTCACTAAGAGCTCGTTGGAGACTTTTCAGATCATGGGTTTCCATCCTCGAATAGAAATCACACATTCAGCAGTTTTTCAAATCTACTTGCGAGTTCCATCAAAATATAAACATACTTTCCAAAAATGTTTACTTAAAACCCCAATTCCGACCAGTTTTTTTTGCTACGAACATTGAAAGTCCAAAAAGAGCGAACATCACCGAGGTCGGAAGTTTACAATTAGGATTTTGAAAAATGCACCGACACGGAAAAGCCGATAAAACTCTCATTTTAGGGATACCAGCAATATTTTTACATGGTATTGTTACAGTACGTATTCATTGATCGATTTATAGCAATTACCTGCATTTATATCGGTCAATAGCGCCCAAAAAGACGATTCTTCTCGCGGAACGTGTAATTTTTGCCCAGGGAAGTAGATGCATTCGCACCGTCTGTCCGAGTTAGACGGTGCGAATGCTGGGGAAAATTACAAAATCCTAATTGTAAACTTCCGACCTCGGTGATGTTCAATGTTCGTAGCAAAAAACTGGTTGGAATTGGGGTTTGAAGTAAACATTTTTGGAAAGTATGTTCATATTTTGATGGAACTCGCAAGTAGATTTGAAAAAATGTTGATGTGTGATTTGTAATCGAGGATGGAAACCCACGATGTGAAAAGTGTCCAACGAGCTCTTAGTGACCTTGTTCATATCTCTTACACGGGGTTAGAATTTTGCGTAGGATTGTTTTTGGTATACAGTTTTTCATTTATTTGATGTTTTGAGGTGTGTGTACAAATGAAGTAAAAAAATTCAGACTTTTTTTTTCAAATTCTTTTTTTCAGTTTCTTTTTTTTTCTTCAATTTTTCTTTTCAGTCCCAACAAGTTCCTTCAACCTGTGATTAATCCTATTCCAAAACATATGAAATGATACAGCTGCTGGAATGGCGCTGTAGGGTGGCTGCATGTATCCTGCAAGTCTGAAGCCTGTCAGTATCACTTCCACACAGATAGTGTGGAGAACATACATATATCGGGCAAGCTGCTTCTGATGGAGGATGCAATTTTATCCGAGTTGCTGTTTATGCATTTAGTTCTTATTTACTTATGACGTTTCTTGGCATGAGGGCAAGATATTCTTGCTTGAACCGACTGCAGGATTTTAGTAAAGCAAATAAGAAAATGTTCAGATATTCAAAAAGCGTAAAAAATGTAAAATTTCAAAAATCATGTTCTATAACTTCCTCTTTGATTTAACCCTGTTCAATGCCAGCTCATTCAAATATAAAGTACCTATTAGAGGTGAGTACAGATTACCATGGTAAAATTAATGGAAATGCTGATTTATTTTAGGCGTACTTTCCTTACATGGTTTCTTGAATAGGAAGCACTTAAACATACCCTTGCTATCACCCCAGCCCCTTGTTATTAAACATGTTTACATTTGCAATTATGACTATCAGTTTATGTCTCATTTTTTAAATGCTACAATATTCTGGAAGAGATAGACCATGAATATCCCATTTCTTCGAGATGTGTTATATTGTAAAAAATCAAAAATTACTGCTTCTAAATATGTTTTTGAATAATAGAATTATCACCATTTCAATAAATCAATAAGGACGTTGTTTATCTGTGTGATTGAATAACCTGTAATACAACCAATCACTAATGACGTAGTTTATCTTGTATGATTGAATAACCACTAACACAACCAATCACTAAGGACGTAGTATATCTTGTATGATTGAATAACCACTAACCCAACCAATCACTAAGGACGTAGTATATTTTGTATAATAGAATAACCTGTAACACAACAAATCACTAATGACGTAGTTTATCTTGTATGATTGAATAACCACTAACGCAACCAATCATTAAGGACTTGGTATATCTTGTATGCTTGAATAACCACTAACACAACCAATCACTAAGGACGTAGTTTATCTTGTATGATTGAAAAACTACTAACACAACCAATCGCTAAGGACGTAGTTTATCTTGTATGTTTGAATAACCACTAACAAAACCAGTCACTAAGGACGTAGTTTATCTTGTATGATAGAATAACCACTAACACAACCAATCACTAAGGACGTAGTTTATCTTGTATGATTGAATAACCACTAACACAACCAATCACTAAGGACGTAGTTTATCTTGTATGATTGAATAGCCACTAACACAACCAATCACTAAGGACGTAGTTTATCTTGAATGATTGAATAACCACTAACACAACCAATCACTAAGGACGTAGTATATCGTGTATGATTGAATAACCACTAACATAACCAATCACTAAGGACGTAGTTTATCATGTATGACTGAATAACCTGTAACACAACCAATCATTAAGGACGTAGTTTATCTTGTATGATTGAATAACCACTAACACAACCAATCACTAAGGACGTAGTTTATATTGTATGATTGAATAACCTGTAACACAACCAATCACTAATGACGTAGTTTATCTTGTATGATTGAATAACCTGTAACACAACCAATCACACTAATAACGTAGTTTATCTTGTATGATTGAATAACCTGTAACAGAACCACTCACTAGAGGCCTATATTTTCTCATGTAAATAAATTACCACTAACACAACCAGTCCAAAAAGACCTAGATTGTCTCGTGTAATGGAATTACCACAAATAACTTATCACTAAGGACATAGTGTTTCTTGGGATGATTGAATAACCTGTAACACAACCAATCACTAAGGGACTTAGATTAAATATTTCGTGTCAAACGGAATTACCACTATTGCACACATTCACTTACGAGCCTAGATTTTCTTGTGTAATTGATTTACCAGTAACACAACCACTCACTAAAGGCCCAGCTTTTCTTGTAATATGGAATTGCCATTAATTCTACAACCCAAATGTTCTGATCCGTTTAGTTTCTGTTGTAGCTGTAAATAATTCCAGCATCTTGATAGACTGCTAATTTATAGGCTATCTTTCACAAAAGATGGCAGATAGATATAAAAGAAATTATTTGGTACTTACATATTTGATAAGATACACAACTACATATAATCATTATCACGGATGAGTGAGATATGGCTAATGTATGACCAAATGTTACATGAGGTGAATACCACATTCTAAGTTATATTAAATGAATATATAGTCAGCCACCTTTGAGTTGCCGTGCAATGCTCCAGTGCAAACTGAATACATGCCACAATAAATGAATTTATAGTCAAATGTTACACTAGGTGGATGCTCAACCTTCTTAATTAATATTAAATGAAAATACAGTCAGCAACTGAGTTGCCATCTAATGTTCCAGTAAAAACTGAATGCATACCAGGGCATTTATAATCATTAAATTCTGCAAGTCTTTGATGTCAAATATAAAGAGGTTCTGACCCTATAATTTTGCAACGTACTGCATGCATGGCGGTGGACCCTTTTACAGTTCGCAAACGACATCACAAACACAAAAGGGTTGACATAGGGCTACCGCCTTTGAACGGTCAGTGGCAACAAAGGCCACTGGGGGTTTAAACCGGTTCTAGGGTGCACCAAACCTTACACTTGCCCTACTGTCATCCCATTAAAACAGGACAGTGTAAATAAAGAATCCCCGCCATGATCTAATCTCTAACCAACAAGGCAGCATCAATAGGCAATATAAGTAAAACACAAATATGCTCGTGTAAATATAATACAAAAAAACAATAGCCTAGAAAGCCACAATGAAAGTACTCAATGACTTGGCAGAAGCCAGAGCAACAAGATAATAAATCATTAAGGGCACGACAAGATAGATCATAGACAAACATCAAACGCCACCGTCCCAATTGGCTTTAGGTAAGCGTCATCATAGGGTCCACAGCCTGTCCGGTCATCGTACAATTAAAGAGGAAAGCATAGTGGCGAACTGTAATAGGGTCCAACACCAAGCATGCAGTACGTTGCAAAATGATAGGGTCATAACCTCTTTTGATTAACTTTTTAACAAGTTTAACAAAGATAGTATGAAAGTGATCATGACCAAGAATCTTACGAAGTTTATAAATTACATCACCATAGAAGTCAGTTTGTGATAGGCTAAACAATTCTTGAAACTTCTTTTAATGAAAACATAGATAACCAGAATATAAAGTTCTGGAAATTCTCAATCTCATTAAAATCAGAGCCTTTATCACGCTACGATACTCTGCATTAGAAGGATATGACAACACTCGATGGATCCATTGTAGGTCACGTCAGATTAACCTTACGATTAGCCAATCAGATTACAGCCTACATAATTGCTTGGTATAGACTGCTTTACTGCGCATGTCGGGTTTCGGTAAAGCGCTGTGGATCAGTCTGCGCTCGGTATTGAAAGAGACAATGTCACAACTTTTATCTTATAAAACACAAAGTTATTGCGTTGGCACACATAAAACACCAACCATTATTGAATATTTACTAAAAAAATAATAAAGAAAAGATTGTTTGACGCAATTTAATAGCGGTACAAAAAAACTTTACCGATTCGTGGGATTAAACCCACAACAATCATCAGTCGAGTACGCTACCAACTGAGCTAAGCGGGCCAGAGGTACTATGCATTGCTATTTAGAGTACTAATGTCGAAATAAATTCGGTGGAATATATGAAACGTGCGATTTCATTGGTTGAATTTAGTTGATCTTCTCATGAATATTGATTAGGTAAAAGGTCGATCTGACATGACCTACAAGGCTGTGTGGTTAGATCCTATAGCGGTGTCAAAGCGTAATTAGGATATGATTTTAATGAGATTGGGAAATTCTACAAGTAAAAACATAGATAAACAAGCTAACTTCTCAGAAAATCTTGCTAAGAATCAGAAATTGATAGTAATAGATACAATCAGTAAGATTCATCTGTCTATAGAGATACCTATGGACGTTCAGGAGTTTCATCCATGCCAAAACACAGTTTGTTGTATCCATGCCAAAACACCTTATTTATATGTATGTTTTGAACAATATACAAGGTATATACTGGCTGCCAAGTCCCATATCTATAATCTTAGTACCTATAAACGTTTTGGAATGCATATTTAGCAAGCTATAGGAATTCCAAGGTCGGGGCGATAGTCGCGTTTGTGACTGAATGAATTTCGACGGAACAACTTGAATGTTCTTGAAGACAGAACAGATTACTCTAGTCATTTCGTTGGCTTGGATTGTTTCCATATCTAACAAAGATTCATTGATAATCAGGAACATTAATAACTTCATTATGTGATAGCGATATGTCTCACTGACTTTGTGCTGTTCTTACATATGTGTCTCTGTAAGTTATAAGTTATTGAAGACATTGGTTCTGTTTACTGTAATTTAACAAAATGTCAACATTGTTCAAGGAGACCATGGTGTCCGCGACGGCCATTGTGTCCGCGGATACTATGGCCTAGGCGTATGAGGCCATGGTATCCACAATGTCATTGTGTCCTCAGGGGGCGTCTCAACGTTATGTGATCGAGTGTAAAGTCGTATTATAAAGTATTAGGTGGAGTAATAATGACTGAACGAGTAACTTGAACTGAATTGAATCGTGTCGTATTGTCTTAAAGTATAAGTTATTTAGAGCCGCCCCAGAGGCAGGGGAAGATAGTATTAAGGCTTAGTGAGCGAGAAATAATGACTATATAAGGAAACTGAATTGAATGCAATCTTGTTTAACGGCTCAACACCACATTATAGGTTATTTAGAGCCGTCCCTGAGAACGTGAAAGGTGGTATTATAACTTATTGAGTGGGGGGAAATTGAATTAAATTGAATATTGTTCAACGGCTCATCAACTCATTATAGGTTATTTAGAGCCGCCCCTGAGAAAGATGAAGGTGGTATTATAGCGTACTGAGTGGTGAAATAATGACTAAATAAATAATTGAATTGAATTGAATCTTGTTTAACGGTTCATCAACACATTATAGGTTATTTAGAGTCGCCCCAGAGAAAGACGAAGGTGGTATTGTAATTTATTGAGTGATGCAATAATGATTAAATAAGTAAATTGAATTGATTTGAATATTGCTTAACAGCTCATCAACACATTATATGTTATTTAGAGCCGCCACAGAGGGAGGGAAGGGTGGTATTATAACTTACTGAGTGGTGAAATAATGACTAAATAAGTCAATTGAATTGAATATTGTTTAACGGCTCATCAACACATAAAAGGACATTTAGAGCCGCCCTAGAGCATAGGCATCATTTGATGTCTATACCCACAAAGGATGTGGAAAGTGGTATTATTACGTATTGAGTGGTGAAATAATGATTAAGTTAGAAAACTGAATTGAATTGAATATTGTTTAACGGCTCTTCAACACATTAAGTTTATTTAGAGCCGCCTCGGAGCATACACATCAATTGATGTCTGTATCCCAGAGAGTGTGGAAGGTGGTATTGTAACGTATTGAGTGGTGAAATATTGACTAAATACGGAAATTGAATTGAATTTTGTTCAACACATTATAGGTTATTTAGAGTCCCAGAGATAGTGAAAATACACTATTAGGTGTGAACGCGCGAAACAAATCATGAATCTCCTCCTCAAATCTTGACAGCAGATTGTCAGATAAACCCGTTCAATTAACCCCACCCGACTAAACTGATGTCTGCATAATTAAAACATTTATTTATTAAGATTTCGGTCGAAGTTGTTTCCATTAAAGGTAAACCTTTATTATTATTAAATAATAAGCTTTCGGATGTAACTTTCTGATGAGGGTCTTGCTCTTAAAAAATGGAGCACAATGGTCGTTGTCCCTTTAATCCTTGAGGTCTCACAACACACTTCGATTTTACTGTGTTGGCCATAGGCAGTAAAGTCCAATTTTCCATTCTGAATCAAGCATTTACAGTCTAAAAGTATTTTTTGGGGAAAATACAGTTACTGTTGCTCATAAAAATCCACAAAATCTGGTACATAGCCCAGTTTGGTTTGTTTTAATGTGAGTGGTGGCAGTCAAGGTACTCTTTTCGGCTTTCACTAAACAGTTTGCACCTAAATTCATACGCATTTTGACCACCCACAAATGTGTCACATTTTGCTGTCAGTGTCGTCTAATCGCTGTTCATCCAATCTCACACTATTATTTTCTCACCTGCAACAAGAAAAGAAAATATCCATGGGCAATTATTAAAATATCTCAAACCGAAAAACACACCCCTACTTTTTATGGTGTAAGAATCATCCTACAGTCACATGCAAGGGAGCTAAGTGTGTAGTGAGATCTTCAAGGGGGGCTCATGTGTGTGCATGTCTTGAAAATCATACCCGCAACAACTATAGGTGACTACCTAACAAAAAATATAGTTTATAGATACTTTTGTCATAGATTACATGAGTTTACGGCTCAAAATACAACATGCATCCGTTTGCTTCGTGCCATATTCATGGAGCGAAAAAATCAGGAATTTTAATCTGAATCAAGAGTAGAAATTATTCAGTAACTTTTGTATTCTAAGAGATTGTGTTCTTAAATTCTGTAGGATTTGTGTTGGATATGTATTTAATATAAAAAAAGTGTGATGTTTGTCTTTCAGGCAGTGTTTCTTAATTTATTAATTGTTCACCTATGCCCATATATGATTTTTTTATTTTTTTATTAAATGATGCTTTCTGAAACAGAAGTAGTGGTTTAGACTTATTTTCTAGTCAAAAATAGTTTATTATATTACCTGTCCTACAATGTCATTAAAGGCCATTCAAATTGATGTCATCACAGGCATGGCTCCAATAAAACAAGCCCTCCCTTCAACTCTCAAATTGGCAACTTCTACCAGCTTCCTGTATAAAAAGATAAAATGGCTTTTACTAAGCACATGATTACAATATTGATAATAATGTTGCTAAATATTATTATTTGAAAACCTAGCCATTTTATAAAACAAAATGTAGGGAAAAAATCAGAAAATATACCCAACAGTGATTTAAAAGGGGAGCAAATACATAAAACCAGCAGGGGAGTTAACTAGGAAACACTAAATGACACCACAACTTGCTAAAAGCAGAAAAACAACCGAAAACCACCGGCATGCAGATTAGTTTTCAAGAAATTATCACAATACAGATAACGCTACCAAATGTACATGAACAGCGCTTAGCTTAAACATCTATGAAATTATAACAATCGGTATATTTCATAAAATGTCTGTCAATTCCATGTCATATCGAAACTGTTAATTAATCGCATTGAATCGCATTGCATGCACTTCATACATAGTTGTTGAATTCATCTCAAATTACAGTCAGTCAGTCACAGTCAGTCACAGTCAGTCAGTCAGTCAATGAAAATCAGTGATCAACTGCTTGCGACCGACTGCAGTGTTTCTCCAGACGGCACTGTACACCTACTCAAAGCAGTGAAAATTGAATGCTTTGAGTATTCGGATCAGAGCGAAAAAGATAGCAGCATATTACTATACGTAATGCAGCACAACACGTAACATGCCAAAAATAAATTCAGTACAGATCTGCGGGAAAAAAATCTAGGCGACACAGGCAATCTTTGCCGTGAATAATGATAGAACCAGAATTTAATGTCTTATTATGACGCGAAATTCACTTGAATTTCAGTGATGTAATTCGCGTACATTTTTTTTATTCAAACATATATTAGCACAGTTTTATTTCTTAGTGCAAAATAACATTTATAATCAGAATTCAGAACCGAAAACACTTTTAACGCCATTTTTTAATTTACGTAAAAAGAGACGATGAAGAATGTAACAGTACATTAAAGTTTTGTCTGGATTTTTTTTCCTATATATAAACAGACACACAATATATTAGATGTTTTTTATTTGACATGACGCGAAATTTGTATGGAATGCGCATGAAAAAATATCACGAGAGAACAAATTGCCTGCGTACAAATGGAATACAAGAAATGAGATGAATACGCTAAAAGCTGGAACGCCTCATTCAGCTAACACCAAGCATGAAGCAATTTTGTGTCTCGACAAATGTGCAACTGCAAACGACAAATCTTCCCAAAAGACACAGCGGTTCGAAAAAGGTTGTCACGCAACTTCAGAGCAAATAAGGAAGAGCGACTAAGTTAATAAACATATTTGATGAATATTCTCGACAAATAAGACACACCGAACAGCGGTTTTGAAATTTGTTGCACTGCTTAAGTGGGTGGGGTATTTTTCTAATATTGTCAATAGCTGAAATAAATAATTTGCTATACAAGCACATACCTGTTAGATGTCATATGAAGCTGCTTTCCGTGAACATGTCCCTGGCATAGTGTCAGTATATTGTATCCATTTGAACCCAACAAAGACGAGAACTAAACTTCCAGAAACAATTTATCGACTCGCAAGCACAAACATTTTTTAGCAAATACAATCGAATATCCATCTTTCGCGGAATAGTTGATACTGCATGTACATGTGTATGCACTGAAATATGCACTGACAACATTAATATTGCGTTTCATCAGGATGTTTCATCGCCTGGAATCCATATCGACATTACGGAAGTGGATTGGGAGTTCACTACAAACAGCATACACAAAATAATCCATGTTGATCAAAGTATGGTCCATTTTCATGTGCAAAATCACTAATTTATGGCCAAATCCAACTAAAGTTCATTGCAATTCATCATAAAATGTTCAATTCACCTTTTTCACACAGTTGAAAACATCAAACTCAGAAATATTGATCTGTGTCAATGAAAGCTGTACTGAAAGCGTCTGGCTGATTGTTTCTGTTAAGGTCTCACAACACACTTCGATTTTACTGTGTTGGCCATAGGCAGTAAAGTCCAATTTTCCATTCTGAATCAAGCATTTACAGTCTAAAAGTATTTTTTTGGGAAAATACAGTTACTGCTGCTCATAAAAATCCACAAAATCTGGTACATAGCCCAGTTTTTTTTTTTTTTAATGTGAGTGGTGGCAGTCAAGGTACTCTTTTCGGCTTTCACTAAACAGTTTGCACCTAAATTCATACGCATTTTGAGCACCCACACGTCTAATCGCTGTTTATGGTATCGCCATTAAGACGTTTAATTGTCACGTCATGTCCAATATACATACAAACAGAGATTATGACAGATTCATTAGAAAACTTCATCTGTCTTTGTAAAAAAAGGAGGGGCATTTATCTGGGATGGTGCGTAATGAAACCACACACTGCCAGTCATCTCACAATTCTGGAGTTTGGGTATTGTCAAGAATGTTACCTATCGTATAGTCTTCCAGCATAGACGGACGCTTTAGTATTACTCCATACTGTGTATTGGACATGTCCACTTAAAACCATAACGATAATGGCAGGTCTTTTTCAAATAAAAGCATGTATACAATAATGTTTGTGAGGAAAATAAAAATCGTTGTTCAAATGTTCTATTTTACCTTTCACGCTAGTTAATGGCCAACATTACCTTCTTATTATTTGTAATTCATTATACTTTTGGGAAGTGTAAAACTTGAGTCCGAACAATTCCAACTACCTTCCCTTATTAAGGTGATTAAACAAACGCCTGACTCCCCTCCCAATCCCGTACGTATCCAAAAAGACCACTCACACACACACACACACACACTCACACACTCACACCTAACTGACTACCTTTTTATTCAGCAGTAATATGAGTTAATTCCTAGTTAATTATAAGTGAGTCCGAACAATTCCAACTACCTTCCCTTATTAAGGTGATTAAACAAAACTGCCCAACTCCCCTCCCAATCCCGTATGTATCCAAAATGCACACACACACGCACGCACGCACACACGCACACACACACAAATTACTAACTTTCTATTCCGCAGTAATATGAGTTAATTCCTAGTAAATTATAAGTTTGAAAAAGTGGCGAGGGATAAGAAGCTCGTAAATATAATACAGTATCATGTTGACTTTAAAACATATAATTAAATAAGTTTCATGCTTTCAAATACTTAATTATAGTAAGCGCTATTATAAGTAAACACTAGATGTCCGTTGTTTAGGTCTTCAAGATGGAACTAACGATCATCCTTACCAGTCACTATCATTCATTCATCCATTCATCCATCCGTCTGTTCGTCCGTCCGTCCGTCCGTCCGTTCGTTCGTTCGTTCATTCACAATTAACCCTACTTTTATGAGTCGAGACTTTGATTTATGGTTAATACCCCGAATTGCAGATTATTACGTTACGCAGTTTAACTTGGTATCCCATTGCGCCGTTAATGACTATCACTTATTGAATTGTCATACTGCAACGAATTCTATTTGACCCTTTCATAGGTTGTAAAGAAAAATGGTGTTTATCCATATTACATTGATATTTATAATATATGATTTTACTTACAGATCCGAAACCATGCGTAAAACGCTTCTTAGGCGCTTCTAGTGTTTCTTTCCTATTTTTCTAGTGTTTTAGAATTTCACGAACTCTACTTAACATGGATTTGGGTATAAAAAACCCCACTTTATTTGCCTCGTCATAGATGTATGGAGGTTGGAGGCCATCCTCCATAAACTCGACAAGTGTACAAATAACATGTTGCAATAAATCTACAAAGACCCTTGGGCAAATCAATCAAATACATATGTAATATAAACTTTAAAAAGTTTAAAAGGTGAAATTAAGTCTTAGTCCGTCAGATGGGGACAAACACTGGGCGGTACCCTGTGTTTAGTTTAAACATATTTATTTTACATCGATTGCGAAACAAGTTCTTGCAACTTAGATTAATCACTCTCGATGGCTTCCTGGGTAGAACCAGTACTAAGCAATGTGGATTAATTATCTTGCTAAAGGATAAATAACGTGGCCGCGGAGAGGATCGAACCCACGACCTCTCGATCTGGAGTTCGGCGCTCTACCACTGGACCATGCACTCCACTGTGTCGGAGTCTCTTCCCACGAATACGTTAAAGAACCATACGAATCTAATCGATAATAAGAGTAGGTCAGGTTCCTGGACTGCTATGTGCTATTCTTTTATCTCTGTGTCGGCTCTAAATAATAAAAATGTGTTGATGAGCCGTTAAACCATATTCAATTCAGTTCAATTTCTTTATTTGGTCATTATTTCACCACTCAGTAACGTATAATACCACCTTCCACTCATTCTATCTCTCTGGGGCGGCTCTAAATAATATATAATGTGTTGATTAGCCGCTAAACAAGATTCACGTTATTTCAATATGTCATCACTCAGTAAGTTATAATACCACTTTCCACTCTCTCTAGGGTGGCTCTAAATAATCTGTAATGTGTTGATGAGGCGTTAAACAAGATTCAAGTCAAATCAGTGTGTCACCACTCAATAACTTATAATACCAACTTCCACTTTCTCTGAGGCGGCTCTAGATAACCTATACTGTGTTGCTGATCCGTTAAGTTCAATTATTTAATTTCTTTATTTAGTCATTATTTCACCACTCAGTAAGTTATAATACCACATTTCACTCTCTCTGGGGCGGCTCTAAATAACCTATAATATGTTGATGAGCCATTAAACAAGATTCAATACAATTAAATTCACCTATTTAGTCATTATTTCATAACTCAGTATGTTATAATATACCACATTCCCTTTCCTCTGAGATAGCTCTAAATAACGTATAAAGTGTTGATGAGCCGTTGAACAATTTTCGATTCAATTCAATTGTTCAATTGTTCGCCACTCAATAAGTTATAATACCACCTTCCCCTTTCTGAGGGTAATATACATCAATAAATGTCTAATCTCTTGGGCGGCTCTGATTGTCCTATTATGTGTTGATGTATTCAATTCAATTTACTTATTTAGTCATTATTTCACCACTCAAGAAGATATAATACCACATTTCCCTCTCTCTGAGGCGGCTCTCAATAACCTATAATGTGTTGATAAGCCGTTAAACAATGTTCAATTCAATTCAATTATTTAGTCTTTATTTCACCACTCAATACGTCATAATACCTTCCACTTTCTTTGGCGCGGCTCTAAATAACCTATGTGTTGATGAGCCGTTGAACAATATTCAATTCAATTTTCCCACTACTCAATACGTTCTAATATCACCTTCCACTTTCTCTGGGGTGGCTCTAAATAACCTATAATGTGGTGACGAGCCGTTAAACAAGATTCAGTTCAATTCAATTTCCTTATTTATTCATTATTTGACTATCACTAATCTTTAATACCACCTTCCTCTCTCTCTCTCTGGGGCGGCTCTAAATAACATATACTGTGTTAATGAGCCATAAGACAAGATTCAATTCAATTCAATTTACTCATTCAGTCATTATTACTCCTGCCCATAAGTTATAATACCACCTTACACTCGATCACATAACGTTAAGACGGCCCCTGCTGACACAATGGTCTTGCGGACACCATGGCCTCCTACGCCTAGGCCATAGTATCCGCGGACACAATGGTCAGTGCGGACACCGTGTCCTCCTACGCATACTTACAGGCAGTCCATTCATGTTCTATGTGGATGCCATCAACATTCGATTGGTCACGGCATATGGCCCGGGTCTCAGTCACGGAGTTGTCAATGTTCCAGCGGAGTTTACCATCGTAACCAAGGATGCTGGAGAAGGTAAGAATTTATTATAAATAAATTTTAAATTTGTATTTGTGTTTTAAATCAAATGTTCTTTCAAACAAAACATTAGGACACACATCAAGCAATTTGCTTTGTTAAAACACTTCTGTTGTTTTAGGTGATTAATCGAGGCATACATTGATTAGGTTGCTTAAACCTCACACACAAACAATAAACAGCAGTGTACAAAATATGTTAGTATAAAATGTAAGCTGTTTTTTCAACAATATTTAGAGAGAATATGCCTTTGGTATATTTAATTTGGCACTTTGAATATCAAAACAATTTGATATTTCAATTGGCACCTTAGAAATCTGAATTTGTAATATCAATTGGCACTTTGGAAATCTAAATAGTTTTTCTTATTTCATATGGCATTTTAACATTCTAAATAAGATATTTCAATAAGCACTTTGAAAATCTAAATAATTTGATATTTCAATTGACATTTAAACACGGACAACTTTACCTTGGAAACCGTTAACTACATTTCATATAACCGGCAAACTGCTTTGTCTGTTCGTGATTTGAATTCATACAAAGCTGTTCTTTAAATATCCTTAAAGTTCTCCAGCCATGTCTTGTTTCATGAACATGTATATGTTTATTTCAGTCGAAATCAATACACAACAACAGATATTTACCACATTGCCATATCTGCGAAAAGCGAGAATAACATTCTATTTGAGATCTATCTCTGGACATTGAAGTTCCATCGAACATATAGCTTTATATCCAATGTTCTGTTGCAGTACGTCTGTTACTGGCCCTTTCATACCTAATGTTCTTTTTCAGGAGTTCTGTCTCTAGCCCTTGAACGTCCATCGAAACATATAGCTTATACCCATCGTTCTTTTGCAGGAGGTCTATCTCTGGCCATAGAAGGTCCATCCAAGACAGAAATCATATGTAAGGACAACGGAGATGGAACCTACACAGCCACATATCTGCCCATGGAACCTGGAGAGTACATTATCACTGTTAAATACGCCGAAGAAAAAATCTCTGGATCTCCATTTGTAGTTAAAGTCAAGCACACTGGAACTAACTGACATCAGTTTTGAACCAATTTTACTGCACTTTTTTATTGATAAGATATGCAAAGTTGGGCCCTAAGTTCTCACAACATTAGTTACACCGCTTCGCAACATGACATAACAAATGCATCTTTAAACAGTCACTGCAGATAGTGGAGCTGCAGCAACACTCTGTTTTGTTCAAATTAGCTGTCTGTACTGTCTAGGCTTTGTTCTATAAATAACATACCACATAATCCGAGCCTTCTCTGACCTTACCAGTCCTTTATTACGATTTTGATATTTCATCGGGCTGTTGCACAGCTAGATGAAACATCAAAATCGTAAAAAGGGCTGGTGCGGTCAGAGAAGGCTCGGATCACATACCACCATTATGGAAAATCCTCGATTCAAATGAGGCAATATCTGTCTCAGTGAGACAAAAACTACTTCCTCTACCACATCTGTAACTGGCTAATACCTTGGCTAGGAGTAATTTAAGATTGATATTCTTTTGTATTAGGGGTGTCCGTGGCCGAGTGGTTAACGTCTCTGACTTGAAATCACTTGCCCCTCACCGCTGTAGGTTCGATCCCTCAGGGGCCTAGGAATCTTTATGTGAGGAAGCTATCCAGCTGGCTTGCGGAACGTCGGTGGTTCTACCCAGGTGCCCGCCCTTGCACGAAATTTGCCCGGAGGGGCACCTGGGGTCTTCCTCCACCAATGGAAGCTAGAAAGTCGCCATATGACCTTAGCTGTTGGTGCGACTATTAAATACAATTCAATCAATCAATCTTTTGTACTACCTTGGATTAAGATCGACTTGGGCGTAAACTAATTGGTACAGAACATTTATAATTTGTAATCAAAGGTATTAAATATCAAAATAATTGAGAAATGTAAAATATTGCCTCTTTAACTGTTTAAGATGTAGGATATTAAGAAATATTTCTCCCAGAATTAGCTGAACTAGTAGTGTAAGGGCGTTAGGCCTTGCCCCAGATATATTTGTCTGGATCAAATGGGTATGCAGTAACCAACTATTACCTTGTGGAGTTGTTGGCTCAGGTTATTTGTTTATTTAGCACACAATGTTTATCCACATTTAAAGGTAATTATCACAGTAAATGTATGTTATATATTGTAGTCATCAGTTCAAATCAATTCTCTGATCATTCATTTATCATAAGGTAATGTCCATAATCACTGTTATTCTGTATTTCTGTAACATAAGCGCCAAATTTCGCTATAAAACCGTTCTTCCAAACTCTACCCATGTGTTGAGGTCATAAAATGATGCATATATGCTAATTAAAACTGCATGTGTATCCACGGGTTCA
The DNA here is from genome assembly GCA_037043455.1 of Cyrtodaria siliqua. Lineage (NCBI taxonomy): Eukaryota > Metazoa > Mollusca > Bivalvia > Adapedonta > Hiatellidae > Cyrtodaria > Cyrtodaria siliqua. The sequence goes on from JAWPHD010000190.1 coordinate 158,938, forward strand.
TAAAATACCCGCACATGAATATGTGTAAAATGAATTTAAAGTTTGTAACTTTTTATTCGAAGCTTAAAGCAATAACAAAAAGGCGATGTTTTTGGCTGGCCGGTTTTCATGTTTATATTGTATTTCTAGAGTAAGGATTTCCAATTATATGTTAGTTTTATATATACCTTATCGTTCGTCGAATTTGAAGTGGTGTGCATATGTTGCAAAATTAGCGTGCTGTTGGCGGGTGAGTGACTTTAACAATTGTTAATTATTGGCACTGCAGATTTTGACAAAAGCTTCATGGAGGCCGTCATTTTGTACTTGTCCGGTCAGAGCAGTTTCAGTTCAATTCAATTCATTAAAACTTCTGCCTGTACAATGATACGCTAATTTAATGCTACTTAATCTTCTCCAAATAAAGGAATAGTATGTCAATGTAAATTAATTGTTCTTGTTAGTCCCCTACCGGTGTGTCACTGGAGGGGAATATAGGTTTACTTCCCGTATGTCGTCAGTCCGTCCGGAAAACTGGATCCTGCGGTAACTTAAAAAGTTTAAAAGATATTTCCATGAAACGTTTTACATGTGGTAGAGGGGCATAAGGAGATTATGCACGTTAAAAAAAACGTCAGTCCGTCCGGAAAGCTGGATCCTGCGATACACTTAAAGGTTACATTGCACCATTGATTTTCCTTCTTTGTTTTATATAGGACGAATGTATATCAAGAGATAAAAAACGCGCATTTTTCTCAGTAGAAAATTTTAAAACACATATCAATCAAACGATCGAGCGTCCGTCAATATAAAAATGCAATAAAAACAGGGGGTCATGTATCATATAAGAACAAGCCAATCTGTTGAATGACGTCACGTTCTATTTTGACACGTCACAGATAGATTTACCCCATTTCTACTTTCGCTTTACTGTCTATGTCAATTATAATTAAATATCTCAAACAAACACTAATCAATGTTCACAATACATCATTTGGCTGAATTATAGGTAATAATAACAAAAAGCAATCAAAAGCATGCATTTTGTATCACTAGTAAGGCAGGGAAACGCTTTTTATTAGGCACTATTTGACTATACACCACGGAAGCACAAACGCAATGGTGCAATGTAACCTTAAAGAGAAGCACACAAAGTTCATAATTTTTAAATGTAAAGTTTCTATATTCTCAGCTATATATCATGCTCAAAACTGCATAATTTATGCAAATCGAACAAGCATTGACCGAGATATGGACATTTGAAGATGCATAGAAAAAGTTGAAATTGACCAAATTCAACGACTTTTTTCTTTAGTTTTACACTATTTGAATTGTCATATGAAATAACATTTCTTGGCAATATACTTGACAAATGTGACAAATTATCAAAATAATTCAATAAACATCAATAAAACATGCATTTTAGTAACCAGCAGGACTTTGCATATGTACAATATTCAGATTTGCACACCAAAACGTGTTTTCTTAGTAAAATTCCATCAATTTGTGGGATATTGTCTACTTTTAGTTGTGTATACACGCTCAAACATGCCACAAATTCCACTGAAATCGAAATTGATAATAGCCGTACGCTACAAAGTCAGTGTTTTCATGTATATTAATAATAGTTTACAAGTTAAACCCTTCTAAAACTGTTCACAATATCCTATTTTTGTGGGGTAGGGGAAAGATTTAGTGGTGGCAAACCTACCAAACGTTTTTTTTTTAAGCTAAAATTTTGAAAACATGTTCCACAAACAGCAGCCTACATTTCCATACCAAAGAATTAAACTTCAATTAAAGAAGTAGCCCAGGCACGCCATTTTAAGACCCACAAAAAGCTGAAACTCGAAATTACGGTTGTTAGACACGAAAACTGACTAAATATACTCAAAACCGACATAAAAGCACATGCAGTGTCTGTTTCAGAGCTCTGCTTACTAGTTTTCATCTGAAATTCGACTTTAAGTACGAATCCAAGAGAAATCGATTTATCCCATTTAGTTCTCTTTAGGTTACATTGCACTATTGATTTTCCTTCTTTGTTTTATATAGGACGAATGTATATCAAGAGATAAAAAACGCGCATTTTTCTCCGTAGAAAATTTTAAAACACATATCAATCAAACGATCGAGCGTCCGCCAATATAAAAATGCAATAAAAACAGGGGGTCATGTATTATATAAGAACAAGCCAATCTGTTGAATGACGTCACGTTCTATTTTGACACGTCACAGATAGATTTACCCCATTTCTACTTTCGCTTTACTGTCTATGTCAATTATAATTAAATATCTCAAACAAACACTAATCAATGTTCACAATACATCATTTGGCTGAATTATAGGTAATAATAACAAAAAGCAATCAAAAGCATGCATTTTGTATCACTAGTAAGGCAGGGAAACGCTTTTTATTAGGCACTATTTGACTATACACCACGGAAGCACAAACGCAATGGTGCAATGTAACCTAAAACGTATAAAAGATATTTTCATGGAACTTTTTACATAATGGTAGAGGGGTATAAAGAGATTATGCACGTTATTTAATTTTCTTGAAATGGCCAAACTTGTGGTGGCTATGACAACAAAATAATGAAAAAACGTCAGTCCGCCCGAAAACTGGATCCTGCGATAATTGAAAAATTATAAAAGATATTATTTTTATGAAACTTTTTACAGATGGTAGAGGGGCATAAGGAGATTATGCATGTTGCTATGACAACAAAATAGTAAAAAAAATTAACACGAAATAGGATCATGCTATAACCTGAAAACTGTAAAATATATTGTAACAAAAATTGTTACATAGGTAGAGGAGCATATGGCGATTTTGCATATAATTTTATTTTGTTGATATGACCAAAATTGTGGATGTTATGGTAACATAATTCAGTCGTTAGTTATACAGCTGAATAAGGGAGCTAAAAGCGTCATTATACTCAATACATATTCGATAGTTACTTCCCTTCAGATAGAGTTATATATTAATACATGACTTGAAATTGATGTTAATTTCCTTGCGTACGTATTTTTATTACTTGTTGTATTATATTTGTAATACGTTTGTAAACTTACTGGATTTAAAAAAGAGGTATATCGTTTACAAGTTTGTAAGGAAGATTAAGTACTGAAACTTGTTTTGTTAAGGATGGGAAATGTAGCATGTCTTTGTTATTTGTCTAAATCATATCTTTTGTTTGGTCTGGTCCAACAAAAACATTTACTGTCAAACATGTGACCGGTATCGGACATCACGTATTGCCATGCAATACTGGAGTATCTTATTCATTTTGTATTTGTTGAATGAGATAGCGTTCAGGGACTATTTCTTGTGTAACAAAATGGCGTAGTTAAATCACACCTGAATCCTGTATAATGTTGAAAGTTGTATTATTGCTGACACTTGCAAATTTTCCATCATGTTATGGACACCTTTAAACATAATTGTAGAACTGAATTATTGTGTATGTGTTAAAGTTATTTTGCTTATATATATTATAAATGTGATTTTGATGTGTCAGGACCGCATTGCATCCTTATAAAATATTTAAGATAAATGTATTTGCATTGGTTGATGGTAAACCTGACGAGCAGTGATTGGTTGAATATCCTGTCGGCAGGATCAACCACTATAAATACTGAGCTGACAATGTGAATGTCAGCAGTTGCACTAGCGGCAAATTCAAAACAGTCAAACGACACATCTGTCAGTTGACTCAAACAATCCAAAAGCCTTAAAGATATTAACTATTTAGGACTTTCATTAAGCAGAAAAAGTATTAGTTTCTCGAAATTACATAAATATACAGTTTATTAGACATCTATACAATAAATAGTGCATTTGTCTCATTGCCTGCCAATGCCATCCTGACAGATACAATTTAAGGGATAGATCATGCAACTATTTATTTTATATTAAATAGACTAGAATAGGCTTAGTTGTCGAATAAATCGACTCTGAGCTAATAAATCAATATATAGAACACTACGTTGTTGTTTCTTTTTAAAGTTCCAACTTAAATAAATCATTTAAAGGCATTTGCTCTAGTTTTCCATGCGCAGCTTTTTTGGGCGACTTCTTTTCTAAAACTATTGGATGGATTTTCCTACAAATTTACAGGAATGTTGCTTTTGATGTCTAGTTGTATTTTTTGTCTTTTTATATTTTTTTGAATTTATTTTTTGATTTTTTTTTTTTTTTGAATTTCTTTTTTTATTGAAATTTTGATTTTTGATTTTTTCTATTGTCTTTATTTAAATAAAAGCCTATTATTAGATACATAAAATAGGAAAAATATAGCATTTTGTAAAAATTCCAACAAAATTAAAAAATTTAAGCATAATGGTATGGTTCCAAAAACCAATATTAAATCTCAATATGCATGGTGACCTATACATTTAATTGAATATAATTGTCTAAATATATGTTCAAATAAGTGCCTAGGAAGTTTGAACACATTCTGTTACTAGGAACATAACAAAAAAGGAAAATATACCATTTCGAAATAATTTCATACAAAACTTGGCCTTTTAGCATAGGGGTAGGGTTTCAAATTCTTTTTCTAAACAAGCATGGGGACCTATCATTTTTATTGTACATTTTGTTTTTATATATGTTAATTATGTGCTTAGAAAGTTAAAAAAAAATCTGTTATTAGGAACATACAAAAAAAAAGGAAATTGTATCATTATGGGCTAATTTGTGCATAAATTGTGGTAATGGTCTCAACAGATTTTGTAAAAAAATATAGGTTTTACATAAAGATGAGCTTCAAATGTTATTGTAATTAAATGTTCTTTACTTTAATACAATTTTAGCAGAAATGTGACCAATGAATAAATGATCAGACTTCAAAAATATCTTATTTAGCTATTTCATGGACTTGTTCAACTTTTTGGACAGATTGACATGACGGTGGCAATACAAATTATTTTTTAAAATTTTAACAAGCATAATGACCTACCATTCTTTTGCCTTTTCTGTCTATATATATAACAGACTTACTGTACAAAATGTTTAAAGAAAATCTGTTATGCAGAAAAAATTATAGAAAATGTCTTTAAGTAACAAAACTAACTCAGTGAGCCACGGGGCTTACATTTGGTGTCAGAGATGTGCGATATAAATTGTTTTAACCATATAGAATGATCGAAACGCGCAAGGAATTACGTTAACGCTTTGGCACAGGCATAATTCAAGGGTGAAGCTTATTCCCTTGTTTATTTGTACACAAATAAACACCTGTACATACAATCATGACTGATACACCTGATCATGAAGTGACCTTATGGAGGTGCTGAATATCATGGGGATGATCTTCCTGCTGGCAATGGCTACAACACTGATAGATCTGCTCATGGTGACTCAGATAATGAAGGAGCGGATGAACAGGAAGTAGCCAGCAACAACATAGTCCGCATAATCTGAGTTGCTCACCTGGAAGACGTGTAAGACATGACTTGGGTGAAAATGTGTCTGATAGTTCTGTAAGATACTATCGCAGAGGCGATAGAAGTAATAATCAGGGTCTTTATCATCAAAGGTTTTGTTCCGTCTTGCACCCAGCCATAGCATCAAACCAGACACCTATGATGGATCTGAGAGTTTTGAGCAATACATTTCACACTTTCAGGATTGCTCTGAACTGTCTGGTTAAGAGTTTAAGACCAAGGTTCTTCTATTAGCAGTAAGTCTGCGAGACCCTGCCAGAACATTTTACATGAGCCTTGATGCTTTACAACAGCGCGATTACAATTCTCTTGTAACTCGATTGCAAAATCGGTTTGGAAGTAGCAAATATCAGAGCAAGTGACTTAGCAAATTAGATGCTAGGAAACGCCAGAAAGGTAAACGTGTTGTTGGTCTTGGAGATAATCTGAGGCAATTAGCTCAAAATGCATGATCTGCCCAGTGAAGCCCAAGATAAACTAGCACTTAGCAAGCTGTACAAACTAATATCAGTAGATATGAAGTGCAGGTGTGCTGACAAAACTGTAGAACCTTTACCGAGGCCGTGAACGTCATCGAACAATATGAATCGATCCTTGGCGAAACTCCTTAGCAAAGTGTTAGAAAAGTTGGTGACTCTGCTGATATGCTAGAGGTCTAACTCTGTCATATTGCAATTCATGCAAAAGCTTATGCATAGCTTGAGAATCTGGAAAGCATGCAAGATGCTACAGCTCAGAGTGCCCGTGCCCCCAAACGAGAAGGCAAAAAGTGTTTCAATTGTGATTCTCCATATCACTTCTACAGACGGTGTCCGAACAATGACCACTTCGGCTATCAGAACCGACACACTGATGGTATCAACCAAAGAGGTCAACAGCAAACTAAAGGCTACGATCAAGGTTATCCTGATCGAAATAGAACATTTGGGCATCAACAGACAGAGAATAGGTCTAATACACTCATTATCCTATTGCAACAGACCCAGGGAAATGAGAAGCAGTCAACTCTGTAGGTCAGGAATCGATAGCTGTTCAAAACAACAGACAAACAAACAAAGCAGAAATACAAGAGGTTTATTCTGCTAGGGTAGGAACCTCTTTAAGTAAATGAGGCAACCGGAAAGATAAGGTCTAATTCAGCAAACTTCTTAATTGAGTGTGGCGCAACAGCCTCTTTAATGTCAAGTAAGAAGTTTGATGAAATCAAGAATGGTCATGAACTAACCAAAATGTGTTGTTTCACATTAAACTATGTAAATGGTTAACCCGATGACTGTTCTTGGTAAAACTAATATATAAGTTCAACTTGGGCCTGAAAGCTTCGACCTACCATTATACTGTGTCAAATGCAAACAGAAGGTATATTAGGTCAAGACTTTCTGAAAGCCCATGTTGACAGTATAAACTACAAACAGTGCTGCCTAGTTATGGCGAAGACAAGTGTCCTTTTATGGACAGGTGGCGAAGCTGCCCATGTCTGTCGGATAGAAGTCCGAGACACTGTAAGGCTACCAGCACACTCTCGCATGTGGCTACCTGTAGATATTCCACATGCTGAACATTTTGCTTACTGTAGGTATGTTGAACCGTCATTTGATGTGATGGCCAAATATGAGATATATAGGATGCGAGGCATCATAAACATAACGTCTACAGAAAAGGTTGTCAATGTCATAAACTTTTGTGACAATCCCGTTACTCTGCATAGAAAACTGAATCTTGGCATTTGTGAGTCTTTTTATGATAGCGATGTGCCTTCAGAATACACAACAATACAGACACTACTTCAGCTGCCACCGTACCAGAACACCTTAACAACCTGTATGAAAGAAGCACTTTACATCTTGATGATAACGAAAAAGAGAAAGTCTCAGAACTCCTCTTTAGATAAATTCTCAAAGTCCTATATATACACTTCTCAAAACTGCTAACTACACCGCTACGTTTTGGGTTATATATATCGATGGGTTGAATGTTTTTCAATAAAATAAAAAGGAAATACCAATTCAATCATTTTTACATCATTTCATTTTATTTTTTTTATGGGCAATGCTAGAACTAAACCACAATAAGCAATTACAAACGACCCATGTAAACACTAAAGTCACACTTTTCATTTCTTGTTCATAAAAGTGTGACTTTAGTGTTTACATGGGTCGTTTGTAATTGCTTATTGTGGTTTAGTTCTAGCATTGCCCATGAAAAAAATAAAATGAAATGATGTAAAAATGATTGAATTGGTGTTTCCTTTTTATTTTATTGAAAAACATTCAACCCATCGATATATATAACCCAAAACGTGAGCGGTGTAGTTAGCAGTTTTGAGAAGTGTAGGTCATACTGATCTTGTGTAGCATACAATTAATACTAAAGATGCTGCACCTGTACGACAACATCCACGTCGGCTTACATTGGGGAAAAGACAGGTAAAAAAATGAGATTGAGAACATGCTAAAGCGTGGAAAAATAGAGCTATCTAATAGTGCTTGGGCCACTCCCATGGTACTTATCACCAAGAAAGATGGCACTCCTCGTTTCTACGTCGACTATCGTCGGCTCAATGATTTGACAGTCAACGATGGATATCCCCTGCCAAGAGTGGATGTGTGTCTGGACTCACTCTCAGAAGCTAAATTCTACAGTTCATTAGACTTGAATTCAGGATTCTGGCAGGTATTCATGGCACCCCAAGATAAAGAAAAAACAGCATTCGCTACTAGTATGGGTCTGTTTCAGTTCACTATCATGATCGTTGGGTTGGCTAATGCTCCATCAACATTTGGGCATCTAATGGAGAAAGTGCTAAGATGCCTTCAGTTGGAAGAATGCCTTTCATACATGGATGATATTATTGTTCCATGTAAAATAATCGATGATGGTATCAAACGTCTCGAGCACGTTTTCAGAGATTGCAAGAAGCTAATCTGAAGCTCAAACCTTCCAATCAGACCAGTGTGAAATGTCCAGGTCACATTGTGTCCGAGACTGGAATTTCAACAGACCAGCACCTATATGCAGAACAAACTATTCATACTAAACATAGATGTCTCTGACAAGGCAACTGTTGCTGGGCAATCGCAATTACAGGATGGTAGAGAGGTGGTCATAGCTTACTTTAGCAAGAGCATGAACAAACATGTCCAACTGTACTTTGTGACCAGAAAGTTCAATCTGTACTGCTAAACACAGATAATGCTGCTGTGAGCTGGATGCAGATTCTCAGGCAACCTACAGGTCAGGTTGCTAGGAGGTTACAAGAACTTGGTACCTATAATAACTGTACAGCATCGTTCTGGGCTCAGCATAGAAATGCTGATGCATTGTCACGTAGTCCATGTAGTAGGTGTCACAAACAACAACAAGCAATTGCCCGAGATGACAGTAATGATGATGATGATGATGACGGAATGTATGATCTCAAAGCTATTTTCAAAGAGACAGAAAATAGCCAAGTAAGTGGAGACTCAGATCCCTCCTCTAGTCACAAGAAGTGAAATATATGCTTCAAATCCACTGAAGTGTTCACAAACTGTACTGCCAAACTGGACATCTAATGAAATTAGTGATCAGCAGCTGAAGGATCCGGACTTCAAAGTGATTATAGATTTGTTGACAGTTTCAAATGAGAAACCTCAATGGTCACAAGTCCGTGAGAAAACGACGGTTGTGAAAACCTTATGGAGAATGTAGGAGAGTTTGACTCTCGACAATGGTATTCTATTTCGAACTTTGGTCGATTACGAAATCCACACTCACAAACAGCTTATTGTACCCGCTCATCAGAGGATGGATGTTATGCATTCCTTCCATGATATTCCTTCGTATGCACATTTAAGAGCTGACAAAACCTTAGACAAAGTCAGACAGAGTTTTTACTGGTCAGGCATAAAAGAGGATATTAAACAATACTGTAAAACGTGTGACGAAAACCCGTTAAGCCAAGGAAAGCCCGACTGGGCACCTTAGCGTTGGTAGAGCCCATGGAGAAGTGTGCAATTGACATATGTAGGCCATTCCAAAGACAAAATCAGGCAATCTCTATATTATTGTCATCTGCGATTGATTTACCAAGTGGACTGAGGCTATAGTTATTTCCAATAAAAAAGCAGAGACTTTAGTTCATGCCTTTGTAAATGAATATGTTTGTCGTTTCGGAATACCTATGCAAATTCATGACCAGGGCAGTAATTTGGAATGTTGAGGGGTTTTGCAAGCATCTGGCCAAAGCAAAAGGCCAACTGACCTCAAAGGGTTCCCCTTCCCAGTTGGCGAGATCCCATTGGGGAATCTTACCCCGAGTGTTTTTTTCTGCATTTTACAGTATATTTTAACGGATTATCATATGTGTATATCCTTAATACTGTACTCACACCAAGCTCACAATTAGAGTAGGCGATTATCTCTAAACAATGTATAGTGTACTCAGCTATATTATGTGTAATACTAATATGTGAGCTGTATCTGTATTAACCATACAGACTACCTTCCCGGTGTTTAAATCACGGAGGCAGTAAAATACTTTAGATAAGTTATGTTAAAATCTCTAACAAAGTATTTTAACTAGGACAACAGTGTCTACTTTACCAGGAAAACCATATCCTGTATGTAAAAGATCTTTTGGACAAGTTGTTCTCTGAGATGTGCGATTTACTGCAGATTTACAAAACACGAACTTCTCCGCTGCATCCACAATCTAATGGAAATGTGGAGAGATTTAGTCGCACATTGGCTATAAGGCTCACCATGTACTCTGAGGCCAATCAGAGTACTTGGGACAGGTTTCTACCTTAGGTCATGATGGCCTACAGGTCAGGTAAAACACCAAAGGAAATGATCTTACACTTACAGGTATGTGTGGGTCTACCACAAGTTTCATGTGTGTCATCAGAGACAGATGTTAATGAAGAGACTGATGTAGATGAGCTAAGACTTCATTTGGCTGAGGTTCATGAAATGGCTCGAAAGTCATTGAAGACGAAAGCTATCTATCTGAAACGTCATTATGATCTACATGCTAAAAGGAGATCATTCACTGTTGCTGGGCAGGCAGTTTGGTTGCATGACCCAAAAGAGTATGAGAGTGGACCTTTGGAAACAACCGAATGCGATAAATACAAAATATTGCAGTCTCGGTTTGATTGAGATTGTTCATGAACGGTAGTGAAATATGCTTGCTACCGTTCAGGCCCCCTAACCTCGGGTTGAGCAGAACTCAATATTCATAAAATCAATGGTACAGAATGTTAACCATCCAGAAGATGGCATGCATATGGCGGTGGACATGCTATATTTACTGTCATTATTCCATGACCAGCGGCGTCCAAGTAAGAAACTCTCCCCTCAATGGAAAGGACCCTACTTGATTACAAAGTGGTCTAACTGGTGAAAAGATTAATCAAAACTCCAGCCAAAGCTGTCCATACTGACAGACTTAACCTCTATCTGGGAAGTAAACTACCCTCCTGGCTTAAGACACTCGCCTTAAGGTGTGTCCGGGAATGGGTCTGCTCCAGTCCCACTCAAAATTAGATGGTACGCATCTACAAAAAAACATCTATACCTCACTGCGATATTTAGACGTGTAGTAGATATGTGTTAGGTTGCCTACCTTGAACAAGCTTGGATTAAAGCTACTGAGTCTCTATATCAATCGATTTCTTCTTTGTAGGTGTGTCGTTATTTGTAACTTCATGTTCACCAGCTCATGTCAAAATCGGGTATTTAAGCGAGCAAATATGACGTATCGACCAATGCACATCGTACCCGCACACAGGTAACAGGATTTACAGAAGAAAACAATTAGCCTCTTTCGGGACTCAAACACACGACCTTCTGATTTTAAGTGCTCTATCCACTGAGCTATAAAGCTTCTTGAGAAAATGGTATACAAACTAACATTTATTATGAGGCAAAATAACTTAACATATCTGAGCGCAACTCAAGATGAATCTATAAATATATAATCCATGTTGTCGGACGTGTAAATTAATATTGCCTGGTGTAATTCTATATGATATCAATATGAAACTAATATTCCGCCTCAAAACAACCATATCTCGACTTGTTATTTAGCGCTGGTTTAGTTTGTATGTGCGCTAGTTATTACGTAATGCATATTTAGTGTTAATAATGCTAGAAAATACCATTAAATAGCTGTGGTCTAGTGGTTAAACGTACGGCCATCAACATTTAAAAGCGTAAATATTTAAAATTTAAAAGCGTTTGTGGTTCAAATCCCGTTAGGGGCAAGTACTTTTTTTATCACAAATATTCTGAAGCCGTATATTTATCGATGTTACCTGTACTAAGGCTAAATAAAAATGTGAGACTTTACGCCTCGATTTCTGCCTTATATACCGACTATTGGGGTGTTCGTCGATTTGAAACTACTTCACACGTGACTCATTCATATTCATGACTTATTACCAGTTAAATAGAGACTCTGTAGCTTTAAGTCTTAGTTAGATGAATGTGGTTCATCCGACATGAAGGCGCACGCATATATCAAATTAAAGGCAGGCCTGCACCATAGCTATTGAGATGCGGATTGATCACCCGTACCATCAATAGCAATCATAGTTTGCAGAATGTTCTTCTTGGGTGAGTGGCAGCAAGGCAAATGGCTGCTATATAATCATACAATTAATGAGAACATCTATAAAAAGTTTATAGAACCCAAATACACCAGTTTTTTACTCATACTTACTCATACTTACTCTATTTGCAGGAGCTGTGAAGTCCAAAGTTGGCATAAATTTTAAAAACGTCAACTGTCCGTCTATATGTCATACTAAGCGCGATTTTCTGAATCAAACTATTACAGCCAATCATAACAACATCCGCATTGTCTGTGTCTGGTGTTTTGAGGAAACGCCTAGGGAATTCAGACGTACACAGGATCTTAAATATCACGTTAAATCGCAGCACCCACTGACATATCAGAACTTACAGTCCTCACTGCTTACAACATCAAATTGCTTTTACTTTTCGTTTCATGGTGAGGAGTATTTTAAGTTTTTCGTGCAACCGACTTCTCGAGCAAGCCAGCTACCCTGACCAGGGATTTGGTTACGAAGTGGGCAGCAGGCCGCACATTCGGCAACAGCCAGTGGGTTGCTTCGTGGGAACTGGCCAAACAACAGATGGCCATTCCTCAGAAGCGACCAGCTGGTAAGTTCGAGATAGTGAGCGTAGAAATAACACAAGCCGAGGTTAAGAGGACCATACGTGTTATATGGCCCGGTTGGACAACAGATTTAAGAGAAGTGTCCAGCCTGACCAGAAGAATCGCGGCTCTGAAAGAACTCCCAGTTATACCACCAGGAAACTGGAACTTCTGCAACGATGTCGCATTGCGCAAAGAAACGGCACACTTGCCTGGTATTAACTATAAGTACATCCGCACCATGCTGAGGCGGGATTTTAATCCATTCAAGGCGATAAAAACCGCAAAACCATCAGAGGCTGATAATCCACCCGAAGGGGCAGATTTGCTTTCATCCTCTCTTAGTGCAGATGCAGTGTTCTCACTGCCACCGACTGAACCATCCAACCCTAGTGGAGTTGCTAATTCCTGAAATTGGGAACTCTGAACCAGAGATTTCACTGCCTGGAGTAAAGTCCGGATTCACTGAGAATTTTATCGAAAGTTCTCCGACTAACTGTACGCTCCCGGAAGTGATCATCCCTGTCTCTGCAGTACCAGAATATACACTTCAGCCTACCAAGCCCCAAGATCAGACATGCTCTTTTCGTCCGATTAGACCTGTCAACATGCCTCTGACCAGTATCCAACTGGACGCAGAACCATATATTCAAGGTATTGCCTTGGATGTATTCGCTGCATGATGTACGCCCCTACTGCACCCTGCTAACGTGACTGGGCAAAAGTACCAGATGAAAGCATTTGCATTGTACCTGGAAAACTTCTCTGGCCTCTAAAGAATTGGAAGTCCATGTCGACAGACAGGCCTCTTTTTTGTGCAGAGTATGCTTCAATGCTCCTCACTCAGCATGGCCCCAGCATCAAACCAGAGCACAGGAACCTCCATTTGAGCTGGCATAATTACCATCGTCTGCCTAGCTCAATAGGACAGAGCAACTCTGTGACGTCCAAAGCCCGTTTCTACAACTAAGAAACCATTAGGGCTAGTCTCAATGGGTCTAGTGATTACCCTCTGGAAGTCCAGAGACAACTGGTGACCATGTTTACAACGCTACCACTGACATTGGGACCTGACACCATCCAGAAACTTAGCCATGTTACTATTCAGAGGGCTGTCGATGTTAAAAAGTAACGATTCTGGAATACATATCTTACTAATACTACTGAAGGAATATTGTAAAATTTCAAATTAAGACATTTTTTTAATATACATGTATTATGGATAATTGAATATTTGAGGAATACCCGTGTACTTCTTCTTAAATATCGCGTTCATTTTCAAATGAGGACTTGAGATTAAGATTGTGTTAAGTATAGAATGGTTTACAATGTCAAACAGATAAATATGCTCTGTGGACTCAAAAAAACTGTTAAGTAAATAGGAGGTTAAACCCGCATTACACATTTACTGTTGAATATGGTTAAGTATTTTGAGGACTGATATGTTATATCCTTATTATATATTATAACTGTAATTGAACAGAGTTTTGCGAACTTGAAGTTGTGTCGCTTCAGGATAAGTGCAATATCTAAGGTGGGGGAAGTGTAAGGGTCATGCGCCTTGCCCCAGATATATTTGTCTGAATCAAATATGTATCAAATGGACTGACTATTAGATGAATAGGTAATGGGTATGAAGTAACCAGATATTACCTTGTGGAGTTGTTCGATCAGGTTGTTTGTTTATTTAGCACACAATGTTTATCCATATTCAGTTGAGGATTGTCCCGAGATTCCTCCGTTTATTGAGAATCTCTATAATTCATCCATGTAATTAACTGACTCCACAGCAATAAAATACACATTCTCGCACAGCAGGGCAACAATTATCTGACAGCAGATAGGCACATTTAAAAAATTAGAAGTAAGTTGGTGTAAAAAAATGCTATCTGCAAATAGGGATAAGGCAGTGATATATACTTCTAACATTTATTTCTGCATGGACAAATTTTAGCTCATTAGCTGGCATGTTAGGTGATTTATTGCCTTTGTATTGTCCTCATGCTGGTCATGCCGACCACAAAGCTGATTATCGTGTAACTTGAGCTGAGTAGAAACTATTACATATTTTCGGGAGAGGCCAGAAGTGTATTTGGAGGTAATTATCACAGTAAATGTATGTTATTTATTGTAGTCATAAGTTCAAATCAATTCTCTCATCATTCATTTATCAGCAGGTAATATCCATAATCACTGTTATTCTGTATTTACTTAACAATTGTTAATTGTTTGCACTGGAGATTCCTGACAAAAGCTTCATGTAGGCCTCCATTTTATACATGTCCGGTCAGAGCAGTTTCAGTTCAATTCAATTCATTAAAACTTCTGCCTGTACAATGATACGCTAATTTAATTTACTTAATTTTCTCCAAATAAAGGAATAGTATTTCAGTATAAATTAATTGTTCTTGTTCATTTTGTAATTGTTAAATGTGTAACAACATGGCGTAGTTAAATCACTAACCTCACATCCTGTATAATGTTGAATGCTGTATTATTGCTGAACTTGCAAATATTCCATGTTATGGACTAATTTAGATATAATTGTAGAACTGAATTATTGTGTATGTGTTAAAGTTATTTTGTTTATGTGTATTATAATTGTGATTTGATGTGTCAGGACCGCCTTGCATCCCTATAAACTATTTCAGATAACTGTCTTTTCATTGGTTAATGGTAATCCTTACGAGCAGTGATTGGTTGAATATCCTGTCGTCAGGATCAACCACTATACATACTGAGCTGACAAGGTGAATGTCAGCAGTTGCAAAAGCGGCAAATTCAAAACAATCAAAACATACATCTGTTAAATTGACTCAAACAATCCAAAGTCTTAAAGGTATTAACTATGTAGATATTTAGGACTTTCATTAAGCAGAGAACGTATTAGTTTCTAGAAATTACTGTTAATAAACAGTTTATTAGATATTTATACAATAAAAAGTGCAACTGTCTCATTGTCTGCCAATGCCATCCTGACAGATAAAGGCATAAATCATGCAAATGTTTCTTTAAATAGACTAGAATAGGCTTTGTTGTCGAATAAATCGACTCTGAGCTAATAAATTAGCATATAGAACACTACGTTGTTGCTTCTTTTTAAAGTTCCAACTTAAATAAATCATTTAAGTAACAAAACTAACTCAGTGAGCCACCGGGCTTAGAGATTAGATCATGGCGAGGATTTCTTTATTTACACTGTCCTGTTTTAATGGGATGACAGTAGGGTAAGTGTGAGGTTTGGTGCACCCTAGAACCGGTTTAAACCCCCAGTGGCCTACTTTGACACTGACCGTTCCAAGGCGGTAGCCCTATTGTCAACCCTTTTGTGTTTGTGATGTCGTTTGCTTTTATTATTACTTTTGCCTCCTTGTTTGTCTGCTTGCATGTTTATTTCTGTGTTTTGTGGTTGACTGTCCTCCTTGAATGCTACTTTCCCTGTCCGATATTTTTATATTCCTTTACAGTATATAAGTATGATCATGTATGTATGCAGTTGACTCGGTTCTTTTCTAATAGAGACCAGAGCAAAAGCTCCAGATTTGATTAATAGTTTCGGAAGAAATATCCTATCCGCCACACTTTGTTTACGGTTATGCTCCTTTTTTTTCACCTGTGACATTCATTCATACACGATTGTATCATCTACATTCCGTCATTTATTTTAGCTGGAAAGCCGTAACAGAGCCCAGATTGGTTACATCAGTGAAGTGTACCTAGACGTAACAGCTAGAGACAGACATCACCAACGTTACAGATACATCCGCTGCCCGTCTGGATAAGACGTCTCCCTAATGGACATTTAGTTGGTCTTACTTTGTCTGCTAGGCTGTGCGTTAAAGGGGCTACATCAGGCTTTTTCTGATAAAAACTTTGATAATGTTCCAATTGATGATATGAATGTCACAACAATCGAAATACGGCGTTAGCAATGTGTTGTTGAGCTCTAAAAGTTAAATTCACTGTATATTGTGGAATTGGACGTAAATGTTTAAATCAACCCTCTGATGTGTAATCTAGTATAGCATATATTACTTTGCAAAATCAATTTGCCTGTATATAAGGGGTCATGTTAGGGTCTTTCAGTATTCTTAGACTCCTTCAAATAGAAAATATCATCATTTGTAAATTTTAAGTTGGATCCTTAGACCCCACTCTCCACCCACCCCCCACACCCTTCCTCCCCACGAAAAGCAACCCTGATGTACCCGCTCGCTTTATCTGGGCATAAAATTGAGTTTTATAAGGCAGGTATATAACAAATGTGCCATTCAAAACAAAAAAAAAGACAAGGCTAATATGGAGACAAAGGCAGATGTATAATCGTATTGTTAAATGTCGTCTTATTGGAACTAAAAAGTGGTATTCCCTTTTGGCTTAAATTTAACAAGTCTTTACTGGACCTCAGTTTATGATTTATACTAGCTTTGAAATTTCTGAAACAAGAATTTCATTCACGCCATGTGATACAGGTGAACACTTGGTTGACGTCTTACGTGATGGGCAGCATTTTGCCAACAGTCCATTCAAGATCACCTTAGGCGAGAATGAGCTCGGCAATGCCAGCAAGGTGAAATGTAACGGAAAGGGACTGGAGGATGGCATGGCCAACGAGGTCAATGCGTTCATTGTAGACGCAATGGAAGCAGGTATGTAGAGTTATCTCTCTTCAACATAATTTTATTGTTTACTTCCACGCTAATCTCCAAAAAGTTGAATATCATTATTATGTATTTTATCGACTGAAAAAGATGTTTCATTTGATGTTAAATCTTTTTACATCTGTTTAGTTGAAAACAACATTGAACTGTTCGTTGTTTCTTAAAGGTTCTGTCGATGGTATTGGTGGGTGTGGAACGCACCAGTTTGCTAATTTAAGGTTTAACTCTGTATTGAATTTACTTCTGAACTTTGGGACTCCTCAGTTTAGCAAGTTTCTCTCAACCATATTTCTCATTACATTATGTATAATCTCGGATTGCTAATCCAGTTTATCACATACCAAAATCCAGTATTTATCTATATCGGATTGTAAAGCATGTCCCTAAAAGATAGATGACAGAGCCTTTAATTTGAGTTAATTAGTTAAATGTAATTCCCTGTCTGATTCAGTATGTTTCTATACTTTATGCATGTTCACCAAATAGTTCAACAAAACTACCGACTTCGTACAGACAGGTAGCATTTATTCATCTCCAACCAAAATCCAATATATATATATATGATATATATTTTTATCTGTTAGTTTATAAAGCATGGCCTTTCAAGGTAGAGCTCTGACATTCCTTTTAAAGACTTCATTTCACAATTTTATTAAATAGAATTCCCTATTTTATTCATTATTTTGCATACTCTCTGCATGTTCACTAAATACAAAACCGACCTCATATTTGGTCGTGCAAGGATGCATGAAAAAAGAGACATTGTTACTGTCATGGTTTATATGTTTAAAAAGTAAATGGAAGTTGGACTTTTAATAGCTATATATATTTGGCCTGTGCTATGTGTTTATGGACTGTTTTTATTTTTTTTATTAGTTTTTAGTTTTTGATTACCTTTAATCAGTTATGAAAGAAGTATTAGCAAAGTATTAGAAAAAAGCTTTAGAATATTTTATTAAAGTTTAATACATGTCTTTAAGATTTCAGTTTATTAAGATCATAACAGATTAGCTTCAAGAACTATATATTTTATCCAACACGACTGAAGGCCCCTGCAAGGCTGACTTCGAATGTCACGACAATGAGGACGGAACTTACAAACCCACAGAACCAAGCACTTACATCATTAACATCTAGTTTGCCGACGAGTATGTTCCAAGTATGATTATGTTTCACTCATTTCTGGGTCACTCAGTGATGCAACATGTTCGAGGACGAAACATTAAAAAAATATTTAAAGTGTAGATACTGCTGAGAATTTGATTTTCTCTCATATAATCAGTATGATTTTCCAAACTTAGGTTTAAAAGCTGTCAAAACAGAAAAGTAATGGTTTATCACTGCTTGAAACAGGGAAGATACCCTGTAAACACTATATATGTTTCTGATGTTTTACATGCTTCCGGTGTTTTAGTGAGACTAGTTGGGGTGACCACTGGTAACCAGTTTAAGACTTTTATTAAGAAATTGAGATAATATCCTATAACCTCATAGAGTTATGTTTAAATCCAGAGCTTTTAATTCTGTGTAATTTGTCTATGTCCATATTTCACCAACAGACAGTCCATTCAAGGTGAAGATTGGCGGGGAACCATCAGAGCGTATTACAGAGAATTATGCGACACCGGGAAGCAGCTGACATAACACACGTCGGCAGCGATAATCGACGCAACAACACTAAAAAAGCTGATGAAAAGAAATCTAAAGTATGTAACTCCATTCCCAATTCGTCTGAAGAAATCGACCGTGACCAATTTCTTTCAGAAATGTTGGATTCGATCAATGATCATGCACACGTACACCCGTCTAAGGTCATTCATTTAGCCAAACAACTTGCCCTGGTCTTGCTACCAGCTCTCACAAATGCACTTACTAATGTAACTGAGCAAAGCTCTATCAGTAAACAATCCTTTGAAAATGCTAAAGCAAATTTTCTTTATGGCAAATATGAAAACGACCGATTGGAGTAGTACACTCGAAGAGAGAATATTAAATTTTTAACATCAGCGTTCACGAGGGTAAATCGCTTACTGAGGGTGTTGTTGAACAGCTCAATGACATGGTCATGCATAATCCACAGCCTGCAGCAGAGGATCAGTTGCCTGATCAACATACAGTACCCGTGAGTGTCAATGCCAAACCACCCTTTACGTTTAAAGTGGAGGACATTAGCGTTTGTCATCGTGAAGGAAAACAACAGGAAGGGAAGACCGGCATGCATGCCATTATCGTTCGGTTTGTATCAAGGCAGAGTGTTTTTACTGTTTTTAGATTCGCGAAAAATTTGAAGCTTATTGACATACAAACCGGGCATTTAAAGGGCGTGTTCATTACCGAAGATCTTATCGCCCTTCGTGGTACGTCTCAGGGATTATTTGAAGGAGCAAGATGGAGTCTCCACCATCTATAGTGTGGACGGTAACATTCATTGTACAGATAATGGGAAGCGTTATGTTGTCTCCAGCCCAGAAGATCTCTTTCACCTTGACATTGAACCAGATCTTGGAAAAATTCGCCTAGAATGCTGAGGGAGGCGACTCTAGTCATGAACCTTTTGTAAATATTGTTGGCAATCGAGCACATGATCATACGTATGTTCAGAAGTTTAATATATATAGTGAACATTTTCTGTTAAATTTGATATTATTGGTCTGTCTGAGACAAAATTAGATCTTTTGATTCTGTTGTTATACCTGGGTACAATAGAACCCTCTTTAAACGTAAATTGGGAGGTATTGGTCTTCTCGTTAAAAATGAAATTGTCAGGTACGTTAATATTTTGAATAATGAAAAAAATTAAAAGTGCTTATGGTTTACTATATATAAAATACTTGTCAATTAAATATTGTTTTTGGAATAGTATATATTCCTCCAGAGGGATCGCCTTACAGTTCTATTGATACATTTGATGATATTGAAAATGATTTACTAAATTTTACTTCAAAACACCAAAAGGTTTGTCTCATGGGAGATTTTAATACGATGACTGGCACATTATCTGACCTTTTAGCATTTGATGAAACTATTGCTGAGGAAAATTTTGATTTTGAAACTGACTATTCACTTAATAAATACAATTTAGAATATTTAGTATATCTATTAGAACATTTTTCAGGAGATAAACATAATTGTAATAAGTATGGTTAAAGATTGATTTAAATATGTAGAACTGTGTAGAACGTTTGATGTCCATATACTTGATGATAGATGTGGCAATGATAGATGTATTGGTAAATTTAATACAGCTATAAATACTGTTATTGATTATATTTTATTGTCGGCTGAGATTTTGCCAAATGTTCTAACATTTGATGTGCTCAACTTTGATCCATTATTATCTGACATACATAGTGCCATACATTTTTCTTTGTTGTGTAATATTGTTGTAAAGGATGATGAGACTGAGCAGAGCACAGCCTGGTTGACAATACTACTATTGTTAATAATACATCAACGGACAAACCGGTCTGGAATTTAGCTAATACCGTTACTTTTTTAAATGCCTTTGATAATATTGCAATAATTTCTGTTATATAGGCAATATAAGTATAAAATAAAGAATGATAAAATGGTTATTTTTGCAAATTATAATTCTCATACTGTAATACCTACTTATTGTGATTTCGATTGTAAAGTTGGAGGGTATTTTTTTCAAAAAGTTTAAAGACTAAATAACCTGGTCATTTTGTGAAAAAAAAGCGCGAAAACTGTCTATTTGTGAAAAAAGTATTGAACGATTTATTGTTAAAAGCGATATTACTCAATACGTACATACATTGTTTTTGTGGGAGGTGGATAATATGAAACATTTTAGATAAACTTTCTTCTATAAAAGTATCTATAACAAAACAATATTGAGAAGGTAAGAGGGGCAAATGTTGTTTTCCTCAAAAAACTTCTTTTTTTTTTAATAATTGGGAAGAAGATCGGCCACAGTTGTGAAAGAAATGATTAATTTTTAATTGTGAAGTAAACAAATTTCGGTCCCTGTTATAGAAGGGAAAAAAGTCCTGGTTGGATGTTTTCAGATGTGCAGCATGTTTCAGGTGTCAGAACCTGAATTAGCATGATCAGTATAATTATGTTCATGTATTGTATGCGTACTTTTTTATGAGACCTCTCAGGATGATCCAATTTATATTATATATTTCCTTTGTAAATGCCTTCAGTTGGCAGCAATGATCAGGTGTGATGGAATAGAAATGATCACTACCCTGATGTGTTCTATGTTTTGAATTGTTTCATGTGATACTAAAGAAGGATCATTTTGAACATAGGCTGGATGTGTATTTTAATTCTGTGCAGGTGCAGTCAACACATATGTGCATGACTGGCAATTGTCTGTTCACGTGTATTACTTAAGTGTGTATTTGTGGTTGACTGTCGTCCTTGAATGCTGCTTTTCCTGTTCGATTTTTATATCTATATTTACACAGAGTTTGTTTAAAAAGAAGTGATTATTTTCCAACAAAAGGTAAATACTCCTTGCAAAAGGGCCATTTGGTTTATGTGAATTTAACATGTTAAGTGTTTTTCCCTTCTTGTTTACCTTCCAGCAATTGAGAACATTAGCGCAAGCTTTTATTTCAAGGTCACTTGCCCATCAGTTGCCATTTAGCCAACCAATATTCAGATATTGTACAGGTCATAAGACATATATTCACCATGGCATAGTTTGACTTTTGTTTCCCAAATTTCCCATTGGTTAACAGTGCTTTGACATACATTTCTATACAGTTTCGAATGGTCAAAAATTGCATTGATAGCAAAACTCAGACAATGAAAAACAACAAAACAGATTACATCTCCAGGAACATTTTGCACACCGTATAATGAGCTAAACTATTACTAAAGAACCTTTGCTTGCAAATTGAAAATAGATTGTCATATTATCTGCTGCTGTTCTTAAGCATTACATTGAAGTAGCACTGACTCAGTGTACCGGAATTTTATGCCTTTACGTATAATTAATAGCTTATAGTTTACATATTTTGCATTATTTTTTACCTTATTTTAGTATTTCTAAATGAATTATAACAAATCTAACATAATCTAACGAATCGCATAGAAGCGATGAACTCAAGTCAGAGTTTACCTCAACATCTTTTTCAAAACAGACATAAGCGGCTTTTCGACATCTTTTCGGACAGATGTAGATTGTCGCTTACTAACATTTTTGCCAAACAATGTATGCAAATGAAATGAATGAAACTTACTAGATATACCTTTACCTGTGTCAAACATGTGCATTAGAGGCCAATTGTGTATACCAGGTGTCAGGTATGGCTAATTTTGTGTCCACAACCCCTAATAAAATAATTTGAAATACCTATTTTGCATCATAAAACTTTGAAATATAAAAAAATTATGAAAAGAGTTATAAAAAAAGTAAAAATACACCATAATTCAACATGTCTCACACTTTCAAATCATTGTGTTAGAAAAAAAGTGTGTCTACTTTCACTTTTACCCTTTGCAGAATCTAGCCTATAGGTTGCAGAAAACTAAATGCTTTCCCATAGACCTCCTGTGGCACCTGTCAGCTAATATCTCAAGAATTATACACCAGATTTTCTTTAAATTACCTTATTTCATAGATATTTCCATCACAAAGACTTTGAAAGTGTAAAAGACAACTTTTCCAGCTCAACCTCTCTGCACATGTCTGTGTTTACAAACACTAGTGAATCCGCACTGAATATTGACACGCAATTTCAATGGATGTTACATTTTCAAAAAATGAAAAAATATTATTTTATTTAATTTAATGATCCTAGCTGGTGGGGATTATTTTACCTATAGTTTATCCTTCCTGAAAATGCATATTGAATATTTCATAGATATATCTCCTGACCTCTGTGAACTTTCACTTCTATACTGAATCGTACACAACAAAAGGCGGGGCTTAAGCCAGGCTTTATTAAGCTGTCCGCAGCCTACAACGTTAACCCAACGTTGTTGTACAACTTTAGTCCAACGTTGAAGCGTTGCCCAACGTCGGCACAACGGTGTGCCTCAATAAGATTTCCTGAAGCTATTCCACTTAGGAATATTAAGACAAAGTCTATTGTGAAGGCTCTAGTCAAATTTTTGACATTAGTTGGCTTTCCAAAATATGTCCAGTCTGATCAAGAGCGTCTGTTCAAGAATCTATGGGTTTAAGCCCATTTGAACTAATTTTTGGTCACATTGTTCGTGGACCAATTAAGTTATTAAAAGAAACAATTCTCTAAGAAGAAGACGCTTCTTTCAATCTTCTACAGTTCGTGTCTGATTTTAGGCATTAACTGTCAAAAGCTTGAGGTAGCTCCGTCTAATCTCAAATCAACTCAATCAAAAATGAAAACAAGGTATGATTTGACTGCTAAAGAAAGAAATTTCAAACCTGGTGATAAAGTTGCTTTATTACCTATTCCTGGAAAGCCTTAACAAGCTAGGTATCACGGTCCTTATACAGTAGAGAAAAGGATCAGTGATTTAAATTATATTATCAATACTCTTGGAAGACGAAAGCAAATTCAACTTAATCTGAACTTCCGGATTAAGTGGCGGCAGTAAAACGTCTCCCCGCGCTTGCAATCAGTACTGTTGTTCATTCGATCTTTGGAGATCGCTGAGCCCGATACTTATATTTAATTATCGGTGGTACTTTTTCATTTCGTTTTGTTTCTTACTTAATTTTCGATTCAGTGGTTCCACTACTCCAGCCGATTAAAGGCTCTAGGTATTGTTTAACCACTTATAGGATATGTTGTCTGCTTTTTAATTTAAACTTTTGACTGTGACTTGTGATATGCAGGCTTCATAACCGCTGCTCCCAACTAAATTCCATTATGTTTATTTCGCTCTTCGGGGCATTTAATTTTATTAGATACTGGGACCATACGCCGTACGACATGGGGAAGCAATAAACTCCATGTCCACCGCCATATGCATGCCATCTTCGGGATGGTTAAAATTTTGTACTATTGATTTTATTAATATTGAGTTCTGCTCAACCCTGGGCTAGAGGGCGTGAGCGGTAGCTAGCATTTTTCACTACCGCTCATGAACAGTCTCAATCAAACCGAGACTGCAATATTTCGTATATGTCGTTTGCGGCCGTTTCCAAAGGTCCATTATCATACTCTTTGTCATATCAAGATGTTAAAAGAATACATTGACAGAGATAGCCTTTCTTTACATTAAGTTAATGTAGTTTGCGCTGTCACACTTAAAAATTCCAGTGACGGATTACAGAATGAGAATGAACCGTTTGACAAAAATGATGCTGGCTTATCGTAATTACATGACAAATCTTGACGAGAAACTGTCACATCTAGAAAAGAAATGAGATCCAGAAAGCTGGGGTACGACTTGTAAACCCGAGGGACGAAAGCTCGTGAACCCACCTCCCTTAGTCGGGGTTTCAGTAGTTGCAATCATAGAGTCCCAATAGTTTGTCCAGTCATCGCACAAGGGAAAGGTGAAGCGTTGATACTGACTGCAGAGGGTCAATCACTAAACACGCAATGCATTGTAAATCTAAATGGTCGTACCATTTTCTGACGAACTTCCTTATTAAGTTTGCAAAGTGGTCAGAAAATCCGCCAGATCCCTTTAACTTACGAAGTTTATAGATCACGTTTCCATAAAATACGGATTGTAATATTCCTAGTCGCAGAAGAGTTTTAAGGTTGGTGTTGTACTTTTCCAGTAGGCCTTCACTGAGGCGGTAGAATTTTGAGAAGATCTACGTAGTCTGTGATAACGAAAACCATGCTGAAGAAGTTTACATGTAATAACTTGATTTCGATCATTGAAGTCGATAACATTATTACCAGCTCTAACCAAATGAGCTGGGAGATATAAAACCCGTATGATAAAGCACGAGGTACATCCACGTCCAGGTTTGGATAGTTAACGATGTTAACGTTGAAGTCATCTCTGTTATAGTAGATGTTAGAATGTATGAAATCATTAGAAATCGAGAGATGAAGATCTAGAAATGCTGCTTCAGTGTCCGAACTGTTGGCCTTATTCATCGTGAGCTCTAATGGATAAATGCCAGTAACCATATGAGCAAAGAACGGATTATCAATAGTGAGTATGTCATCTAGATACCGAGATGTATTATTAAACGCATCAATAACTTTACGCTGGCTAACAGGTGACAAACAACCATCGCAGAGACATGAGCTGAAACAATTAATACATGAATATGAGCACTTATTTTCGAACGTTCCAACACGAGCTGAGAAAATTTACCATGATGTCGATGTTGGAAATTTTACTCCAGTAAAACAGCATCCATATTATATGAATCCTTCTATACAACAATATCTCAAAGAAGAAAAGTAATACTTATTGGACAATGATTTCATTGAACCAAGTAAAAGTGACTGGAGTTTACCATGTATCCTTGTGTCGAAACCGGATAATACATAACGTATACTGAATATAGAAAAGCCAACAGTGTCACAAGAAATATAAACTGATTCATTTCCAATTCCCACGAATTGACGACTGTATTGACAAAATTGGAAATGCAGATGGACTATTCCAATATAAAGTTTTGCCATTTGGAATGAAAAAAATTCCAGCAGCATTTCAACGTCTCGTCAATATGTTAATATGGATAAGACGCGTACATCGATGATACGATCATTTACAACACATGGGAAGACCATTTACAGACAATTAGACGTTTCTTCGATCGTCTTACTGATGCGAATTTAACCGTCAACCTCAAGAAAAGTCAATTTTGTCGCGCAATTGTCACATTTTTGGGACATAAAGTGGGACAGGGTTAGGTTAAACCTATCGAGGCTAAGGTCAAGGCTATTTCTGAAATTCCTGTACCGACTTGTAAAAAGCAACTGATGTGTTTTCTCGGTATGGCTGGTTATTATAGAAAATGGTGTCATAACTTTTCAGTCATTACTGAACCTTTGACAAATGTATTATGTAAAAGAAATACATTTGTTTGGATTGCCAACAATCATTTGACAAATTAAAAGCCATACTGATGAGTGCACCAGCGCTTTCAGCACCAAATTTTGAATTTAAATTTAAATTAGCAGTTGATGCTAGCGACATTGGTGCTGGTGCAGTACTTTTGCAAGAAGACAACAACGGTCTTGATCATCCATCATGTGTGTTACTTTTCTAAAACGTTCAACAAACATCAGAAAAAAATACATGTTAATCGTTGTATTTCAATACATGTGTTGACAATACTTGTTTATTTTGAATATGTCATGTTAATATATATACTTTGATATATTGTTGAGTTTGAGATATCATTACATTATTGCATTGCTTATTATGTGTTGTTCAAAATAATGGTTTATTACATAAATCATTCTTTTTCTTTAAGGGGAAAAGTATAACCCTATAGATGTTGTAAACATATGATGATATCAGCTGTATATTTATTATTGAGTATGACGTTGAAGAACAGCTACATTTATAATAGATGTAAACATGTTACCATGTATACAAATTATGTATGCAAATTGATTTATGATGATGAGGACTATTCTCATTGGACAGTTTTAGTGTGAAGCTTTTGTAACAGTCTTTGACATTATATAAAAGGGCTCTAGGAGCAGCTCAAGAGATTAGTTTCGGTATTCTTCATTAAAGTTACTTTAGATTTGGATGCTTTTAGAAAATATAATTGTGAGAGGATTTAAATACACATCGTGCTCATTCATGATAACAGTGAAATTGGATATTTGGACTAAACCAGAATTATTGAAAGTTAATTAGGACTGAAAGGACAACATCTGGATTAAAGAGACACTTACTGTATTGGATTAAAGAGACACTTACTGTTTTGGATTAAAGAGACACTTACTGTTTTGGAATAAAGGAAAATTGGATAATTTTATTTGGATTTACTTCAAAAATTGGATATTAATTAAAACTAGATTTGTGTAATCTGTAAACGAATAGTTTATATAAATAAATATGTTGATTATATTTTTGTGTTGCTGGTTTTGCTTCCTTTCTCGTTATATTTAAAACGTGTTCCAATACCAAATAACATGAATAATGTGTGGTCACTGAGAATGAGTTTTAACAACAATTACGTTTTATTTATTTCTTTTCAGTAAAATTTCGTATATTTGTATGAGCGTTATGCTTAAATAGTAGATGCATTGGACATGTAGCATTCACAGCATGCAGCCATCCAAACCCATGCGCGCTTTAACAAGCAAGTATATGTATTTATATATAGATAAATATATCTAAAAGTAAAATATGCGCCATCAAAAATATAAAATGTTTGTCAATAGGGATACCGCCTTGGAAAGGTTAGTCTCAGAAACGTGCTAGGTTTTCACCGACTTTTACGGTGCCCCAAACCTCACACTTAATTTTTTCTATATATCATCTAACACACTAGATAGCATTACTACGCGATAAAGGTACAACACAGAGATCATCATGTATATATGAATAAAAAACAAAGGCCAAGCATAGAAAGCCGCCAAGAATGTACTCGGTGACTTGATAGAAACCAGAGCAAAAACAAAAAGTACCACTAAGGGTTCGACAGAAAGTATCACTGACTGAGAGTACAACAATACCGGATTGAAGACAGACCTGTTAACGTTATTGCCCTTTCAGGATTTATATAGACGCCATTACAGGGCCCCACAAGTCTATGGTCTATTACTGATATGGGTATTCCAATAAGAGAATATTTGATTTATAAACTTGCAAACACTTACTAAATTAGAATGCATATGTCAACATATTTTAAAAGAAATAGTGTGGGTTTTATTCAAAAAGGAAACTCAAATATTTTTTACAAGAAAACATTGAGGAAATAATCAGGAAATACCATATAGGTTGATAGTGTTTGTCGACAAGTAAACGCAAACATGTTTTACAAGAAAAAATTCAGGCAATAAGTAGGAATTACATGTAGGTTGACAATAGTGCCCGATAATATTCTAAAATCAGTGTAAAATAGGTTAAATATACATTTCATTTAATTTTTATTTAAAAAAAGTAAATAAAAAGGAAGCAAAATGTCAGAGATCACTTTATGCATTTAACTTATGAAAGATTATGTCAGAAAGACCGGAACATCGATATAATGACTATGAAAGTAAGGGGAAAACAAAAATCTTTAAACATAAGACCGATGTTTTAAAGAATTCCAGTGGGTAGCACAAGGAGCTTTTAAAAAGTAATGGAAAAACAAAAATCTTTAAACATAAGACCGATGTTTTAAAGAGTTTCAGTGGGTAGAAACAAAGAGCGTTGAAAATGAGATCGATTCAACAGGATCTGAATTATGCACCTGATGAATATATATGATAGTTCATTGTTCATTTATGTCCCGACCATATAATAAGTTTAAGTGGTACAGTTAGTTACTCCTGTACTTCTGTATGTCCTATGAATCAACAATGTATTGTTTCCAATTTGAGCGCTACGGACAGTATAATAGCGTACACATAAAATCGATTTAAGCTAACCAGTAGACCATATTGCCTACTGACCGTGCAAAGTCGGTTACACTGTCTTCACCACTCTTTGTGCCGTGTATTTTCCTTTTATCGTCGGTTGCTATATGTTTGTGGTACAGTCACAGGGTATCATGGGGCAGTCGACTAAAACGGAAGTTGCTAATCTGCCCGGCGGTAATCAGTTAGGTTTTGTGATAAAATCACTCAGTGGTGTGTAGAAAATATTTTTTAAAATTATAAAGCGAAGGATTTGGATTGGATGTAAAATATCGGTGAGTATTATTTATATTTACCTGCACCCCTACCAAATCATATCTGATATTATTCAATAGGTTTGCTATAATCAACATAACTTGGGTCTACGGTGCAAAATCAGGCTGCTGAAGGAAGCAAATCGGGTTAAGATCCAGCATATTGCTTCGTAGTCATCGCTTTTAATGCAGATTTATTGTTGTGTATAGGGAACAATCATTTTTCAAGTTTTTCAGAGCTCTTCTAAATAAACCTTGTTGAAAATAGTGCATCAACCCTTTAAACAATTCTTAGGAGGTATGTTTATACGAGGGCTGTTCGGAAAGTTTTGAGACAGTCCTTACAAAATAAAGGCAACGGATTGGGCATAAATAATAAAAAAAAAAAAGATTAAAGATACACCATTTCTGTATTCGTCTGTAAAGTTTCAATATGAAATATAAAATAGTTTATGAATTATGTTAATTCAAAAACATACATATATAGGGGAGGGCGGCGCAGTCCGACGTCGCCAACAACGTCAAATCGTGACCTTACTTGATTTCTGGAGCGTTTCTATTCAGTTAATGGTATCTACTCTTTCTCAAAGTATCTTCCTGCACACAATATACACTTCTCATGTCTATGAACCCATGTATTGAACACAATCTGAAACCATTGCTTTTCAAAACTTGAAATTATGTTCGAAACTTCAGTTTTTAATTCCACAAGATTATCAAACCTCTTTTCCACGGAGTTGAGACTTGACAGCCGGGAAAAGGGCAACATCCATAGATGCTAAGTCAGGGCTGTAAGGTGGGTGGGCGATCCTCTCAAAGCCGAGCACATGTAGTTCAAGCGTTGATTCCTGGGCAGTATGAGCGGGCGCGTTATCCTGGTGTAGAATTACGTTTTCTAGTTCCTGTGCCATATACCTCCTAAGTACTATTGTTGCGCATTTAACTAATTGAAACGAAAATTTAAAAGTTGTCAATTGTAATACAACTTTCACTGACTGTCCATACTCGGAGACAATGCTTCTTGTAAACATATTCCATTCTATAAATGGCTGCTAGAATTGTTATTGACCCATCAGACGTCATCTGTGTCGCATTTCGTGTGGCCGTCTTATCACAACCAAGGTTACATATAACGTCAATAGGTTTTATCTTAGTAAAATAAAACAAGGACCAAACAGATATCTGGCTTTTACTAATTCAAGAGCCATTTCATAATGTCATTGTTTTGTAAGAAGATAATATTTGTGTCCCGAGACTTCCATAATCATAACCTCGCCTTCTGGCAATGTGTTGGGATCAATATTTCATTGTTTTGGTCACATGAACATTCCATAATGCGTTGTATTGGATGGCAGACCTCATATCATATACTACGACAGTCGCAAAAAAGGGACTGAAGGCGATTTGTGACATGTGAAGAGTGATTGTGTCAATCCAAATGAAAATGAAAACCCTCATGATGTACGTCACTTTTATATAAATGTGCATATGTGAAATTAAGCGACATGTTATGAAAATACTAGGTCTTGCAAACTCCCAGACTAGGGTGGCTTTTGTTGTTAAATCATAAATAGTATTTTACATGGGGTTAATTTTAGGGGGATTTGATTCAAAAGGAATTTGTAACCATAAATAATGGCAGATTCAATAACACGTATTCACTTTTATGACAGATGCGCGCATTGCACTATCTGTAAACGGATGACAAAAACCGTTGATACAAGTAGATATAACAGTCGAACAGGAAATGTAACATTCCATGACCGCAGTCAACAAAAGCACACATGGAAACAAACAACAATTACAATAATAAATTAAAGGCGCGGTATATGGCATCGCAAACATAAAAGAGTTGGCAACAGAGCTACCGCCTTGGACACACTGTTTAACACGCTTAATATAGATTGTATGAGGGTGTTCATGACCAGCTGTCTTAAGAAGTTTGTAAATTACGTCACCATTGAAGTAATGTTGTGATAATCATTGTTGCAGAAGAGTTCTCAAATTACTTTATTATTTTAAAAGCAGATCAATGTTATGATAATTCCATTTTGCAAAGAGTTTTCGAAGTTTATTCTAGCCTTGATGGAGTAGCGTTTTAGTTATACAAATGTTACGAATATTAAAGTCGTCAAATCGTCTACAAGCTCCAGAAAAAAATAATGAGTTGAGAAACATATACCCCATGAGATGTTCCTCTAGAAACATCGTTGTCTAAGTATTTATAATTAACGATATCTAAATTTAAAGTATCTCTTTTGTAATACATTTTGCTTATTATTTCTCTATTTTCAATTGAGAGATGCACATCGAGAAAAGAAGCTTTAGTATCAGGAATATTAGCTGTGTTAAGTTGAAATTCTTTAGGGTATACATCATTTACCATTGTAGTAAAGAAAGGGTTGTCTATGTTTAATATATCATCCAGATACTGAGAGGTATCATTAAAGATTTTGATGACATCTGTCTGTCGGAATATATACTGAAAGACACAACATGAAACCCCCTTATAGAAATACAACAAGTCTGCGACCAGAGGTGAACAGTTAGTACCAATAAGGATACCAACAATTTGTTTATAAATAGTAGTGTCATACCTGA
The DNA here is from genome assembly GCA_037043455.1 of Cyrtodaria siliqua. Classification (NCBI taxonomy): domain Eukaryota; kingdom Metazoa; phylum Mollusca; class Bivalvia; order Adapedonta; family Hiatellidae; genus Cyrtodaria; species Cyrtodaria siliqua. The sequence continues at coordinate 190,520 of JAWPHD010000190.1, forward strand.
CGAAAATAAATTCTATCTAATAGGAATATAAGTGATTCGCAAATTCCTTGACAAGTCCACATGGTGTAATTGTCTATACTGGCAATGCTTTATTATTGTTACAGGCCAAAAATGTAGCTTTGTCTCTAGCAAAAGTCTTTTGAATAAGGGCAATATGCTTGTCTCTAATAAGGATGTGCGGTAAAGTTGCATATAGTGTGGGAAAGTCTTCAGTACTTATAGTTGAACTTGATGTTTATTGCAAATGTTATCAAGAATATCTTCTAAATTGTTTAATAGACCAAACTAAATTAATTGATAAGACCAATACATTAAAATGATATTCAGCTTTCATTTTCAATTTCTGTTGCAACTCTTCTTCTGGCTTTGCATTAGTGATTTCACTCCCTCCGGTGAAGACATTTTGGCTTGGAATGTTCTGGCTGGACATATATGAACAATACTTTGCGAAGTAATCATATAAGTACCAGGAGACACAGAAGACGCTGGTAGCGCCTCTTTTCTGGAACCCTACCGTACCTCCAACATATTCTGCACGTTAAAGACGAATCTTGCTTGACTGCCTTATAATGCTGCCATATGTGAGTAGACACACGATATGATACTCTGTCCCATCATATGTTTACTGACAACCACTACCTTCGGAATGCGAGGCGAACGCTTTAAAAGTAAGTTATTTGTAAATAAACATGACAGCATTTCTTTAATAGTCAATAGTGAATGCCCACTGGCAGAACCGGATACTCCTCGAACAGTATAGACCACCATTAGAGCGTTTGGTTTGCGACGTTTGTGACATACACATACGAGTGAAATAATTGATTATGTTAACCACTCATTGTTCACTGCACAACAATGATAGTCTTGTTAGATTAATATAATCAACAGTTAGCTCCCTTTGTTAAAAACAGCAAAATTTTTGTAATCTACTTTTCAGTATTTCTAAAATGTTCAGATTGTGTATATAATATACTTTTGGTAGATTATGTCTTAATGACTCACTCGATGTCATATTCGTCTTACTATGTTTTTACCATGATCGGTGTAACTCATGTGCATACGGAAGCTACAGTTTGTGTATAACTTGTTGTTTTCTAAAAACACATTTAGACAATGAGATTGTTTATTTACGTTATAATAACCTCACAATTGTTTTGGTTTATCCTTTAGTAAATATTGTTTGTGACTTTGCTGTGATAATATTATATTTGTTTAGCTCCAACACGAGTATGACGATGACTTCAAATGTGCGGGCTATTCTACAGATATTCGACGGACTAACACTGGTAATAGTATACGGAAAAAAGATGAATATTTGCCATTACATTTATTTGAAAGTTTTTTCAATTTCATTGCATTGTTATTTTTCTAATGAATGTTCATTGTTTTATATATTTAATTTTAAATGAAATATTTTCACGAGATACCGCCGTAGGTTACATGTACGCATACATGTTAATTTGTAAGAGACTTTGTTAAATTGGTAGGGAAATATATTCTGATGGCTACTTATCCCAACCTACTGGAATGCATTTAATGCAACCTCACGAGAATATCCCAGATGGTCGCAAACTATTACCAAATACCTGATTTAGGAGATTATATTCAGATGTATTATATCATTTCTGCAATAAAGTTCGCCCAAAACAACCGGATGTCATTTGATGTAACTTCAAACGAATATTCCTTGTGGTATACAACTGGTTTTAAATATAGGTCTCGTATGTCAGACTTTAAGGACAGTTTAAAGCGACACAGAGCACCCTTAATTTTTATACTAATGTTAAGCATTAAAACAGCATCTCGATTTATTAATCATGCATCATCTTGATATAAAACTGCTTGCATATAATTAAATAAAAAATTGAGATTTCAGTTTTCTTTGTTATACTGCCAAGTTGTTATATATATTATTGGTCCGATATTAATATTTTAGTATGTATGTATGTAAAAATAATTAATATTAAACATTGAAAATATGCAAGTTATGTAAAAAAACTAACTGGTCGCCATGAGTTTTAAACAAATCAAGATTGCTGTGTATCCAGTTAAGTGCATATTTAAGTTTAATAAACATATTTTATAATTTTCTACGTAAGAACAACAAACACATTGTATCTCCCCGAAAACAAAAACACAAGTCATTGCTACTAAATGAAAAACATTAAAGACGACATGTAGACTAGTATAGGAAATGTTTTCACATTCAATAAATTTGGAGGTACCATATGCTGAACCTGAAGTATGAGTAGAGATAAAGCACTGCTATTACTATCCATGGCAAGGTCATCTGCCGCTTTACTTTGGGTTGGTTATCCTATAACTGTGTCTATATCCAGATAAGGTAGTAGCGACTGCTTGTCCGAAAACTGTGGAGCTTTTGTTGAACGTTATCACATATAGAAGAAATTAAGTTTTCTACAACAATGTTTAATTAATCTAATTTACAGAAGTATATAGTCAAGGGAAAGTAACTCTGGTGAAACTTAATTACTGTCTCAATTATTTATAGTATATTTCTTTTGATGAGGTAATTCATATATAGCCCAATTTATTGGAAGCAGGGGTATAAAAAGCACAGTGGTTCTGGAAAAAAAACGTTTCCATCTATATATAAGTCTATGTCTTTTAGTATATATGTCTCTGTAGCTCTGCGATTTTTGACCCCAGGTTTACCATTTGAACAAATCTGGATGAGGACCATAAGCCAATGCCACATGCAAAATAGTATATCTGTAGAATGTGTAGACCTTTTAGAAGATGTGTTTACAGTTTCCAAATATAATAATCTATAATATAATATATATATAATAATATTATATATAATCTATAATTGGATAAACTTGGTAGATTAATGTGTTGACCATGTATAGAAGTGGCGGCCATACTGGCGACAATAACCTAATTCGTACAACTGAGAATGATACTGATTATATTCTAAGGATCTCTTTTGTTTTTGTTGCTTCCAAGGGATCACCCTTTTCAGAATGTATTGATATTCACACTAGCGTTTGTTTAGTGTTGTGTGGTGACTATCGTGTTATTACTTTATGGCCCTTCGGGATATCAAATCTCCTCCTGTGTGGCTTAAGGTAGAATACCACTACAGCCGGTGCGAGGAGGCATGAGACGTATTGCACCGTATATTACCTCTCACGAACAGTATTTGTTGACATTTACACTAGCGTTTGTTTAGTGCTGTGTGGCGGTTGTAAAAATTCGCTTTAAAGTAGAATACCACTTAAGCCGGTACTAGGGGGCATGAGAGGTGTTGCACCCTGTATTACCTCTTATAAACAGATTCAATGAAACCGAGTCGGCAACTATTCTTTCTTGTGTTTGTTTATATCTTCCAAGGGATCCCTTTTTCAGTATGTGTAGAACACTAGCGTTTGTTTCGTTCTGTATGGCGACTGTAAAAGTCGGACCGACTACACATTAGTAATTATGCCCCCCTACCCGAAGGTGGGGCGGGCATATGGCTTTGCACAGGCGTCGGTCGGTCCAAAATCGTCTTGTCTTTGCGAGAACTCAAGAACAGCTGGCACTAGAAACTCGAAACTTGCCAGGGGGTAGTTGTGCACCTCCCTTTTTGGGTAGATTCGCATAAGAAATGTGGTTGCCAGGGTAACAAAACATATTAAAAAAATGTCGGTATGTCGGTATGTCGGTATGTCGGTCCACTTTGTCTTTTTGATAACTTAAGAACGGCTGGCACTACAAACTCGAAACTTGGCAGGAATGTTTGTGTCATGGTGTAGCTGTGCACCTCCCCTTTTGGGTAGATTCGCATAAGAAATGTGGTTGGCATGGTAACAAAACTTGTAAAAAAACACTGAAAATCGCCTTTCTTCGCGCTAACTCAAAAACTGCTTGAACTACAAACTCGAAACTCGGCAGGAATGTTTGTGTCAAGGTCTAGTTGTGCACCTCCCCTTTTGGGTAGATTCGGAGAAGAAATGTGGTTGGCATGGTAACAAAACTTGTAAAAAATCACTAAAAATCGCTTATCTTCGTAATACTCAAGAACGGCTGGCACTACTAACTCGAAACTTGGCAGGAATGTTTGTTGCATGGTCTTGTTGTGCACCTCCCCTTTTGGGTAGATTCGCATAAGAAATGTGGTTGGCATGGAAACAAAACTTGTAAAAAATCACTAAAAATCGCTTGTCTTCGTGATACTCAAGAACAGCTGGCACTACCAATGCCAAACTTGGCAGAATGTTTGCCTCATGGTGTAGTTATACACCTCCCCCTTTTGGGTAGATAAAACTATGTTGGCTTATGGGTTCAAATATTTTTCTTTCTTTTTTAAATTGTTCCTTTTTTTTGTTGTTTTTTTTAAAAAAATCTATTTTTTTTTTTTTTAATTTTATTATTTTTTTTTTTTTTTTTTTTTTTTTTTTTATATATTTTTTTTTTAATTGTTTTTTATTTATTTATTTTTATTATTTATTTTTTCAATTTTTTTTTTATTTTTTTTTTTATTTTTTTTTTTTATTTTTTTTTTTTTTTTTTTAACCCTTTGTTGGATCAGTTTTACATAGAGTTATAGGGAAGAACTTCAAAAATCTTCTCTGAAACTACAACAGATAAAGGTTTAATTTTATTTAATATCAGCTTTTGGATCCTCTACCAAGTTTGTTCAAATGGTGAATCTGGGGTCAAATTTCGGCCACGCCACGGGTGTATCCAGTAGAACGATACAGGCCCTCTTGGGCCTATTATTTTTGATATACAAGTATGTTGTGATGTTTTTGTATTTAAACCTAAAGACCATATTATTTAAAATTATTTTTTAAATTACCTCCCTTTATTGAATGAATATTAAGATTAAATTTGATTCTAATTTAAAAAAATACATTTATGATTTATTTTCACTCTTTAATCTCAAACTATTGAATAATTTTGACATTTGGGATACATTATTTTGATGAAGAATATGCAATTAAGCAACCCATGTGAAAGCTAAATGTAAAATACCCATATATATAAGGATAACTGCCATTGTTACATTATGTATATGTGAAAACTCACTAAAAATTGCTGGGCTTCCATAATCAAAAACAGCTGGCACTCACAACTTGGCAGTAATGTTTGTGTCATGGTTGTTCAAGGAGGGCATATATATTTTACAAACATTTCTTGTTTTCTTACGTTCTCGTCCTTTGGGATCTACAAACCTACTCGTTGTGACATTAAAGTAGAATACAGCTTAAGCCGTTGTTAGCGGGTGTTCCTTGTATGTATACCCTAATTGACAGTACCTGTGTAATTTTAAAACAAAAACTACTTGTTACAACTATTATTTTTTGTACTCAGTGACATTTGGCTGTAATTAATTTGCATAGTAATGAACAACATTTCGGCAACCGGCGGCGAAAGCAGCTGCAAAGTACTAAGAAGTGGACATGCTTCTGAAACAACCTGTCGGTTTCTGTAATGGCCATCAGAGGAAGAACATAAGTAACATATGTCAACCCTATTTCAACCCTATTTCAATTGGCGGTTTAATGATAATAATATAATATTTTATGTGATAACGCCTTGCATATCTTGAGACGGTCCCTAAAATTAGCCTCTTTGCCGATAGAGGGCCTGTCAGTAACAGATGGGATAAAAGCCTGTGCATGTAAAAGTTCTGCCATTTCGATTTGCTTTCGTCACATCTGCGGACTTATTAGAAGGAAAGTTATGAGGTTGTTAGTGTTAGCCAGTGTTATATCCGTTGGATTATGTGCAGGAGGATTGACTGTACGCGATCCCACAGATCCTATCTGTCAGAATGAATTTAAGCTTTTGACCACGACTGCTAGAGTGAATCTGCAGATGACAGATGTAACGCTCGTGTCTTGTAGTACACAGGTAAATATATGATAGGGTGCCACGTGCTTGGATATTACTTTAGAACTTCGATGAAGTAACTTATCAAGGTGTTCAATAACTGATAACTAGTACAAATGTAGTTCAGAAACCGCATCGAATTCAACATATGTTATCACCATGCTTAGTGTAAAACTAAAAAATCATGTAACAGTGCCGTTTCATTATCGAATTTATTTAATTATGGTTTTATCTCGTCTGACCTGTAATTAATAAATATGGGTTTAAACCACTTTTGAATTAATGACATTGAAGTTTTCTTATTAGAGCTGAAAGGAAGCACCCGTGCAGCTAAAGAATAAAACACAATCGTTGTCATACATTACCTAAGTACTTGTTTCCTAACATAACACATGGTCACGTTACCTAAGTGTTTGTTTCCGGAACATAACACATGGTCACATTACCTAAGTGTCTGTTTCCGGAATATAACATATGGTCACATTACCTAAGTGTTTGTTTCCGGAATATAGCATATGGTCACATAATATAAGTGTTTATTTCCAGAATATAACATATGGTCACATTACCTAAATGTTTGTTAACCGAAAATAATACACTGTTGTCTTCATATCTGCCCATGTAACGACTCAAAACTGGAAAGGGTGTCTAACGTTAACTGGCATAGTGTTAAGCTTCACCGGCGTCACTGAAATTCGTTGATATGTTCTTGGCAAGAAACTTTCCCTTAGCGTTATCCGTCGGATGTGGGGTGTAAACCTGGCGTTTCCGTCTTTCGGGTTATATCCTCTGAGCACGTTTAAGAACCATAGGAATTTATTCGTCAGTTCGAGTAGGACAGGTTGTTCCCGGATTCATATGTATCATTCCCTCTATCATCAGTTTTTCTAAATAACATATAATGTGGTAAACAACAATTCAATTGAAACGTTTCAAGATATAACAACTGTTTTAAATCCGAACAGTTCAAATGCACCTACAGCAGCAATTATTTGCAATAAGAGGAGCCTGATGCACAAAATACATTACACAACAATAAACCGTATGGGCAAGAACTACACGGATAAGTACACACTGTTCGGTTTGGTTACCTGATTTTTTACAAACCCTCATTTGAGCTATAATTATTGGATAAATGTGGGCATCGAAAACTATTTACATCACCTTTCTGGTTTTGTATTTTATTTGAGAGAAATAACGTTTCACTTTTCATGTATTAAAAAACGTTACCCGAAATAAATCCAGCATTGTAGATACTTTTTAAAAAAAAAAATGCTTAAACAACTGTTAATAAATTAAATATTTATACCCCGCTATTGAAAATATTTTCAAGCAAACCTGTCGAAAAATGTGTAAAATTGCAATGTGATGCCATTTTCCTGATGATTGTATCTAGATAAGTAAAAGAGAGATTGAAAAAACACATTTTTAATACAAAAATGCAAATAAATGCTATGCAGATTAGTTTTAGAATGTAACCCCATCATTGTCTATACAACTGAAAGGTTCACAGGCTATCAGTTCAAAGGAAGACATCTATTTGTTTCGCGCCAAGTCAAAATTTCAGAATGGATTCATTTTCAGATTTTATCCTCATGCGGTAATTTAAAATCATATAAATTGCTGCTTATTATCTTATTGACAATAATCCACTTGAAGACATTTGAGATGGTTCTCAAGCTCTTAAGGGGTACTGATAATCACATTTATTATATACCTATCAATAATTTATACATAGTACCTTCATTTTCTTACAATGGGATACAACAACCAGTATCACACTACAGGTTATCACTATGCTACTAAATATAGAATTAGTATCACTATCTTACTAAAAAAAGAACAGCGGTTTTCCAATGATTCAAGTTAGTTTTACACCACCATGCGCGAGAACGTCAAGACGACGTTACGTCATACAAACAAAACAAGTAGGTCAGACCAATGAACACCAACACTTTAAAACTATATACATTTTACCGCTGCACTGTATCGATAAATAATATGCTTTATTGAATGTGTATGCAATAGCAATGCAAATATTTCTATGTTAATGATGTGCAAGAGGTATATTATAAAAGGATGATTACTAGAATAACGTGTTCTTGAAGTTTGTATCATCTCGAGTAGGTAAATGCCAGATCAAGGATCACACGAGAGGCGGATCCTGATCTGGCATTTACCTACGATAGGTGATACAAACTTCCAGAACACGTTACTCTAGTAATAAACCTATTGTATCCTCACTGGTTCACTCAGAACCACACAAAACATGGTTATAATTACCAAACATCTGCTTTTTTACAAGTTTCAAAATTTGAAATTCATATATATTGTTCAAACTAGTATACAAGTATTCACAAAAAATATCAAGCTGATTGTGCCAATAATAAGCAAAAACATGAAGTGCTTATTAGGAGTCGGTTTGGTAATATTTAGCACTAAAAGGATAGAACGAAATACTCACTTTACTTTTCCACACTTTGTCATATATTCCATAACGCTCGTTTACATATTTGACAGTTTTTCCTTTCATGTTCTCACATAGAATTTTTGAAAATCCCATAATTTACCTCCTTTATCTTTCTATTTGTGTCTACTTTCACCTGTGTATACACACTGTCAAGTTTAAAACATCTACTAACTAGGTCAGCAGACGGCGTGTTGCGGTTCTCTTTGCATTCAACAAATATTGTCGAACATTACAAATTAGCAAACATACTTTAAACTAGCTGTTCTATAAGTCATCAAGCTCTGAAATAAACACAGTTTTTAGTATGAACGAATTCCGTGTGTATTAAAACTGGAAGTAAAATATTATCGTTTTGACACCAGTAATCCGTACATATTCGAAGGTTCCCGAAGCGAAAAATGAAGGGATTTGCCGACTATGCACGATTGAAAAATGTACGATTGAAAAAGAACAACAGTAATTCACTTTACAGCAATGTATTTTGTGTTTAAAACATCTATGGATAAGTAGTTCAATGGTTGACATTTCGAACGGTTTGTTTTACATGGTGTCACACATGGAATGGTACAACACACCGTGTGTCACGTGTAATTTTAACCTGATGTTTACATAGCGGTGAACTGCTGTCATGAATCTTTTTGTTTTGTGTTAACCATTGTAAATTATGAAATTAATCACTTTATATACACCTTTTTAAAATGTTTTTAGACGTATTTGATCAACAATTAGTATGATATATTGATTGTATTGAATAATATTTGCATTTGATGACAAATTGTGTAATTGACGAAGATCTTACCAAATGTTACAATAAAATACGTTCTTCTTTTTTTTTTTTAGGTTGTTGCCGGTATGAACTACGATTTTAAATTCAATGTGGGCTCGGGGGTAAGTATATGTGTCGTTAAGTAAATAAGAGAACATGTTTGCTTTTTACAAACTAGAATTTGCCTGAAATAACAACTAAATGAACTTCTCGATCTCACTTCCCAACACACAGCACGCGCACACCATCACCATTACCAGAAACTGTAGTAATTATTTTATATTCATACCATCTTCGGGATGGCTGAATTGTTTGTGCTATAGACATTTTAAAGATTGAGTTCTGTTCAACCCTGGGCTAGAGGGCGTGAACGGTTGCAAGCACTTTTCACTACTGTTCATAAACAGTCGCAATCAAACCGAGACTGCAATATCATTTGTACTTATCGTGTTCGGCGAATTCCAAATTTCTCCTTTCATACTTTTTTAATTATGTTAAGTGTCTTAATATTTAAATAGGTTGTTTTGTATAAGCAACCAATATGAAATGTGTAAACAAATCCAAAACATTGTTGCATATTATATTTCATATATTCAAACAGAAAATAAAGTGATTCGACTTCATCTGCACAATGTTTTCAAAAAGAATAACAACATATAAGAAAAAAAAAATCATTCCCAAATGATTTAGATACCCTTTTTTTAAATCTCGCCATTCCCGTTTACATGTTTTACAAATGTTTTCTTACGTTTATTTTCAGGCCCTGAAATAAATCACTGCTATTCAATATTTTTCAGAAATTGTTTTATATGTATCCGTATTTATACAGGACGAAGTAATATTATTACTAAACCATTTTATTTTAGGATAATGCAAAAGCATGTGAGCTGAAATACTTCAGTCAATCATGGACCAATACATTCCAAGTGAATCAGGACACCTGCAGCGTTGCCAACACCAACAAGCGTCAATTAGGGGGCAGGGTTGGTGGATTCACTCCCGTACATGATCCCGCAGATCCAATGTATGCAACCATGTTGAAGACATTGATGGACTCGAATCAGCTTGCTCTCAGGGACTGTTATCGTATTGTCAACGTAGAAAAACAGGTAAACAGACGCTACGGTGATATTTAAAAGTACAATCAGTACATTGAAAACGCAACACTTGATAAATAAAAAAAGTGGACTGAAAATAATTGAAATATTTTTTTTTTGCGTTTTAAAATGTTCTGAGTATATGTATCCAGCAGTTAAATTAGCATATTTATGGATGTTATAATCCAGTATCCTTTTGACCTTAAACACGATTGTATCTATTAAAATAAGACTTCACGGAATTTAAAGTTTTCATTTTGTTCATTACTCTACCATAGGCTTCAATATATTACAATGTAATCAAAATAAATATTAAAGAATAATTTTCAAATAATATGTAAGTTATGCAGGTAAACTAACGGGAATCCACAAGTATATAAAAACTAGATTGCCCTGTGCCTGTTTAAATGATTCAATGTTCCAAATAAAGCATAGTTGTAATTATGTACACAGCTTAAACGCCCCACTAAATTTCAAGTTTGCATGTAACTTGAAATATGGACGATTTACTACAAAATAAATGTGAATGTAATTATTGTTTTGGATTGAATTATGATACTAGGTAAAAAATAAATATTCTGTTATGTACTTAAGAATTAAGATTTTTCTGTTGTTGTTGCAACAATAAATACAGTAGAGAGGATCTGTTGAAAGCAAGCACAAACAAGAGAAGACAGTACAGGTTTGTTTTATTGAGTCTGTTCATGAGAGGTTATATAAGATGCAACACCACTCACGCCCCTTTCATCGGCTTAAACGGTATATACGTTATCGGTTATAGTCATAGTCATTGGGCACGATTATCCAAAAGGATCAGGAAGTAATAATCAGCTGATTCGTAGACAAGCAGCTAACCACATAAATATAAGGTCTTCTTAACGTTATATATTACGCTGTTCTGGCCCTTCAGAATTGATTTTGGACCTTTCTAATGCCTGTGAAATATTTCATCAAGAATTTTTCCGAAACTACAAGCAGTTCTTTATGAATGCAATGCTAACAAAGTAAGAATACGAAGAAAATAAAAACATTGATAGGCACTGCTTATTTGTCCAAAATGATAGAAAATAATGCCTTTATAATTAATACAAGTTCTGTTAGGCTTTAGACGCGACGTCAGATGTAACATGTGCGTTACGTCAAGCAGATGACCTTTTAACGTTGCAGCAAACTAAATAATTTCCCATAGACACACTGCTGGACACAAGATTTTCATTAAATTCCATTATGTCATAGATAGTTCCATCACAAAGCCTTTGTGTACATTTCCCAGCTCAAACTATGTTCACATGTCTGTGTTTACAATTAGTAATGAATCCGCACTGAATACTGACATACATTTTCATTGCTTAACTTTTCAAAAACATTAAAATTATTGTTTATTCAATTCAGTGATCCCTGCAGATGAGGATTATTGTACATGGTTTATCCTTTATGCGTTTTGCATTTTTCAATCTAATATGTGCTGACCTTTGTGCACATTCACTTTTGCACGCAATCGTACACAACAAAAGGCGGGGCTTATCTCCGGCTATATTTAGCAGTGCGCAACTTTAATGTCAGCCCGCAAAGCATTAGAAAACGTTTGACGTAAAAACTAAATAAAATAAAAAAAAAAGATAAAAAACGCGTTTCTGACTGGACTATTTGACACAGATTTTGTTGATCATTTGAGTAATACTAAATTCTATAAAACAAACATGTCTTGAAAAATTTAAAATTCAGTATTATATATTTATATTATTCTCTCACCACCTCCTCAAATTTCGAGATAAACGAACATTTTTGTAAAAACAGTGAGTGTGACTAAATCATTGTACTAAGGAAAATTAGAAGAAACTGTAAACATAATGAACATTTAAACAAAATTGCCACTTTTATATTCTCCATAAAAGCGTATATTTGTATCTGCTTTTCTCAAACAATTTTGTTTCGCTTTTAACGTTTGTCAATATAATTTGTATCACCCGTGTTACAATTAATTTGCTCATGCTCGATTGACATGTCACCGCAATTCACTCCACAATCAATTGAACGCGTGTGTAAGTTCGCGGCTAATTAAAACACGAAAAATAAAGTGTTTTACGTCGGAACTCGTGCCTAGATGTTACGCATTACATTGCGAATTTCGGGTAAAGATAGTGTACCTTAAACCCTTAAGTAGCGTCAATTTTACTTTAAACAATGAACTGAATATATTATGTTTTGGTTGTGCTGGTCCTTTAATATTTTGATATTCTACATTATTATACCTCACGTTTACACTCCTGTATAAATTGCCTTAGCGTGAAGCAATTTTTACTGTTCGCACGATTGTAGGTTTTGGGTTTTTCCAACTACATAACGACACACTTTGCGCAATTGAAAATCGGTAGACGCTTATTAAAATCCAGTTAAAGTTATGTCAATCGTATGACGCTTGGTTTACCAAACGAAAATAAACAAATATGGCGAGCAGATTCGCGACAATTTTGAAAGCGGATTTGAACAGCCTGGAACTGGCCATTTTTGTTCGGTATAATAAAATAAATATTGCATCCAAGTGCCTCGGTTGAAATTATTTTCCTCAGGTTGACAATATCCACTGTCACCCTCACTGGGCCTCGGTTGACATTATTTTCCTCAGGTTGACAATATCCAATGTCACCCTCACTGGGATGCAATATTTATATATAGCTTTATTTATACAGAGTACTTTAAAAAATAACATGAAGGCGAACATCTGACGTCGCGTCTATAACAGTTATGTTATGCTTAATGTTTCAATCAAATACGTTACTTGCTAAATGTTTCAATCAAATACGTTACTTGTCGGGTCAAGTAAGTTATGGGGCAAGTAAATTACTTGCACTTGCCCTAAACATCTGTTAAAATAATGAAGTGGAACCCCAAAATGTATAAATATTGTTTTGATAAATAGTGTCATATATTTATTTCAGCTCGTTAATGGGTGGAACTATAGATACACCATTGATCATTGTGGGGTAAGTTGCGCCATCTATGATAAATACACATTATTGCTTCCAAAATGAAAATGGTCATTTAAATAACCAATTCTAGGATTTATTCAAACGCAATCTGTTAAGCCTATGTTTGTGCATCATTCAGCGGACTGAAAGATTCATAAGTTAACCGACCATTATAAAGTGAATGTCTTGTATTTTAGTAGGTAAAACTTGTTCAAGTGGCATCCAATTCACTGACGAATTTTTTCAACAAACGTTTGTTCTGATTACAGGCTATGTGTCATTTTGTCGTCTACCAAGGATTCGATCAGCACGTAGAGCTTTCACAAATCTACCAAAACAATTGCACTGCTAGGCGCATGCGCCAGATTGGTATGCCCGGTGGCTGGAGCCCAGTGACAGACATTGCCGACCCTATGTTTCAGACCTGTGTGGCCGCTACCTTGGACCGGGTCAATGTTATGTCAATTGGCGATTATAGAATGGTCGATGGTAAATTCGTATCCGCTGAAAAACAGGTTTGTAGTGGTGACATGCATTATTATACCGGAAAATGTTAGAAAACATATATACAAACAAGGAATTTTCTTCAACAGGGAATTGATCTAGGATCCAACGTCCATATTGTTTCGTTTTTAATTGGGTAGGTGGCTTCAAATGGATTTTAATTGCATTTGCCTGGTGATCGTATAAGGTTTCTTATGGATATTATGTACTTTATAGTGTTTACTTTTTTAGATTTTAACGAAGTAACCGTTTAGTTTTATTTGTAATATTAAATGTGTAAATTGCTATCAACAATGACATGTTTTTACGCACTTTACACAAATCCAGCAATCCGAATGGTTGAAGTTCAAAAATGTGCTACTATTAAATAGCATAATCCGTCGTAAATCCAGACATGCGACTTTAAATTGTCATAAACGTGACGTCATTTAGTTTTATTTGAAAGCTTTTGTGAGAAAAGCTGCCAAAAACACTGAAATTCATTTGCCACGAGTTAACCAGTTTTTGAAATGTTGTCTTTTGCGACAGTATGTCATTTGTTTAACGGTCGCAAATCGTGTTTAACGGCTCCCCTAATGCGTCGCCATTAAACAAAATTTGCGATCATTAAATGACTGATATACCGTCGCAAAATTCAAAAACCGTTAAAACCTATATTTTGTTCTATAAATTCAAAACAATAATTACTTCGTTCATGTATTATGAACAGGAGTAATCATGTACATATGGAACTGCCGTTGTACTTTTCTTATAAACTGTGTATTCCTATATCACGTGCAGGTTGTTGCTGGAATGAAGTACCGCTTCACAATGCAGGTGGGCGAGTCCTCGTGCATGAAAAGTGATACTACCATGGGATTCACAGCCAGCAAGTGTCCACTTAACGCCAACAGTATGATGCAACAGGTATAAGACTGCTAACTTAATATTTAGTTATTATACACATCTAATGTTACAGTATTCTATACGTTGTGTAAGCTATTCGCTTCTAAGGTACTCCTGGGTAGAACCAATACTAAGCAATGCAGATAAATTGTCTTGCTCAGGGACACAACGCATATGGTTTTGGCGCTGATCGAACCCACGACGTTTGGATCATGGGTTCAACGCTCAACCAACGTCCAATCGTTTTTAATGTAACAACATTTAAATAGAAAAGATAAATAAGCAAACTACACTAAAGTTTATGTTGTATAAATGTTTACGTTGCTGCTGAGCGACTGGTTTAATTTGTCCGGTTCCAGTAAAATATTATAAATCAATTATTTATTATATAATTAAATCTATACCTAGCAATTTAACGCATTGCCTGGTGAGATTAAATAGAACAATTAAATGATTGAAATGAAATAACCCCTCCACTAATGGCAGAATGTAAATAAAACAATAAGATTACATGACAAGCTCATGCATCACATTAAACAAAGGCATTATTAAGAAGCACTTTAACCTTGTTTAGAACTTTCATAAAGCTATTGTTGAAAACGTGTGCATGACATGGATTTAGCAGTTTATATTCACATTTCAGTACTTTAGGTACTTTATGGCGACTCTCTTATAGAGTAGATATAGGACAAATGAATGATTACTATAGAGCAAAATTGTTTAAAGTCAAATATTGAGTAAATGACGTGTAGAATATAATAGTAGTGAATGACAAATGTATAGATTGAATGACAGACCAATATATAGAAACAAAATGAGAGATAGCCATGTTTAGATGTTCACGTACTTTTCAGATGGTAAATCGTGCGAATTTGAGACGTTAGCTAATGGCGTAACGCGCTACATTATAGTTGTATTAGAGTGAGAGATAACATATAGAAAAGAAACGACAACTATTAAGGGAATGAATGATATACAGTGTTCAAAGTTGTCAACAATAACCATTAGGATAGTATCATACTAGTCCTTGATTATACATTTGTCATTCATAAACTGAATTTCTACACATGCGTTTTCATTTAAAAGCTTTAAAATGCAAACAAATGTGTAGATTTACATGTTAACAAATACAGGTGCAAACATTGCTGCAATGTTACATATACATTTTTTTATTTACAGACCACATGGGACGCCGTGTGTTGGCATGTTGAGTGGGAACAGAAAACTGAAGTTCTAAGCTTGCACATGGTAAATTATAATCAGCAACATAACTAACTCAACCAAGAATAAGGGTCCGGAGGCGATCTGAAAGAATGTAGGATGGCAATCCTAAGACGAATAAAATCCCCATAACTAGACCCCAGGATCCGTCCAATTTAATTATTGTTAATAAAATAGATTGGTCTGGACAAATAGATGACTCGTCTAGTTTTGTTAAATAAATCATCAATTTTAATGTTTATGTGTGACTATCAAATAGCATAATCCGTCGTAAATCCAGCCATGTGACTTTAGACTAAAAACGTGACGTCATTTACTTTTATTTGAAAACGTTTGTGAGAAAAGCTGTCAAAAACACTGAAATTCGTCAGCAACGAGTTAATCAGGCTCCAATAAATGCTTGTTTTTTATCGAAATAAACGTTTATAGAATAATATGTACAATATCAATAACAATATGTTATCAATATAAAACAGAAATGAATTAAAATGTATGAAAAACACAGCCGAGTCGTCGAGTTTTCCAGACCAAACATGTTTATAAACAAAAAATAAAAACAAAGGTAACATGCTGCTTCATATGAAACTGAAGCACATCATGAGTTTTTTCATTTGTTTTGGGACTGACACCAGTCTATCTTTCAGATCGCCTCAACTTCCGTTAATTAATGTTAATAGATACAATCAAATTGTACTATGTTTCTCTAAGAATAATGGGAAACAAGTGAATTCGGACTGGAGTGAATCTAGAGGAATGTGGATGCCAACCCAAATATAAATAAATCCATCATATTGCGCTTCCGTTTCACATTAAATGTGCAAATGCATAAATATGCAATCATGTTCCATTCGGTTTTCATAGTGTTCACTTTGTTGTTGAAAATGTTTGGTCCAGATAAAGTAGAGTCTATGCTTGCTGTTGTTGTATTAATTGCGACTTTAATGCTTTGAAATGTGCTTGTTTTGTTGTAAGTACTTCTTATAGAAGTATATGTATACTGAATTAAACAGCTAACGCACCAGTAGACAATACCTGATTTGAATGATTTTTTTTAATTTACAGTCGTTATTGACAAGATATTTGTCTCGTTCAGAATGAAATTTGTTTTGATTAATTGATTGTTATTGTTGAGATATTAAAGGTATTGTCTACTGGTGCGTTAGCTGTTTGGTTCAGTATACAATTGAAAGTAGCACACCAATTAATAGCTGTTTACTACTTTACAATGATCCATAGCCAATGAGGATGATGCCATATTGCATCAAATCTTACATTTTACATAATTTACTATGCAGTAACATGAGAATAAAGCTGATTTTACCGCATCATTTTTCAGAATACCAAAGCATTGGTCAATGTAATTCTAAAAACACTTTATACAATTAAATCTAAACAAAACTTAGTGTCCACTTTCTTTTGCAACTAAGTATATAATACCAACTGTATTATGTGTGGAGGACTGTCTGCAGTTTGTGTTGTTTTGATTAGCATTTCCATCAGAGCTATTTAATAATAAAGTTGTGCTAGTGCATGTGTAACTTCACAATATATTGCTGGAAAGATCAAAACAAACAAAAAAAAGGTAGACATAAAAGTCGAACAGGAAATGTAGCATTCAAGAAATCTACACTGATGAATAATATGACATCACAAACATAAACTATGTGACAATAGGGCTATCGGCTTGGAAAGGTCAGTGGCAAAAAAGGCCGCTAGAGTTTAAACCAGATTCTAGGGTGCACCAAACCTCAATTTTACCATTTTGCCCACTCTTATCCAAAAAAACGGGACAGAGGTCATAAAAAATATCCCCGCCAGGCTGCTGACAAAATGTTCTACCTTCCATTTCTTCCGTGGATAATTTCCTTCTATTTTCAATTTATGGCGGGTATGGCCATATCTCTTGTTCTATTCGCTTCTTAATTAAAAACTACTATTGAGCTGTACATGTCAAGACTACACAGTATACATCATCCATCTCAATAGTATCTGGAGCAAGTGCAACTGTTTCATTTCAGTTTCAATTTAAAATGAGCAATATAATCAATTCCATAATGTATTGTTTCGGTAAACGATCAGTTCACAAACAAAGAGTTAAAATAAAAATAAATGTTCAGACAGAAATTTGAAATTATACAAGTAACTTATCGTATATAGATCTAAAAAAAATGAGATTCTTAGTCTAAGTTGTTTTGTTAATGAAACATTGTAATAGAAAAACGATTATAATTTCATATATTTATGTATTCATAGGAACATGTTCTGCAGGTGAGAAGGTTCTAGGTCCATTCTCAGTATTGTATCTCGATGTACATGGAGGATGAGCCTGGCATGTTCATTCCTGTTAGGCGCCATATAAACTTTCAAGTGTTGGTGGGCCTCAAAACCCCAATTCAATTCAATTATGGCATGTTGTATTCTTTTAACTTTGTCTTATCTCTCAAACTATGTTTTTCCTTTATAAAACCAGCACCATATGTAGATGGATGACCAACATTGCAGCAATGGGGAGAAACTACAGAAACATACCGGACTAACGCCGATATAACAATCCCACCGAACTACCAGCGAACTAATATACTAACACATGTATTTTGGTGATAATTTTGTTTTAGTTCTGTGATTTGCTTTGTCATTGATTGTTTGCTCAATGTTTCGTTTCAACTTTTCTACCTTAGCCTTATGGCTAGCTATCTTGAATAAAGTTTTAAATTGTTTCCTTCTATCTAGTCATTTATGCATTTTTAGTTACATCTATTCGTTTTACTCCATCAGTGTGATGAGAACTTAATCGATAGGTTTCATGTATTGGAATCTTGTATCGTGATAGGGATACCAACAATTTGTCTATAAACGGTGGTTCCATACCTGACGAAAATATTATCTAATAGGAAGATGAGTGCTTCACAAACTTCAGCCTCACCAATATATGGTCTATTGCTGATATAGGTTTTCCAAAAAGAGACTATTTGAATTATAAACTTGCAAACACTTATTAAATTAGAATGCATATGTCAAGATCTTTCAAATAAAACAGTATTTTCAAAAAAAGGAAACTCGAATAATTTGTACAAGAAAACATTGTGGAAATAAACAGGAATTACATGTAGCTTGGTAATATTGTTCGATAATATTCTAAAATCAGTGTAAAATAGCTTAAATTGCCATGTCATTCGGTCTTATACTTAAAAAAAGGAAAAAAGAAAGAAAAGAAACGTCTGTGATCCCTTTATGCATTTACCTTATGAAAGAGTATGTCAGAAAAGCCGACCACATCGATATAATTGTATCGCTATCCTATATCCAAGATGACGGTCAGAGATCATATTTGTTTTCCTGAACTTAATATGGAAATGTTTGTGGTTGCTATTTTTCCAAAACTTCTATTTGAATCTTCGTGAAACTTCATTCGATGATTTCAGAAGATGTAAAGTGGATACAAATAAAAAAATTATTTGCGTAAGATCCAAGTTCACTGATGCAGCTGACATATATACATCAAATTGAAAAGATTCCAATAGCTACTGCCTTTTAGCCTGTTGATGTATAGGATCTTTATTTGAGTAATTTGCAAGACATGAAGTATGTCTTAAATGGAATAAATGTTAATCCGGCATCCAGTGTGTCACTGTGTAAAATAATGAGTGACAAATTGTTACTGGTCCGCTTTTTGTCAGATATTTATGAAAAGTCAAAACAAATGCCTTCAAGTACAGAAACTAAAAATGGACTGAAAATATTAAAGATTGTGATTGCAACCCCAATGATTGCAATCCCTCTCGAACCGCAAAATATATTTTAGGAGACCTATGCCCTTAACCAAAGGGATATGCATAACATTTGTTTCTGTGGAATTCTAAGGTGTATAGTCCCTCTTTTATAGTGCGTCAAGTAAAGAATCCCTCATGTCACAATACATTCGACTATTTGCTTCGGTTTTAATTCATATCCGGAGGACTGGCCATGTGAAAAATACCTTCAAACCTTTTCGATACTAGTAATCATTGTAATCGCGTTTTTAATGAAAAATGAGAAAAATATAGAAATCACAGCACCCAAACGCAATGGCAGCATAGATCCGCACTGTACCACAAACAAAGAGCAAATTAACTATACAATGAAACAGACAATACACAACAGAAAGAGTGGTGAAGAATCAATGTCTAAAATAATTTCCAAAATGTCTAAACGGTGACTATCTTTTTTAACATGCTTTAATGTAGGACATCTCTGTAATGGATGTAAATGCTGTTGGGAAATGTTTTCGGACCAATTTACTATTTGATTTTACCAATGCCTTTTTTTATGTTATGTTAATTCTAGTAAGCTAGTGGACTTATGTTAGCGTGTTTACCTCATACGCGAAAGGCTGTAGATGTTGAGAACTACTTTTTGCTTGTTACCTGTAACAGAATAGGTTTTTGTTACCTTTAGCGTTGGTTGTAACATCTAACGGAGTTTATTATCTTTTGCCGTATCGTTGCATTCAACGTTGTTACAATGGTTAAACCACTGGTAGGTTTCATGGCAAACTGATTGTTAGGGGAATGTTAAATTCATTGTTAGGGGCATAGTAAGATCTTTGTTCGGGACATGCTTAACTCACTGTTGCATGGTTACACATTGTTTCCTGTTCGACTTGTATATCTATTTTTGTTAGTTGGCATGGTTAAACCCTTGTTAGGTTAGATGGTAAAATTATTGTTAGATGACATGTTTAGATCACTGTAGCTATGGAGATTTACTAAACAATGATTAGGGGCACGGTTAAATCATTGTATCTACTATTGCTTTCTATGTAATTCACTTAAACCTGGTGGCATTGTTAAATCATTGTTAGGTTCATTGATAATTATTAAGGGGCATGGTTAAATTATTTCTAGGTAAACATGGTACGATTATTGTTAAGAGGCATGGTTACATCGTTATAAGTCGGCGTGGTTAGATCGTTTTATTTATTGACCTTAAAAGTGTATTAAACAATTGTTTTATGAGTCAAGGTTAAATCCTTTGACGCTATTATTGCTGGGTGTATAACTCATTTAAACCACAATTCAAAAAGTGGCAAAGTGTTATACAACTTTAACTTGCTGTTAATAATCAGAGACAATGCATCTTTTAAGTACATTCCTTTCTTTAAAGGGAAGCAAGGATTTTTACTGGCCCACCATATTCACAATGATAAAAGCAGGGATAAACGTCGAACAAGAACAATAGCTGTCACAGAATACAGTCCACCAAACACGCTTTAAAACAAACAGCAATACCAGTGTTAATAAGAAGCAAGGCATGTCAATTCACAAACACAAACGGGTTGATCAAAGGGCTACCAACTTGGAACGGTCAGTGATAAACATAACGCTGGGGTTTAAAACCTCACTCTTACCCTACATCATCCCTATAAAGAAATATAAAAATATCGGACAAGGAAAGTAGCATTCAAGGAGGGCATTCAACCACAAAACACAGAAACAAACATGCAAACAGACAAACAAGAAGGCAAAAGTAATAAACTAAGCAAACGACATCACAAACACATGTTTGGAACGGTCAGTGACAAAGTAGGTCACTGGGGGTTTAAACCGGTTCTAGGGTGCACCAAACCTCACACTTACCCTACTGTCATCCCATTAAAACAGGACAGTGTAAATAAAGAAATCCCCGCCATGATCTAATATCTAACCAACATGGCAGCATCAATAGGCAATATAAGTAAAACACAAACATGCTCGTGTAAATATAATACAAAAAAAC
Organism: Cyrtodaria siliqua; assembly: GCA_037043455.1. NCBI lineage: Eukaryota > Metazoa > Mollusca > Bivalvia > Adapedonta > Hiatellidae > Cyrtodaria > Cyrtodaria siliqua. The sequence goes on from JAWPHD010000190.1 coordinate 212,030, forward strand.
ACTAGCCTAGAAAGCCACAATGAAGGTACTCAGTGACTTGGCAGAAGCCAGAGCAACAAAAGAATAAACTATTAAGGGCACGACAAGAAAGATCATAGACAAACATCAAACGCCACCGTCCCAATGGGCTTTAGGTATGCATCATCATAGGGGCCACAGCCTGTCCGGTCATCGTACAATTAAAGAGGAAAGCAAAGTGACGAACTGTAAAAGGGACCACCACAAAGCATGCAGTACGTCGCAAAATGATAGGGTCATAACACTGATTTAAAAAATAAATCTCCGCCACGCTATATTCTCTAACAAACAAGGCAGCATTCGTAGGCAATATAGGTATAACATATAGATCATCATGTATATATGAATATAAAAAAAGAAAAAGCCTAGAAGACCACAAAGCAAGTACTCAGTGACTTGGCAGAAGCCAAAGCAACACGAGAACAAACTATTTAGGGTAAGAATAGACAATATTTAAAGCAAACGTTCCTGGAGAATGTATAGGTAGGCGTCATCATAGAGTTCAGAATATGTTCGGTCAGCGCACAATCAAAGAGGGCAGTAGTGCCGAACAGTAAATGGATAACGTATCAGTTGAGATGTCATCAGTGTCGCATTTATTGTGGCATTCTTATCACCAATCAAGGTTGTACATAACGTCATCGTTTATCTTGATTTTTAATTCAAGGGCCATTTCAAAATGTATCAGATAAAATAATGTTAGTGACTCGACAATTTCGCAAACCTGACTCCACCTACAGACCATGTGTTAGTTACCACCCTTATGCTGGAGTCTAGATTAGAATGAAATTAAGCCACATGATAAATACCTTGCGTTTAAGTAATTGTTTATGTAAAAGTAAGGTCAAGCAAGCTCGAAGACTCAGAAAGGCTTTGTTGTTAAATCAAACATATTAAATTAGATGGTGTTTTAGGAATGTTTAATCTTCAATAATGACAGATTTAATAACAGTGTACTTTTATTTTTTACGAAAAACCACATTATTGTAATGATTGTGACCACAAGCCTCTGTGCTTTACTCGTTGTTGTTGTTGTTGTTGTTGTTGTTGCTATTTTTAGAATGACCGAATATTGATGAATATTTAAAGCTGTTGACGAACGATTGTTATTCTCATAACTTCAATTTAGCTGCAAATGATGTAATTATAGCATATTTTACGATAAACATTGATTGGGAATAGTTTCTGAAACCAGCAGACGTAACATGCTGTGCTTGTACACATTAAACTCGATGACTATTATTGAGGGTACCGACCCCCTTTTCGTACGCCGGATTCCGACCCATATTAGCCAGTATTCCGTACGCCGGGTTGTGGTACGCCGTACGCCGACATCGCAGTTTTTCATACGCGTACGCCGTATTTTTCATACGCGTACGCCGTAAATGCTAATTTATGTCTCAGATTGCTGGAAATGCCATTTCAGAGCACCTAGGTTTCAAAACTAGGCCTCGGACCCCCCTAGAATAAGGCGATGATTTTAATTGGTTACTTTTTGTTAGCGTCATTTTCATTGGATAGAACAGACTATATAATGTTCGGTCTAAGAATGTTCGTTACAGGTACCGAAGCATTGTGGTGTAGTGGTTATAGCGTCTGCCTTGCATTCGGGAGGTCGTGGGTTCGAGTCCCCTGACCGCGTCATACCAAAGACTTTAAAAATGGAGTAGTCACTTGTAACCCTTGCCTGACGAGCAAATAATGGGTAGTGCTACGACTGATTGACCAGTGTCAGAATAATGTGACTGGGTGGATGGGGTATCATGTCTACTACGGCGTGGTATTCCAGTGTGGCAGCACTATAAAGAAACCATTGAGTTCGCTGCTTCAAGTAGACATATCATCACATCACACAACAACACACATATAAAAGTTCAGACATTGTGCCTATAATCGTCGGGTAAGACGCCTGTCGTAGGTTGAGGGACTATAATCCTTAGAAATACACACACTGTTCGTTACAGAGAGAACGTTTTGGATGGTATATATTCAAAAGAGAGGTATAAAGAAATTTAAGAAAGGCTGTTTAAGTAACCTTCAGAGATGGTATGAATATTTTATTATATGAATTAGAGGCAGACAAATTTAATTATTTATATGTGTAATATATTAAATAAGTATTATTATCAAATAAATTTCTGAAAAGTTGTCAGAAATTAGAGATTTGTCAGTTGTCATAATTTAGACATTTGTTGGTGATAGTGTAATCTAATAGTGCTTAAACCTTTTTAGATATTGAAGAGATAGAGTTTTAAATAAGTGTTATTACCTAAATAAAATCTGACATATAGTCAAAAATTAGATAAGTCATTTTTCAGTTGTCAGAATTTAGACACTTGTTGGTTATGATATAATCTATTATATTGCTTATATCTCTTTTGATAATTAAGAGATGAATAATACATTTATTTACTGAAGTTGTATGTTTTCTTCATTTTTAAAATCCTCAAGTTATCAGTATCAGACGAACACATTAATATAACTTTGTGACTGTGGTCAAAACTCGGCATCCTGAATGTTGGTTTTCACACGAATCTGAAAAACAGAAAAGAAATGCATATTATTGATTTTATAAGTCTAATAGTATCTGATACTGGTAGAGGATTATTAAAAATTATAAATTAAGGCATTTTTTTTCTCCTTTAACAACACCATCAAAAAGGCATTCTAATGAAGATTCAGATAACAAGCTTACTGACCAAGTTCCAAAAATGAGGCGGCTGGAACTAGCAGTTCTTCCCAGGAAGTTTTGAAGAAACGATAGACAACACTTTATCCGAATTTGAAACTGGGATGAAAGATGCTATTGTATCTTTAGCAGATGTAGTTTAGACACGATTTGAGGATGTGTCTTCTCAAATGAAAAATATGAGAATGAGAATAGATACTGTTGAAAAGAGAAATGTTTTTATGCCCCCAAAGGGTGGCAAATAGTAGTCGCACTGTCTGTCCGTTCTTGTGTACAATCGTGTCCGCTTCATAACTCTGACAATAATGGACGGATTTTCAAATAACTTCGCACAATTGCTCACCACAACAAGACGACGTGTCGCGCGCACAAAATCGAGGTCCGTGGCTCCAAGGTCAAGGTCACACTTATAGGTCAAAGGTCAAAACAAAGTGCTTTCGTGTCCGATTAATAACTCTGACACTAATGGACAGATTTTCGAATAACTTGGCACAAATTCTCACCACAACTAGACGACGTGTCGCGCACACAACCCAGGTCTATGGCTCCAAGGTCAAGGTCACACTTAGAGGTCAAAAGTCAAAACAAAGTGCTTTCGTGTCCGGATAATAACTCTGACATTCATGGACAGATTTTCAAATGACTTGGCACAATTGCTGAACACAACTAGACGACGTGTTAAGCACAAACCCAGGTCGGTAGCTCCAAGGTCAAGGTCACATTTAGTGGTCAAATGTCAAATTGTGACCAGTCAATAACTCTGGCATTCCTGGACGGATTTTAAATAACTTGGCACAAGTGCTCAGCACAACGAGACGACAAGTCGCGCACAAAATCCAGGTCCGTAGCTCGAAGGTCAAGGTCACACTTAGAGGTCAAAGGTCAAATCATGTCCGGTCAATAACTGTGGCATTTCATGGCGGATTTTGAAGTAACTTGGAACAATTGCTCACCACAAAAACATGATGTGTCACGCACAAAATCCAGGTCCGTGGCTCCAAGGTCAAGGTCATACATAGGTCAAAGGTCAAATCGTATCCGGTCAATAACTCTGGCATTCCTGGACTGATTTTCAAATTACTTGGCACAAGTACTCACCACAATAAGACGATGTGTCGAGCACAAATCTGTGGTCCTAAGGTCAAGGTCACAATGAGAGGTCAAAGGTCAAATTGTGTCGGACAATAACTCTGGCATTCCTGGACGGATTTTCAAATAACTTGTTTTAATTTTATTTATTTTTTCGTTATTTTTTTTCCATTTATTTCTTTTTTTTGTGAATGTTTTGTTGTTGTTTTTTTTAATTTTTTCATGTTTTTTTTTTTTGTTGTTGTTTTTTAATATATTTTTTTTTTCTAATTATTTTTAAATCTATTTGTTGGTTTCATCTATTGCCCCAAGGTCAAGGTCACACTTACAGGTCACTTCGGGGGATTTTGTCACTTACTGTAACATTTTTTTCTCATAATCTTGGGACTAGTCAGAAATCTCAAACCTGTCTTCATAGCATATATTTTCAAAATAGAAATGACATGTGTAACAAGACAAGATTACCTGAACTAAGAAAACAAATGACCCGTTGTTTGATAGCTCATCAACACGTTGTTTATGTGATTTAGAGGTACCGCAGAGAGAGGGAAAGGATACCCCAGAAATAAACAGCATTCACCTACTCGTCAGTTTGTAGAAAACTCAAGAAAAAAAAAAAAACATAACTATTTTATGGTAATTCTGATACTGACGAGTACTTAAAGGGAATGTAGCAACACAGCCAAACAAACTCTGTTATTGAGAGTTCTGAAAAAACTTGGAAAAAGATGGAAGAATTATCAAAATCGGATGATAAACAAAAAAGATATGACCACTTAAAGGTTGTTCTAAAACGAATATGGGAGCCGCCATTTTTAGAAGTATGACGTCATAGTTCCACATTACCATATATGGAATATTGATAAATAACATTTAAAACGAAGAAAATCACTGCAAATGAATGATTTGTTTTAATGGTCATATTAAGCATTATTGCCATTGAGTATTACATACAGTTGCTGTCATTTTCCCGTATAAATCAGTAAATTTTCATATTTGTAAATATTCCATATATGGTCATTTAGAACCGTGATGTCATAGCTCTAAAAATGGCCGCTTCCATATCCGTTTCAACAGAAACTTCAAATGATCATGTCATCTTTGTTTATCATCCGATTTTGATAATTCTTTCATCCTTATTCAAGTATTTCAGAACTCTCAATAATAAAGAATAATGTCTGTGTCGCTACATTCCCTTTAACTCAATTCGACATTATATCCTAAATCAATGGTTGGACTTATGCTGTCAAGTCACTAGATTTGGCCATTAGTCTGTCTGGAACTGCACGTTCTTTGTTAAGTGAAATTGATCATGAAGCAAGGAGAGATTTCGATAGTCTTGTTAGCGCACTCTTGACAATGTTTGGTTCGCTTCATCAAGCAGGAACGTTCCACTCAAAATTAAAGTCTCGAGTGAGCGAAAAGTGGGAGACTATCCCAGGATTGGCACAAAATATACGAACACTGACAAGAAGATAAAAATATCGGACAGGGAAAGCAGCATTCAAGGACGACAGTCAACCACACAACACAAAAACAAACATGCAAACAGACAAACGAGAAGGCAAAAGTAATAAAAAATGCAAACGACATCATAAACACAAAATTTCAAGTTAAAGCTCTAGCACGAAAAGCAGTATTGAAACAGAAAGTGTTGAGGCATGTTCCTCTAATGAGAAAGTAGATTTAGAAAATCTAGATTATGCTCCATTAGAAAAACTTCAGCAACAGGACCTTATTCCAACAGTGGTCCATATTTGGAAGATAAATGATAAGAAACCAAAATGGTCTGAAATTGCAAAATGTGGCGTAGAATTAAAATACTATTTTTTATAGGTGATAATCATTCTTCCTGCAGAAGAATGTTTTATAACGTAAATGGGAGAGTGACGATGGAAGAGAGGTCACTCATCAGATTGTTGTACCACAATGTTTGAAGGAGTTTATTTTGACCAAAATACACAACAGTGTAACAGGTGCACACTTGGGTGTGTCCAAAACGTTACATAAAATAAGGCAAAGATTCTCTTGGTATCCCTCAATACGAGGTGTGGATAACTGGTGTAAAACTTGTGAAATTTGTGGTTCTGGAAACATTTCAGAGGAGAGGATTGCCATAGATGTTATTGGTCCACTATCCCGCTCTAGAAATGGTAATCGATATCTGATGGTAGTAGGCGACTACTTCACAAAATGATGTGAAGCAATTCCACTGTAAAATATGGAAGCAAACCTAACTGCACGAGCCTTGGTAGATAATTGTGTGTGCACATTTAGACCAAGGTTCTAATTTTGAGAGAATTGTTATTTCAGGAAATGTGTAAAATATTAGGTATAAAGAAAACTCGTACAACGAAAGCTAAACCACAAAGTGATGGTATAAAGGAGAGAACAAATAAGACAATTACAAATATGCTTTTGGCATACAGATCTGGAAATCCGAGGTATTGGGATGAATACATACCCTTGATAATGATGGCATACAGGTCATCAGTACATGAAACTACTGGTGTGAGTCCTTGTGCTATGATGTTTGGTCATGAGATCAGGTTGCCTACAGACGTGGTATTCGGGAAATCTGAAATGACAGAATCTGTAGATAATGAGTGTAATCAAATTATGCATATGGATTAGAAAAAAATATTGAAAAAGTACATGACTTTGCAAAGAAAACATTGCAACCAGCCTCTGATACAATGAAAAATAATTATGACCTGAAATTAAATATAATACCTTTCAATGTAGGAGACGTTGTTTGGTATTTTGACTCGAAGAGTGGGCCTCAATCCAAAATTACAACGATCACGGTCAGGACCATTTACTATTACTGCCAAATTAAATGAAATCGTGTATCGAATTCAAGAAAGTCTTAGACACAACTTAAGGTTGTGCATCATGCTAAGCTGCGGAAGTACAATAGGAAGTCTCACTCCGACTGGTTTCCCAAAACAGAGAATGCAGTAACCCCAGACATATAAACACAATAAAATAAATCACCAGTATTTATTGTCTAGCACAGTACATGAAACTGTTCATTCTTTTCAGGATATATTAAAACAATAATAATTATTAATGTTTATATATTGATAAAATAAAAACAGAAAAGTGTATCCCTTGGAAGCAACAAATACAAACAAGAGATAAAATTAGCAGACTCGGTTTTATCGAGTCTGTTCATGGGGTGATGGTAATGTAAAGTGCAACACCTCCCACGCGTCCTAGCAACGGCTAAAACGATATTCTACTTTAAAGTCACAAAGTTTTGGCTTGATGATCCCAGAGGACCAGTAAGTAATAACACTCTTGAGATGTTGAAATTTCGAGAATATTATGAGTGTTGATATGCAGACTGAAAAGTCATACACTTGATTTTGATTGAAAAGATTGAATTTGGAATGTCATAGATTTTATTGTTATTGTCTAATTGGACAAATTTATCCAAGAGGATTTTGGTAAACTAAAATTAGTTTCAAGTACATATGACGGGGGTAAACCTTTACCAAGTAAACAGCTTAAAAATATCATCAGTGACAGACTCAGATTGGTTGGAAATTGACACTGGACAAATAACATAAATTTTATATAGTTGTAAAAGATTGATGGGTTATTCTTTCGATTGATGGATACGCGTTATATGAATGTTGGATGAAATAGAGGATATTCTTGCAATTGTTGGATTAAAGTGTAATATTCTTGCAAGTGTTGGAGTAAAGTGTAATATTTGCTTGCAAGTATCTGATAAACATGTAATAATCTTGCAAACGCTGCATTGAGAACATGGTGCATAAACACTGACGATTTCATACCATCCATTACGAACTATGGAACTATATCAACCTCATGGGCATGACTACAGGAATAACTATTCTCCGGAGCACATTGTTTACCATTTTCGTATTTACATACATATATAGTTTAGCTTGTACGATTATCGTATTTACCATTGGCATATGTACATGCATGTACTTTAGTTTGTATTATTGTAGTAAAAACATATGAATAATATTTCCTTATATGAACATTATTAGAGTTAACATTGGCAGTAGGGATTGAGCAAGATTTGTTTTAACTTGTTATCATACTGAAAAGGTACTTGGTAGTAAAATAATAAATGTTGTTACATAAATCTTCATCAACTACTTTAAGTGTTTTAAATAACATAATACTAGTACCTTCTTGATCGTCCACAATTAATTTGGGGACCAAATATTCACAGGTTATGGCAATGTAATGATTGTGACCACAAACCCCAGTGCTTTACTAGTTGTTGCTCTTTTTAGAATGTCCGAATATTGATGAATATTTAAAGTTGTTGACGAACGGTTGTTATTCTCAACTTAAATTTAACTGCAAATTCTGTTAATTTTACGATAAACATTGATTTGGGATAGTTTCTGAAACTAGCAGACGTAACACACTGTGCATGTACACACCAACACGATCACTATTATTACTTTCGTTGTAAATATATTTGTTATGCGATATCACGATTCATTACCTGTTATAGTGTTACATTGATGCCACTCGCTCATTTAATTTAACTTTATCCATGTTCGACATAATTTAAGTATGTTCTGCCTTTAAGAAACACAGATTTTCTGCCAAAATGTCAGCCTCCTGTTGTTGTTTCATCGATAGAATAAGACGTAGTCTAGATCATCTGCGACGCTTGCTTGTTTTCAAGACTAACGTCTAGAACAGCCCTCCTGAACAAGTTTGATTTTTTGCCGATACACTGGTATCGTTTCTAAATCGGCTGAGACAGTAACACCTTCCATCCAAGATATACAGCAAGACAGTACATTTATTAATAAACAAAGATAAACAAAGACGGATACTTCATTATTATATCGACTAAATGCGGATGGTCCGAAATACATTAATAAAAAAATAATAATTACGATCAAGTGCTTCCAGTTTCAAATTTGCTTCTGCACAAACGGTCAAGACGTTTGTATTTACAGTCAAGCGTCGAAGATGATCAAGACTAAATAAGACGCCGCTTTTGATTGGTTAATTTTTGTTAGCGTCATTTTCATTCGGTCGGTCTTAGAATGTTAATTACAGAGAGAACGTTTTGAATGGTATATATTCGAAAGAGAGGTCTTCAAAGGAATTTCTGAAATGCTGTTTAAATAACCTTTTGAGATGATATGAATATTTTAATATATAAATTAGAGGCAGACAAATTTAATTATTTAAATGTGTAAAATATTAAATAAGTAGTATTATTTAAATAAATAAATAAGTGAATACATTTCTGACAAGTTGCCAGAAATTATAGATGTGTCAGTTGTCAAAATTTAGACATTTGTTGATAATAGTAAATTTTTGGATACTAGTATTTAAAAGATAGGTTTTTAAATAAGTATTATTATTTAAATAAAATTTTCTGACATATTGTCAGAAATTATATAAGACATTTCTCAGTTGTCAAAATTTAGACACTTGTTGTCTATGATAAAATCTAATATATTGCTTATATATATACTGAAAGGAAAAAGAAACGCGACACGGGAATTTCCGCTATATATTGTATGTACAATATGCTACTGTTAATCGCATGGTACATGGCTATGTAAGATCTTTCCTTTCGGAAAAAAAGCTAAATCAACACGTAACACAGCAAATATTCTTACTGCAAAAGACTATGAGAGTGGACCTTTGGAAACGGCCGAACACGATAAATATGAAATATTGCAGTATCGGTTTGATTGAGACTGTTCATGAACGGTAGTGGAATATGCTTGCTACCGTTCACGCCCACTAGCAAAGTTTCATTATTGACATAGTACGCGTTTGGCGCAAGCTTAGGATGCAAAATTTACCAAACGCTTTACGTTAAATACAGTACTGAACTGGCTCAATTTTTCAAAGAGGAACTTCAACATTTATGAATTTCTTGTTACAACATGTACTGTGATAAAAACGTCTACAACATCATAGTTGCGTCCTTTTTCCAACTAACAGAAACTTTTGTTTTTACAAACCATCTTGGGATTTCCTTGGAATATATATGGAATTAAGTGCGCAGTATATACAATATATAGCGGAAATTCCCGTGTCGCGTTTCTTTTTCCTTTCTTACAGTATTTTATACCTGTTGTAAGCTATTCGCTTTTAAGGTACTTCTTGATTGACTTCCTGGGTAGAACCAGTACTAAGCAATGCAGATAACGTGTCTTGCTCAGGGACACAACGCATATGGTAATGGCGGGGATTAAACCCACGCCGTTTGGATCATGGGTCCAACGCTCCGCCACTAGACTACATCGCTCCACTTTCAGTATATATACTCATGACAAGAGCAGTTGATAAGACCAAGAAATTAAAATGATACTCACCTTTTTTCAATATCTGCTTGTAACTCCACTTTCTGACTTTGTATTGGCGATTTCACGATTTCACACTCTCCGGTGAAGACATGTTTTAGTTTGGAATGGTCTGTCTGGACACATATGAACAATCCGTTTCACTTCGACCGTACAAGTAACTGGGGAATCAGGTGCCACCGTCAGCGCCTCTTTTCTTAAACCCTACCTTACCTCAAACAGGTTGTGCACGTAATAGACCAATCTTGCCTGAATGTAGTAAAGTGCTGCCATACTTGGATGAAAACATGTGTCCTATATAAATCACAGCACGCAAACGCAATGTTACCGTAGATCTGTCCAGCACCACAGAAAAACACGCCGTAGTACCCCTTCCAGTCATAGTATACTGGCGACACCTAAGACATTCTGCACGCGTGTCGAGTGCTTAAAAAATAAATTATTCATAAATAAATATGACGACATATCTTTTTTAGTCGGCTCCGTGGCCGGAATTGTAAAGACGCTGATATTAATATATTCTCGCTTCTTACCGTTGCGGATTCGAATCCCACTGGAAACTCGACCTATAAGTGAGAAAGTCTCGATTATTACAGATAGCGGGAGATATACAATACTGGTTTCTACCCAGGAAAAGGTGGATGGTCTGCTCCACCACGGAAAAATGGACTGTCATAAATAGCATTGTAAGTGCTAAATATAATGCAAAAGACCATTCAACTAACCGGCAAAAGTGAGCTCCCGTTGACAGCAAGATAATGAACAAACGGTGCAGCCGCCAGCTTCATTAGAGAGGTTGGTAGGCGGCATACACACATCAGTGAAATCGTTGATTATGCTAACCTTTGAAATAAAACATCATATTTCACCCTGTATGTTCACTGCACAACACTGATAGTCTTGTTAGATTAATATAATCAACGTTTAGCTCCCTTTGGTAAAAACAAGAAAATGTTTGTAATCTTCTAAAATGTTCAGATTGTGTATATAATAGACTTTTGATACATGATGTCTTAATGACGCACTCGATTTTATATTGTTCGACTCTCTTCTTACCCTGATCTGCGTAACTCATGTGCATACTGAAGCTACATTGTATGTATAAATATTGATAAGGGAGATCCTTTGGAAGCTACAAACACAACCAAAAAAAATGAAGCAGTAAACTCGGTCTCGTTGAGTCTGTTCATAAGAGGTAATGGAAGAAGCAACTCCTATCACAACCTCTAGCAACGGCTTACGCGGTGTTTTACTTCAAAGACACCAATATTGGGTTCGTTGCTCCTAAAGGACCAGTACAAATAACACTACTGATTCGTAGAACGGGGAGATTATTACAGCCGCCACACTGCACTAACCGAACGCTAGTGTGAACGTTAAACATACTGATAAGGGGGATCCTTTGGAAGCAACAAACACAACCGAGAGAATAAAGTAGCAGACTCGGTTTTACTGAGCCTGTTTATGGGACGTAATATTAGAAAAAAAACTTGTATTTGTCTGTATATGTATTTGATAATTGTCTCAGCTTCTGGAATTGTGTACCGTGTTGCATTCTGAAATCTTGTTGCTTCTTTGTAATAATGTTCATTGATTTATTCGTTTAATTTTAAATGAAATGACTACTATTTGCAAGAGATATCGCCGTAGGTTATATGTATGCATAAATTATATTTTTAAAAGACTTTGTTAAATTTCATAATTTTCTAAATATGAACTATACTTAGAGATTATACATGGGTGGTGCGTTATTGTCCGACATATCGGCCCGGGGATCCAATATCGGCGCGAAGGCTTTAAATAATCTTTTTATCATATATATACGCATTTTCATTTTATCTTTCTTTTTTTCTTTTTTAATCAAATATATTGAACTGTAACCGAATTAGAACTTATTTATAAAATAAAAATAGCAAAAATAAATGAACGAAAACAACAACACAGTTTGAACTTTAATTGTATTGTGTGTAGTTTATTCTCTCTTCTTTTGTTTTTCAATTATTATTTTTTTATATTTCGATTTCTTTATTTCCCGTTTCTTGCTGTTTCAAGGCATTTCTTTTAGCTGTCATTCAGTATGTCCCCTGAATGCTGAAACTCCTTATCTATTTAAAGGAATATGATGCTCATACCTCTTCTCGATTAACTTCATTAAGTACCAGCTGATGATGGCCTGGACTGATTTTATCGAGTCTATCTAGTTTTGTCGGACTATACTCAGAATAAAAACGTCCAATATACCGTCCAAATCTTTGACGCCAATTTCTTCAGCAACTCTGCCAGTCTCTGGTCTCAACAGTCGATCGAAACCACTCCGTGAACAATTTTAAGGCCAGATTTATTCTGCTTTTCTGTAGATGTAGTTCCATTCCTAGTTTGACAAACGCTCCTATGTCAGTTTCATTTACTTCATGATGCCTTTCCTCAACAATTAGTCCTAAGTACAATAAGTAAACTAAGCTGTTAGCCACTGACGCTAAAGTCCTCTCGCCAGCTTCCATTTTAACGCTTATTTAAATGACGTCATTTCGGTTACGTCATGTCATTGACGGGTTTAACGTCAAATTTATGGTCTCAAAAACAGGTAAATCTAAAAATCAATCGCCAGTAATCGTAACGGGTATGTGACGGTCATTATCCCGGTCAGCTGATCGGGCCAATAACGGTCAGGGGACCAGGCCAATATGGATATGCATTTTCGGCCCGGTCACATGACCTAAATTTGGTGTATCGGACCTCATCTATGATACGGCTTATTTCTCGAGATCTTATTGTAGGGTAATTTTGTGCATATTGCGGGCCAAAAATGCGTATATATATGATAAATTGTTATATTGTTTTCCCAGAAATAAAAGTCATTGCTAAGGAAAATTATATAAGACAACCTGTAGACTAGTATAGGAAATGTTTTCCCGTTCAATAAATTTGGAGGTACCATATGTTGAACTTGAACTATTAGTAGAGATAAAACAATGCTATTACTATCCATGGCAGGGTCTCCTACCGCTTATCTTTGGGTTGGTTATCCTTCAACTGTGTCAATATCCAGATCAGGTAGTAGCGTCGTCTGTTTGTCCGAAAACTATGCAGCTTTTGTTGAAAGTGATCAATGAACAACATGTCTGTAACATATTAAAACAATATTACATGCTCGTAGTCTAATAATGTATATAAGCGTAAACAAATTAGCTCTGACTTTCGCTGACCTTCGCATTGAAATGTTTTTATTTTCGTTTAAACGTCTAGAGAAATTTCAAGCACAAATGGCATGTATACTTTGTTCTGTGAAAGCTGCATTTCATGTTTGACTTTTGTACATATTTCCGAGTTTCTTACTATCTTCAAAATAAGAAAAAAGTGTATGTCACACTGAAGGTCACGGTGATCAACTTCACCTAATTTTTAAATATAGGTCACATGTTTTGCCTTTAAAAGTTCATATCTGTACTCATAGATAATGTATATACTTCTCAGTCACTGTCAATATTTCGAAAATAGGTAGTACAGCTTGAAAATGGAACTCTGTAATATTTTCTGAACAATGCTTTGAGTTATTATATGTATCCAAATATGAGGTCCGGAGATAAAGTATGCAAAGTGTCATACCGAAAGCCCAAATAGTTGTCGATAAGTCGAGATGGAAGAATCAAATGAGGTTAATGGGAAATAAGAAGGCCAATTGAAATATGCTATCTACCGCTTACGTCCTCTAGCCCCGGGTTGAGCAGAACTCAATATTCATAAAAAATCAACAGTACAGAATTTTAACCATCCCGTAGATGGCAAGCATATGGCAGTGGATATAGCAATATTTGTATCTTTATTTCGTCTCCTATATCCAGCGGCGTATGGTCCCAGGATCTAATAAAAGTGTATGCCCCGAAGAGCGAAATAAACAAAGAGGAATTTAGTTGGGAGCAGCGGTTATGAAGCCTGCGTATCACAAGTAACAGCCAAAAGACTAAATTAAAAAGCAGACAACATATCCTATGAGTGGTTAAACAATAACCAGAGCCTTTTATCGGCCGTAGTAGTGGAACCACCGAATCAAGTATCGGGCTCACTGATCTCCAAAGATAGAATGAATAACAGTACTGATTGCAAGTGCGGGGAGACGTTTTACTACCACCACACTGCACAAGCAACGCCACTGTACTATAAAAAAGAGTATGATAATGGACCTTTGGAAACGGCCGAGCACGACACATACGAAATATTGCAGTCTCGGTTTGATTGAGACTGTTCATGAGCGGTAGTGAAATATACTAGCTACCGCTCACGCCCTCTAGCCCTGGGTTGAGCAGAACTCAATATTCATAAAAATCAACAGTACAGAATTTTAACCATCCCGAAGATGGCAAGCATATGGCGGTCGATATAGCAATATTTGTATCTTTATTTCATCCCGTATATCCAGAGGCGTATGGTCCCAGGATATAATAAAATTGTATGCCCCGAAGAGCGAAATAAACAAAAAGGAATTTAGTTGGGAGCAGCGGTTATGAAGCCTGCGTATCACAAGTAACAGCCAAAAGACTAAATTAAAAAGCAGACATCATATCCTAGGAGTGGTGTACTTCTGTATTTAAGTTTAAAGCAAAATATATGATTGTGTTACAAATATTACATATTTTTGCACTCAGTGATCTTTGGATGTAATTAATTTGCATATTAATGAACAAAATGTTTGGTAACCGACAGCGAAAGTAGCTGTAAAATCTAAGGAGTGTGCTTCTGAACCCCCACTGTTGGTTTCTGTATTGGCCATCAGAGAAAGAATATAAGAAACATATTTCATTGGAGTTTTAATGATCAACGGTCATATTTGATTTGATAATGACTTGCATATCTTGAGATCGTCCCTAAAATTAGCCTCTTTCCCGATAGAGGGCGTATCAGTAACAGACAGGATAAAAACCTGTGCAGGTGAAAGTTCTGCCATTTCGATTTACTTTCGTCACATTTTCGGACTTATCAGAGGGAAGTTATGATGTTGTTAGTGTTAGCCAGTGTTTTATCCGTTGGATTATGTATGCCAGGAGGATTGACCGTACACGACCCCAAAGATCCTATCTGCCAGCATCAATTTCAGCTGTTGACCACGACCGGTAGAGTAAATCTGCAGATGACAGATGTAACTCTCGTGTCTTGCAGCACACAGGTAAATAGATTATAGGAGGCCACGTGCTTTTTTCAATATTCTAAAGTTGTAGTGGCATATTATCGCAAGTTGCGATATATGGCATACTTGGAGATTACTTTAGAACTTCGAGAAGGTAACTTATCAAAATTTTCAGTAAGTTATAATTAGACAAAATATAGTCCAGAAACCGCATTGAAATCAATCTACGTTATCATGAAGCTTATTGTTAAACTAAAAATCATGCAATAGCGCTGTTTAATTATTTATAGAAATAATTATTATGGTTTTGTCAGGATGTATCTAGTTCGTTTGACCCACAATTGATGAATATGGGTTTAAACAACTTTGAAATAGTGCATTTATTTTGTTAGAGCGGAAATGAAGCACCCGTGCAGCTACCACCGTCGACACCACCTTAGTTATTAACATCTATAGTAATTAAGTATAGGATTTATAAAAAAAAATCAACGGTTGTTAAATGTCAAAAATGTATTTTGCTCTACTTTCCGTAGAAGATGATATCATATTGGCAATGCCAGTAGATAAAAGCCCAAGCTAAATATAAAGGAGTAAAACGCACGGTCAAATTTCCTAAGTCTTTAATTCCAGAATAAAACTCATGCTCACATTAACTAAGTGTTTGCTTCCGCAATTTAACACATGGTACAATTACCTATGTGTTAATTTCCGGAATATAATACATGGTCGCATTACCTGAGTGTTTAATTTCCGGAATATTACACAGGATCACACAATTAAGTGTGTTTCCGGCAATGGTGACAACTTGTAAACAAAGGTGAGTGTGACTTCTGATTTTTCATTTATTCTAACTAACAGGCTTTTTTTCGAAAAATCGGGGAATGCTAGTCCACGTAATACTGTGAATACTTTGCTCACAAACCAGAGTTATTCCAGAGTAATGCTTTTATTTTTATTTTTTTGTGGGAAAATGCGGTGTGTTTACTCATCCATCGTACAGGAGAAAAGTCACTGGCTTCAAATAAAGCATTACTCCGGAGTAACTTCGGTTTGTGAGCAAAGTATTAGCAATTACTACGTGGAATAGCATTCCCCGTTTTTCTCAAATGAGGCCTGATTCGTTTTAGAATAAATGAAAAGAAATAAAAGTCACACTCGTCTTTGTTTACAAGTCGCCACCATTGTCACCAGCTAGGAAGTTACGTTGGGACACTTCCGCCTATAGCTCCGTTTGGAGCTTGTCCCAATGATTACCAGCCGTCAATTCGTACATATTAGACTGATCTTCAAGCGAAGAAAGAAGGGATTTGCCGACTATGTACGATTGAATAAAAACAGTACTTCATTTACAGCAATTTGTTTTAAGAATAAAGTAGCTTTGAAGAAGTACTTCAATGTCGGACATTTTCAATGTTTGTTTTCTCGAGAATCATGGAAGCGTGCAACATACCGTGTTTCACGTGTAAACGCTTGTCTACGTGATGTTTAAATAGCGGTGAACTGCTGTCATGAATATTTTTGTTTTGTTTTAACCATTGTAAATTGTGAAATTAATCACTTTATATACACCTTTTTAAAAGTGTTTTTTTAGACGTATTTGATCAACAATTAGTATCCATTTATAATATATTGTATAATATTTGCCTTTGATGATAAAGGGTGTAATTGATGAAGATCTTACCCAAATGACAATGTAATACGTATTTCTTCTTTTTTTTCAGGTTGTTTCCGGTTTGAACTACGATTTTAAATTCACTGTGGGCTCGGTGGTAAGTACGTTTGTCATGAAATAACATGTTTCCTTTTAACAACTAGAATTTGTTTGTCATAACTAAAACACTATCACTCCCACCACACGCGCACACTACCACCACCACTACCACAAGAAATGTTAAATGTTGGCCAAGTATATCGGTAGGAATTATGTTTTTTTAATTTGTAAACTATTTAGTATAGGTTTTTAAAGAGAAGATCATGATTTCTACATTTCTTTCGAACTTGTACCATACAAAAATGTTAGGGTAGGGGCTAACATATAGGGTCGGTTGTTGGTGAAGAGGAATCAACATATTTCTTTTTGTTTATTTTGCCTAACATTATAGCAAAATAACAAAAAAATAGTAACTCAACATAAGAGAATACTGGTATAATACCAACAATATATGTAGTCGACATTATTTGTTGGATGTTATGGATGTATTTAATATTATAATGGATATGTTTTGAATGACTTCTTGAAAACATTTTTTTTAAATAACGTATGTTTTAAGTGGGTTAAGTGTATTTTATACCTACTCTTAACACTTAAATACGTTATGTTTTGTTTAAGCTACCAATGTGAGCTGTGGAGAGAAAAAAACGTTGTTGAATATATTTATGTTTCATATATTCAAAAAAAAAGTAAAGAGATTCGAATTCTGTACGATGTTTTCAAAACAAATAACAACATATAAGATAAAAAAAAATCATTCCAAAATAATTAATTTGCTTGTTTTAAATCTCGTCTTTCCCGTTTACAAGTTTTATTTGAATCATGTCTTATTTCATTTTAGGGCCTGACTGAAATAAAGCGTTGTTATTCAGTTACTTTTCACAATTTTTCATATTTATGGAACATGGATAGTATTAATAAACTATTTGTATTTTAGGATAATGCAAAAGCATGTGAACTGAAATACTACAGTCAATCATGGACAAATACATTCCAAGTGAATCAGGACACCTGCAGCGTTGCCAGCACCAACAAGCGCCAATTAGCGGGTGGATTCTCTCCTGTACATGATCACGCGGATCCAATGTATGCAGCCATGTTGAAGACATTGATGGACTCGAATCAGCTTACTCTCAGGAACTGTTATCATATTGTTAAAATAGAACAACAGGTAAACAGACGCCAAATAGTAATGTCTTAAAGGGACACACTGCGATATTGACACATATTTATCTAGCATTTAAATAAGTACATTGATGGATGTATTAATCCAGTATCGTTTTGATGTTAAACCTGCTTGCAGGTAATTCAAGAAAAGGTCATAGAATTTGAAGTGTTGATATATTCGTTACTCTACCATAGGTTCTACCATAGGGTTAAATATATTATAAGTACAATTAAATCGAATATTACTAATATACCAAAGTAACTTGCTTTAAACTTATTAAATAATAATTTGCAAATAATATGCCCTTTATATATCCAAACTAACTGTCATTTATTTATTATGGTAATTGTTCTATTGAATATTGTTTTCTAAGAAATATCTGTATATATATGGTACACATTTCTGTCACAATTGACGATTATGTACAGCGCGTGTTGGTTGCGTTGCGCATTAATTCAAACACGTTTTTAAAAAGGATAGGAAATGCAAAGGGAAGCCATTACTTAGTCGCCAATAGCTCATATAATTATTGATTTCACACAATAGGACTGTATGTAAAAGTCGAGAAAATATATTGCCATTGAACAATAGAAGCGCAATCCAATTCAACAGTTTCTCGATCTGTTTTCGGACAAAATCATACATATTTGTACCAATGAAATCTATTTTTTACAATTTTAAGCATTCTTGATCCGTGCTATTGCGTGATATGTCTTTATCATCAAATCAGCCTGGTTGGAAAGTCACCCAGCCAGCATAGCAATGATAATCACTAGAAACCTGACCAACAGCCTGCTAGGTCTGGGTGTTAGAATGGGGTTAAAATGAAAGTTTGGACAAATTCTGTTTGTAAGATACCAAATCAGGAGCATCGACCACAGTGGCTGGTAGACTATTCTAACGATAGAGAGTGTTTCGACCTGATACGAGATGATGCAGGTGGGTGTCGTAACTCGGTGTAGCTATACCTGAGCTAATCGGTCATGTAGTAGGTTAGCAGTCAACAAGGAAGCTTTCCACCCTTTTTCAATGACCATTTTTTCCCTAAGCCTCGTCCGTCGGATGGGGACGTAAACCGGGCGGTCCCGTGTATCGGTCTATCCTCCGAGCACGTTAAAGAACCAGAGGAATCTATTCGATAATAAGAGTAGCGCAGGTTCCCGGATTCCTATGCATCCTTCCCCTGTCTCTGGGGCGGCTCTAAACAACATTCATTTCAATTCAATGACCATTTAGCGTTAGGAAAAATTTCTTAATAGGTTAACTATAGGTTAATACAAACGCTGTATTGAATGGGGCGGCCTTATCATATAATACAACGTAGAATAACACCATTTGTTCCCGCAAGTGTATGTCTAACACTCATTTACAAGTATCTATATTATAGTATCCATCGCCCCAAACACCCCTCCCCCACCCTCCATAAAAAAAGAAATAGAAAGCAATAAGTCGGAAATAGGTCCTTAAAAAATGTGCTAATACCTAATATTTAAATTGATTTGATGTGCTAATACCTAATATTTAAATTGATTTGATGTGCTAATACCTAATATTTAAATTGATTTGTGCTAATACCTAATATTTAAATTGATTTGATGAGCTAATACCTAATATTTAAATTGATTTGATGTGGTAATGCTGATATTTTAATATTTTGACATTCTGGATGCTTTTTAAAAAATATATAGGGTACTAACAATACGAAATGTAGGCGAACACCTGACGTCGCGTCTGTAACAGTTTTGTTCTGATATTATTTAGTAGGCATATTCGGAAAATGGTACAAATTGGAGAAATTCAGCAACACGCCTACGTTTATGATCAAGCAGAATTAACTCGGGGCAAGTAAAAACTCTGTTGGGGCTGTGGCAAGTAAGTAACTTGCCCTAAACGTATATATTAAAAATCACGAAGCACTGAATTACACCCCAAATTGTCCTAATATAGTTTAATTAAATAGTACCATTCATGTTGAAAATGTATTTATTTCAGGTTGTTGCTGGGATGAACTATAAGTTCACCATAAATCATTGTGGGGTAAGTTGCACCATTTATGATAAATACGCATTCTTGCTTCAAAAATGTAAATGGTCATTTAATTAACCAATTTTAGGATGCATTGGTAAGCCTATTAACGTTATTAAAATACTTCAAATATGCGGATTGAAAGATTCTTAATTAACCGACCATTTTAAAGTGGATGTCTTTCATTTTAGTAGGTAAAACTTGTTCAAATGGCAAATAATCAGAATTCACACATTTCTTAAACAAGCTTTTGTTATAATTACAGGCTGTGTGTCATTTTGTCGTCTACCAAGGATTCGATCAGCACGTAGAGCTTTCCCAAATCTACCAAAACACTTGCACTTCGAGGCGCATGCGCCAGATTGGTGGTGGCTGGAGCCCAGTGACAAACATGGCCGACCCCGGGTTTCAGTCGTGTGTGGCCGCTACCTTGGACAAGGTCAATGGTATGTCAAATGACATGCTTCGACTGATCGAGACAAAGTTCGTGTCCGCTGAACAACAGGTATGCAGTCATATGTAGTACTATACCGACAAGTGTGAAAAGAACACAAACAAGGATTTTCCTTTAATTGGTTATTTTGGACTAGCATCGCAAGCCCATTTATTTTGTAAAAGGTTTGAACTAAGTAACCATGTAGTTGTGTTTGTTATGTTATCTTGAATGTATCAATTGTCTATTAACTATGATATGTTTTATCCTGTAAATTCAGAATTATATTTACTTTTACTGGTCTATTATGAGCAGGTGTAATCCTGTAAATACGGACATTCCGTTAAACTCCTCATATAAACATGTATTTAAAGATGTTATTCTTATGTCACTTGCAGGTTGTTGCTGGAATGAAGTACCGCTTCACAATGCAGGTGGGCGAGTCCTCGTGCATGAACAGTGGTGACACCATGGGATTCACAGCCAGCAAGTGTCCACTTAACGCCAACAGTATGATGCAGCAGGTATGTATACACGTGCAAGCCTCAGCAAACATAGTACATGTTCATCATTCCGTTCGGGGCCTTGCCACCAGCGGGACCTGTTCATCTACGGGCAGCCACCAGGCGATGCTGTCGCGTCCTGCTGGGGAACTGATGCAACACTTATAATACCGATTCAACGGAAATGGTGTTACGGGGCTGGGTTTAACGTTTTAACAATTTTAACTGTTTTAACGTGGCCCTGAAAAGAGTCGTATTTTGCTACACTTCTACTGAACAACTTGGTCTATCTCATCACCACAGATACCGACTTTGGAACAACCCTGTGGGATACCCACTGATCTTGTATTAAGGCATAGTAGTTTGGTTATACGGCTACAAGATCAGCGTGTACATCGGAGGAGCTATTACCAACAGAAACACGGGCAGCACGTGCAGCGGGATTGACCTTCTTGGGACACCTTTGATGCAGAACATTCTAATCATCGGTTTCCTGATTAGCTGAGACGATTTCGAGCCGGCAATCGGATTGACCTATTCGCAATTCTGGAGGCAATCCGATTAGCCAGAATCTACAATTTCAACATTAATCTTCTTCGAGAATCTAATCATATACAGACTATCTACGTTGAACTAAACTCTACTACTGCTGTTCTACAGTAAACTTCTATGGACGAGGGGGATGTCGGTTTTTACCGGACCGGACTCTTCAAAACCGTAATATTCCTTTGAAATGCTAGCCAAAAGGACTTGTTGAACACGACAGGATAAATAAAACATTATCAGTTAGTCAGCCAACATAGTATGTAGTTATACATATGTAGTTATACATACTTAATCACATGTAATATCCACATTTTAATAGAAAAGATAAACAAGCACTAAGGTAACACACAGGTATTATTTCTTCAGAAACTGCACTAATGTTTATTTTGTATAAAATAGTACGTTGTTGATGAGCATATGGTTGAATGATTCCGGTTTCAAACAATATTCCAACTTAATTATTTATGAAAATATACGTAGCAATTTAAAGCATTGCCTGATGAGGTTAAAAGAACACTTAAATCAGTGTAATGAAAAGTTCATGCGTCACATTAAACAAAGACATTATTAAGAAACACTTTGACCTTGTTTAGGACTTCTATAAAGCTATTGTCCAATTCCATGTGCATAACACGGATTTAGTAGTTTGTGAGTTATACTATCACTTCTGGCCTTGAATTCACCAACTATTCTTGAGAATAATCTTAGACTTAAGCCCAAGGATGCACTTTTCAATCACAAATATTTATATAGGTTTAAAAGGTACACTTTCATAGCAAGCTGCTATGTATCAATAGGATAAATACTAATGCAACTACATACGATTGTTTATCTTTGAAGGTCATGTGAATATTGGTCATGTGAATATTTGTAAACGAAATTTGAGTATGAATATTTGATTTGAAATCCTTGAGCTCAAGAATAGTCTGAAGAATGGTTGGTGAATTACATGCCAGTACTTTAGTGGAGATGACTCTCTTATACAGTAGATAAATGACAACTATAGAACAAATTAATTAATGGTTTAATGTCAAATATAGAGTAAATTAAGTGCAGAATATCTAGTAGGTGAATGTGACATATATGCCCTGAATGGCAGACCAAGACATAGTAACTAACTGAGAGATAACTGATTTTGAAGATGCCAATAAGAACCATTATGATTGTATGATTCTTATACTAGTAATTTATAAACAAATTTCTACGCATGCGGTTATATTGAAAGTGTTACAGTGCAAATAAATATGTTAATTTACAAATACATTAATATGTTCATAAATGCAGGCGAAAACATTGCTGCAATGTTATATATACATGGTTTCTATTTACAGACCACCTGGGACTCCATATGTGTCTATGTTGCGTGGCAACAAACAACTGATGTTCTAAGCGTGACACAGGTAAATTATTAAAATCATCCAAGAATAACGTCTGAAAGAATTTTGGGTGTCAATCTAAAGGCAAATGAAGTCATCATGGTGTGTTTCAGCTTTATACTCAATGTGCATATTCACTCAACTACTCAATGTGCATATTCACTCAACTACTCAATGTGCATATTCACTCAACTAGACCCCACGATCCGTACAATTTAATTAGTATTTAATTAATAAAATAGATTGGTCTGGACAGCTGGGCAACTCGGCTAGTTTTGTTGCGTAAATCATTAATTTTGATTTATATGTTGCTTTCTAATATTCTGTAATACTATTAAAAATAAAATTCATATCAAAGCGTACTTTTAAAGAATTAAATGTACAACTGTTATCATTATAAAACACACATGAATTAATATTTAAAATTTATTATTAAGCAACAGAAACCCAACAATATGTTAGGAAAAAGATTATAATTGTATATATTTATGAAGAACTTTTCTGGCATGCAGTGTTTTCGTTTTGGACTTTGTCGGGGCCGAAGTTAACACCCAATGGCAAAAAGTATGTTTTATTCCCAAATTGGAGTGTCAAAATTCCCAATCCAAGAAGAAGAAAAAAAAATTAAAAAATGTAATTTTGTCTTCAAATTATGTTGGTGTGAGCTTACTGTAAAGAACCATTTATTCTTTGTCGTGTTTTAAACTCAAAGAAAGAAAGAAAAAGTAACTGTGTAGAATTTTGAATGGTGACCGTTTCGATGTTTTCTCAAATGAATGAGTTTTCCAACTATAAGGGCCCGGTCTCATTACCAAAACACTGATAAAACACACTGGCATGTATTGTAAGGGACATTGTAATGGCTAGATGTATTACTTCCTTTGTCTAGCTTTTATTTGTCTCTCAAACTATGTTTTTTTCTTTGTATGTCCAGCACCACATGTAGGTGGTTGAACAGCACTGCAGCAATGGTGCACAACTACAGAAACTCACTGGACTAACACCGCTATAACAATCCCACCAAACTACCAACGTACTAATATAACTAATACATGCATTTTGGTGAAATTTTTGTTTTTGATTTAGTTCTGTGATTTGCTTGTCATTGATTGTTTGCTCAATATTTCGTTTCAACTGTTCTACATTGCCTTATGGCTAGTTATCTTGAATAAAGTTTTAAATTGTTTCCTTCTATCTAGTCATTTATCAGTTGTTTTATTCCCATCCGTGTGAAGAGAACCGATTGGTTTGTATGTATTGGCGTATATCCCCCGGGTTTGTATAGCCATATATCACCCGGGTTTGTATAGCCATATTAACGCGTATATCACCCGGGTTTGTATAGCCATATTAACGCGTATATCCCCCGGGTTTGTATAGCCATATTAACGCGTATATCACCCGGGTTTGTATAGCCATATTAACGCGTATATCACCCGGGTTTGTATAGCCATATTAACGCGTATATCACCCGGGTTTGTATAGCCATATTAATGCGTATATCAACCGGGTTTGTATAGCCATATTAACGCGTATATCACCCGGGTTTGTATAGCCATATTAACGCGTATATCCCCCGGGTTTGTATAGCCATATTAACGCGTATATCACCCGGGTTTGTATAGCCATATTAACGCGTATATCCCCCGGGTTTGTATAGCCATATTAACGCGTATATCACCCGGGTTTGTATAGCCATATTAACGCGTATATCACCCGGGTTTGTATAGCCATATTAACGCGTATATCCCCCGGGTTTGTATAGCCATATTAACGTGTATATCCCCCGGGTTTGTATAGCCATATTAACGCGTATATCACCCGGGTTTGTATAGCCATATTAACGCGTAAAGTGGATAACTGCGGCATTTGGAGATTGTTTTCCATGAAATAGTCCGGCAATATTAAAATAATCCCTGGAGTATTAAAATGCTCAGAAATGCTTAATAATTCGTTCCTAGCGATCCCACAGATGTATACGATAGTTAGAGTAGAGGGATCCTGGATTCCTCTTCCCCCTCTCTCTCTCTCTCTCTCTTTCCTGTGAGCTAAACTAAATAACTTAAATGATGTGTTGATCAGCCTTAAACACACACACACACACACACACACACACAAACCACACACGCGCGCGCACGAACACACACACACACACACACACACACACACACCACATTTGCTTTAACAAACTGTTAGCATTAACAGGCTAGTGATATGGGTATAAAACAAAAACCTAGAAAGCTTCCAAGAAGGTAATCATTGACCTCGAAAAGGCAAGAGTATCAACTTAATGGTACGAGAATACGAGAATTTAAACGTATACACCTAACGTTGCCGTCCCTTTCATGCATTTGGTTGACATCTTCATAGGGTCTCTAACGTCTCTAACGTCTTGATTTAATATCAATATGATAAGCATTGCATTGCTATATTGTCAAACATCCTTTCATTTCAGTATTCAAATAAGAGACTGCTTAGTACATATGCAATCACTCTATAATTCATTCGTCAAATCGTCATTTTTATCAATATGTGTAAACTAAATTTATTCTCAACACATGAATGTATATGAAAACTTAGAACAGACTCAATAAAACCGAGTCTGCTGCTTTATTCTCTGAATTGTGTTTGTTGCTCTCAAAGGATCACCTTTATCAGTATTTATTAACATGCACACTAGCGTTCGTTTAGTGCAGTGTGGCGGCTGTAAAAAGTCTCCCCGTGCTACGAATCAGTAGTGTTATTTTTTACTGGTCCTTTGGGACCAACGAGCCCAATATAGGTGGCTTTAAAGTAGAATACCGCTTAAGCCGGTGCTAGGGGGCGTGAGAAGTGTTGCTTCTTTCATTACTTCTCATGAACAGACTCAATAAAACCGAGTCTGCTGCTTTATTCTCTGAATTGTGTTTGTTGCTCTCAAAGGATCACCTTTATCAGTATTTATTAGATATAAAGTAAACAAAAAGACAACCTGCAGATGCATATGTCATTAAAAGACATATACAGACAGATGCCCATTGGATTTCATCAGCAAGACTACGTGCAATACGTAATTTAGGTAAAGACTATCCAGCGAACTGTTACGGACATACAGAAGCATGTACGGAGGCATTAGCCCAGATAGTTTCATGACAAATGCTTGTTACACGTAAAGTAGGTAAAAAAAGTCGAAAAGGAAATATAACTTTCACAGAACACAGTCAACCAAAACACGTATTAAAACAAACAACAATTACAATCTCAATAAGAAGCAAGACATGTGACATCATAAACACAAACGGGTTGACATTAGGGCTACCGCCTTTGAATTAGTCTCTGTCACCCAGACGTACGCAATCTGCGTCACTTAGGAGTTCGCTCAGAAAAGGTGGGCATGCGGCTGGGTGATAGAGACTACCTTTGAATGGACAGTGGCAAAAGGTCCACTGTGTGTTTAAACCAGGCTCTAGAGTGCACCACCAAACCTCACTCTTACTCTATTGTCATCCCAATAAAACGGGACAGTGCAAACAAAGAAATCATCGCCAGGCTACGGCAGCATTAATAGGCAATATAAGTATGAAACGCGTATAGCACTTATTGCAATATTTTAGCGAAGGCCGTGTTTAAAAATAATTATTGTTTCCCAATCCAGACCCTATATCAAACGTTGGGTACATGCATGTTTCAATTTTATTGTGAAATATTTTCAGTACACATTTAATCGTCTGACACCCACAGACACAATTCTTACAATACAATATTTGCTTGTGGAAACAAATTTACTTTAAGCATGACCCAACTGATAAGAAGCGCTTATAAAGACTTCCATAATTTGAACTTAGAATATGGCATGAGATCACGCGTTTCTATATATGGCAGTTATAGATTTCCACAGTGACTATTATTCCTTTATCTGTGTCACATTTCCAAAGTTGGTATCGTATCATTAACCTGATGAACCCGAATATTGACTACTTTATATCTACTGACGGCCTAAATATCAATTTGGAAATATAAATTTATAATCATTGATAGAGTATGGAAGCGTATAGCTACAAGATTATTATTTTTATCACGTACGTACGTTTCAGTCAAATAAATTATGCCCACGAACCTCTTGATTTGTAGATAAAGTTGGACAGAAAATGTAGCATTCATGGATCACAGTCAACCAAAAACACGCACAGAAACCAACAATAATTACAAAATTAATAAAAAAGCAAAATAATGACATCACAAACATCAAATGGTAGACAATAGGGCTACCGCCTTGGAACGATCAGAGGCAAAAAAAAGTCCGCTCGGGTTTAAACAAGGTTGTAGGGTGTACCAAACTCACTCTTACCCTACTGCCATCCTAAACAAATGGGACAGTGCAAATAAAGGTATCCCTGCCAAGTTTAATACTATGAGAAAAAAATGATAATGTTCAATGAATTCTGCTATCTTAGTAATAGTTTGGCGTTAGAAACACGTGTCTTCTTCAATTACATCTAATACAAAAAAGTTCGGTAACCTACCTTTTTTGTTTGATACTTTCGTGTTAAATGATACCAAAGAAGTTTTAAAAATCAATGTTAAATAAAATCTCAGCATTGGGTCCTTTCCTAGCCAACCACCTTAAGTGGGAACAATAAATAATGTCGAAATCATCCCTCCTGTTATAAATGTTTAAATCTTGCTTAAATTGTTGCAATTGTTTCAATAAAGAGTGTTACGGGTAAAATGTAACAAGAAAGGAAGTAAAACTATCAACAACTATTTTTAAAATTTATTCAAACACCAAAATTAAAAAATATTCACTTACAGGAAATACATAAAATGACTCCAGTATTTATTTAAAATACGAAAAACGAATTAAAGGGGTTATTGCACTATTCCGGAACTAGCTTCATTTAAAAGGGCTTTAAACACCATGAAAAAAAATGAAAGAATTATCAAAATATCATAAAAAATACAGGAGATACGATCTTTTAAAAATGTGCACAAATTCTCAAACGGAGGCAGCCATCTTGGTTTGATGACGTCATCGCGCCATTTTACCATTTCTTTCATATTGATAAATATCATTTAAAACAAAGAATATCACTGCAAATACATGTAAATCGTAAAAAGAGCATATACAGTATAAATATTTTACTTTGTATTTATAATATAATACATTTATTTGCTTTAAACACTATTTATTATTTATTTTCGATATGAAAAAAGGCGCGATGACGTCATCATTCAAAGATGGCTGCCTCCATTGGAGTCTTTTTGCACATTTTCAAAAGGTCATATCTCCTTTGTTTTGTAAGATATTTTGATATTTTTTACAGCTCTTTCGACGGTTTTGTAAGCCCTTTTAAATGAAACTAGTTCCAGAATTGTGCAACATCCCCTTTAAATCCAGATAATATAATAATCCAATGTCACTAGGTGAGCACAATAAAAAAATTATCCTCTCACGATATAAGTTACTTCGCAGTATCCAATATTTTGTAAATTCTCAATAAAAAAATGAACCAGATACTCAGTTTGAATATTAATACTGAAACCCCACACGTTTTACTAAGGTCAGCTTTATATAACAACATGAAACATTCTGGATTAAAGAATGTTCTGTAACAATCTGCACATGTCAGTATGTAAACAATAACTTAGAAATTACTAGAAGCAACACATTATATTTGTGCTATTAATAGAAACAATCTGACAGCTGGATCAAAAACATATATTATATATAATTATATACTTGAGGTAACAAGAGATTTAAATCGAGAAAAGAATCTTCATTATCGGAATTATTATCTTTGTTGAGTTAATATTCTATACCATACGAGTTCGATGTTCGATACGAGTATTTACCATAGAAGTAAAGAATGTGTTGTCAATGTTCAGTATGTAGTTAGGTGTTACTAAAGGCGTTCAAACTGATAAGTATCTGATGACCTGAGACATAACATGAAATATATGTCATAGCAATATAAAATCTCTACGACAAGGGATACACAATTAGTGTAGATAGTTATCTATCATTCCAGAGGAAAATATTATATAAGTGTTTCACAAATTTTATAGAAACTCCACATGGTGTAATTAAATAATTTTCCGTTGGTAACAAATGTTATTATATTTTAAGAAGTCCCGAACACGTTGTTTTCGCTCTGGCAAGTATTTTGAACAAGAGTAATTAGATTGTTTCTGATAATGTTGTGTGAATTGAATTGGATTTTATAGTCGCGCCAACAGCTAAGGTCGTATGGCGACTATCCAGCTTCCACTGGTGGAGGAAGAAGACCCCAGGTGCCCCTCCGGGTAATTTTCGTGCACGGGCGGGCGTTGTGTAGAACCACCGACCTTCTGCAAGCCAACTGGATAGCTTCCTCACATAAAGATCCATAGGCCCCTGAGAAATCGAACCTACAGCGATGAGTGGCAAGTGATTTTAAGTCAGAGAATCTAACCACTCAACCACGGATGCATCGATAAGGTTGTGTGAAAATATAGCGAAGAATAGACTTACCGATGGAACTGTATAGATAAAATTTGTAGTGTATTAAAAGTGTAATCATAAAACTTGTTAAGACTTTTAATTGACCAAAATAACCAGAGTTTGCATAAACCCTATATTAATACTCGGGATAGTTCACTTAATATTGCATGTGTAAGTGCAAGCACAAAAAGTTCATAAATTAGGAATTCTTCCTTATGCATATCTACCTAACAATCTTTGGCGGTGCGCCTTGAGAGGGCAGCCTATTTATGGAGGAGCGCGTGTCATACGGAGGAGCACGTGATTAAAAATGTTGGGAGTAAAAGACTGGCCAAAATGCTGGGGGTAAAAGGCTGGCCATAAGTACTGAAATTGGCGCTATGTCATAGGTCCATATACTAGGTAACTATTACAGCTACAACTTTGAAATGTATACAGTTGTTCTACATCATAACATGACCCAGCATATCAGGTTTCATAACTATGTGCTGCTTTCTGCAAAGTTATGCCCCTTTTTGAACTTAGCATATTTGTTAAGTTTTCCGTTAAGGTCCACGTTTTAGCCAGTATGTTTTTGGAAAAAATACGACTTATTGTCATCCCTTTATCGGCGTCTGCGTATTTGGTTGAGTTTTATGTTACGGTGCACTTCTTTCAGTAACTATAACAGATACAGCTTTGAAACTTTGCTTGCGCATGCCATTTCCTGCAAAGTTATGCCCCTTTTGAACTTAGCATATTTCCTGACGCAGGCCACGCAATACTGGTTTCCACCCAGGTAAATCTCATGATCAGCCCTACGTGGCACACACCAATGACAAACATCAGTGTAAAACATTCAAACAACAAACTGTATGATATCTTACCACTACAAACCACTTCTTCCGAATACATGTCCACCTACCCCAGCCAGTTGTCATAGTACACATTTCACTGATCATATCAGCTTCTGTTTTGATATTGTTTTTTTTTACTTTATTCAAAAAAACTCAACATTCTAAAAATCTTCATAACATTCTAGAAATATATATCATCAGCAATTAATACAAACACTTAAATATGTTTTGATATCTGAAGTATCTGCCTTTGTCCTCAAATACTATTGCTTACTGTTGCCATATAACTTTTTATAATGTTTAAATCATTTCTACATTTTTGTCGTTATATAATAAAAAATTGCAAATAAACACACATGTTTGTTTCCTCCTTTTGAAAAAGTCTGCGCCGCCTGATGCTTTGCATCAGTTTTTTCTTGTTCTTACTGAATTACCGATGTATTTGTTGCAAAGGAAACAGACACGATGTCATCTATTCTAGCAGCGTATATGAAAATATTTGGTCACTTCCTTTGGAGTAGTTTTAGAACATACGCTGCTGCAGTAATCATCAGCAACGTGTACTGGCTACATGTACGAGTATTAATCCGGATGTACAAGTCCTATAAATTGCGTATAGTTTTTTTTACATTGAGATATATTTAATCATTAGCGTATACTAGCTAATAGTCTGGATTTATGATGTAAGTATACGGGTCCTATTGCTTGACATGAACAAAGAATTTGAAAGAAATGTACTGAACAAAAGAAGTTTAGCACTACTTGTTAGGGACATAGATTAAACATATTAAGATTGATAGACTTGTTTGAAAGATATTAGAAATGCTAGGTAAGGAAGTGATTTTCAAAACAATGTGTTATTTTATTATTTTCTAAGCAAAGTTTCAGAATTATCTCCCATATATTACAAACAACTTATTTCACTATACAAACGTATTGCTTTGAACAAATTTAATATTTGGCATTGAAAATAATTGCCCATTCTTTCAATGTTTAAAAAACGCTGAAATGTGTTTACAAACGAGAGTTATTCTCAAACAAATACATTCTAAATTTCGTGATTATAAAATTACCCCCTTTGCATTGAAATGAGAACGCTTTTCGATAACCTATCAAAGTATTTTCTAATCATATTTGCTTTATTTTTATCACCGATTTTACTTTGTATTATTATTATTGGTCATATATGTGTCACCTTATCCTTGACCCCTAACATACACGACATTGTATCTCGTCCATGGAAATTACCTGCATTTTATGTGCTAAATGAATTTTGCTAAGTATATATTGTATTTACTGACAGTCTAATGGATATTATAAGTAGATACAAAATTCGAACAGGAGATGTTGCATTTACAGACGTAGTCAACCACAAATATTCATTGAAATCTGACAAAAAGTACATGGATAATTAACTATTTAGAAGTAAAGGACGGAACCAAAGACATAAAAGGGTTGAAGACAGGTGTACCGCCTTGGAATGGCCAGTTGCAAGGTTTGAACCAGTTTCTGGTCTGCACCAAACCTCACCCTTACCCTCGTGTCATCCCAGTTTAACGCGACAGTGTAAATAATAAAATTCCAACTAGGCTATACTATATATTCTACCAAACTAGGCATCAATAATAGACAGTAT
Organism: Cyrtodaria siliqua; assembly: GCA_037043455.1. Classification (NCBI taxonomy): domain Eukaryota; kingdom Metazoa; phylum Mollusca; class Bivalvia; order Adapedonta; family Hiatellidae; genus Cyrtodaria; species Cyrtodaria siliqua. The sequence continues at coordinate 243,974 of JAWPHD010000190.1, forward strand.
AAGTAAAACACAAAAATGATCATGTATACATGAATATAAAACAAATAAAAGTCGAAAAGGCCAGAGTAAACTACACCATAACTTGACAGAAGACAGAGCAACAAGAGATTACACCGGTAAGGGCACGACACGACAAAATGATGACACACATTAATGTTACCTTCCTTTGCAGGATTTAAGAAGACGTCATCATTATAGTCAGTCAAACATACCTATACGAGTCCACAATACGTCGGGTCATCGCATTCAAAGAGGTAAGCGTCGTTGGAAACTATAATTGGGTCAACCACTAAACATATGCAGTGCATTGCATAATGATAAGGTCATAACCTCATTTGATAAATTGTCTTATACGTTTAATAGAGATTGCCATTACCAATAATCTAACAAATGTTTGTAAATGCGGCCACCATGAAAATTGGGTGTGATAGTCATTGACTCAGAAGAGTTCTTAAATTACTTTTATATTTTTAAAGTAGATCAAGGTTACGATTATAATTTGTTGCAAAGATTTTTCGAAATGTATGGTAACGGTAGCCCTGTTTGTGAAGCTGCTAAAGTAGCTATCCCGCCAAATAACGACACAAATTACAAAACCGTTTATCAGAACTCTATTCTGGGTGTTCAGGTCATATTATAATGTATATGTGCCGATTAAACGTATACGTTTATTAACGGTTTCTTAGAATATCTGTGAATATGCGTAAAAAGATTTAGGACTTGGTAACTCTTAATTCGACGTTCCAATTTCGGTTTGTATAGGCTGTTTAAAGCCATTTATATTGTGTCTATAGAGTTTGAATTCTCAAAATATGTAAGTGGAGTGCGTGGTCCAGTGGTAGAGCGCCGAACTCCTGATCGAGAGGTCGTGGGTTCGATCCTCCGTCGCGGCCACGTTATTTATCCTTGAGCAAGATAATTAATCCACATTGCTTAGTACTGGTTCTACCCAGGAAGCCATCGAGAGTGATTAATCTAAGTTGCAAGAACTTGTTTCGCAATCGATGTAAAATAAATATGTTTAGAACAAAATATGTAAGTCATATATATACCTCGTCATTAGTAGGTTTAGAAACAGTGTACATATTTTATAAAATGTGGCTGTTGTTGGTGGGATAGCTACTTTAAGCTAAACAAAGATAACGATTGTTGAAGTCCTCAACTCGACTACAAGCTCTAGAAAAAACGAATAAGTTAAGAAACATATACCTCGTAAGATGTAGCTTGGGAAACATCCCCGTTTAAGTGGGGATAAAAAACGATGGCAAAATTGAACTATATCTTTTGACATGCATAACAGATAAAAAAAATCGAATACCAGATAAGTAAAAACTAGGAACATTTGAACTAGTAAACAGTGTTCGCATAAGCTGACCTTTGAATATGTTTTATGAGCCTGAATTCCTAATATCTAAAGGTAAATCATTCCAGAGTTTCATAGCTGATGGAATAAATTAATTCATAAAAACAAATGTTCTAAATTAAGTTTGCAAGAAATGTTCTGCGTTCCTTGGGGGATATGGAATCTCTTCCACTACGTTTTTTTGGCAGTAGATTTGCCAGGTATTCAGGTGCTGTTCCGTTTTTCATTTTATATACAACAATTTTTTTTTGGAACTTACGCCTTTCTGATAACGTTAACCACCCTATTTCATTCATTAAATTAACAATTGATACCGAACGGGTAAGACCGGTCACAATACGCGCAGCTTCAATACGCTTGTATGTTTTCAAGTTTACAAGTTTAATTTTTCATATTCGCTGTGCAGCAATCCCAAACAATAGCAGCATATTTTAAGATTCGACGGACATACGATAAATACATTTGACTTAGTGCCTTATGACATAAAGCCTCATAGTTCCAATGATTTTGGAAGCAGAAAGAGATATATTTACATATGCCATTTGCCATCATGGCTCAAAGTAAGACCTAAATGTTTATGGTGTTAAAAAAACGACAACTGGGTGTTATCTAAAATAAGATTAGGTTGTTTTAATGGCGTTTACTGAACTTAACATGTTTTTGACCAATTTAAACAACAATCAAATCATGGTTTAGAATACCCTCCATATCATTAATTCTTGAAGTGGATACAGACAAAGAACTATCATCGGCAAACAAACGAGCTATGCTTAACATATTTTCAGATATAGCATTAACATATATTAAAAACACTAAACGGATGTTCCACGGAACACGTGTGTCGCCTGTCAGCGCTTTGTCAGTTTAACAAGGTTTATTGGACCCAAATAAATAACCTTGACAAACTAGCCTGACTAAATGTTCGTGAAAAAAAAAGTATTTAACCCATGTAATGTCATTCAGTATGACCTTGACCTTTATATTTTAGTATGGCCATGTCGATGTTGTCATGATAAGTATATATATATTGAAAGTTTGATAAAGAAATTTCAAGAAATGAGAAATGTATAGCCAACGTTAAGTTACTGTGGGAAAAAATGAGTATTAAACCCATATAATGACCTTCAGTGTGACCTTGACCTTTATGATTCTTATATTTTAGTAGGGTCATGTCAATTTTGTCATGATGAGTATATTGAGAGTTTGATGAAGAAATATCAAGAAATGAGAAAGTTATATGCAACGTTAAGTTTTCGTGAAGAAATAAAATGAGTACCCATATAATTACCTTCATTGTGACCGTGACCTTATATTTTAGTAAGGTCATGTCGATGTTGTCTTGATGAATATATATTGAAAGTTTGATGAAGAAGCATGAAGAAATGATAAAATTATAGCCAACGTTGAGTTTTCGTGACGGACTGCGGTTATGTTTTTGATTTCAGAATACGCGTTTCCGACAAACTTCTAAATCATTATAATAATTATGAAGAAAGGACCAATCAGTATCTTCTATAAGTCTGTTTAATTTGATAAAATCACCATTTTTATAATTCCAAACTTGTCTTATAAATGATGAGGTAATAACTTGATTAAAATTAAAACAAATGTATGTACCGAAATGGTCAGTAACGTCACGTGGTGTTATAATAATCCCAAAGTCATGTGCTTTAACAGAATCTGACAACTACTGGATCATTAAAGTTGAAGAATTGCCAGTGACTCGGGTAAGTTCTATAATTACGTTGGTGATTTTATTAATCAACAATATATCTCTCAGTTGGTGATTATTCATGTTTAACTGGTCCTCATTTACATCTCCAACTATAATTATACGTTTTTCTCCTTCTAACGATTGCTCAGTACTTAAATTCAATCTGTTCCAGAAGTCTACATTAATTACTATTTGGTTTACGATACACGGTGCATATAAGTATGGTTCCATTACGATCTTTAATTTCAATTCATATAGATTCTGGTAAAATAAGTTCAAGTGCATGTACTCTGTTGGATATTAAATTTGACGAAACATAACCTCCAGATGAGCATTGTTGTCTAGTATCTAGCAACACAATTCGTCAGCTATTTAATGTGTAAGATGTGTCTCGGTAAAACACAACATAGCAAAGTCGGTATAATTATCCATAATACATTCAAGTTTATTTCGAATGCTTGTAATATTAAGATGAAATAAAGTTAAGCTAGTATCAGTTGACATTGACGGACCTGGATTTCGTTCTACATCTACTGAGTAGAGAAACACGGACCTAATAACATTTTTTTTTAAATATGTCTGTGCCAGAAGTAATGATTAATGATAAAGCAACTAGTGCCAATTCAAATTTAAAATACTTAATTTAAAATACTCCGAGACATTTTTTAACATAATACGCGCAAACATTTAGCTGAAAAATATAGTATATAAACAAAAAAGTTTAACGGAGTCGTTATAAATGTCATTGTCCTGGGAATGCCATTACAGATACAAAGAAAAAAGCCAATAGACACCCTCTCTGACAAACTTCTGTGTCGATCTCTGTTGTAAATTTATATGTTCGCGTTTTCTGTTTTCGTATACGTTGATGAGAGTTTTACCTGCATTTGTTTACCTTTCCCGTTTTTCAGATTATTGTCCTGTCCCTTTTCCTTTTATATATTTATCTTAATTTCTTAGATAAAAGATACAAGAATATTTAGTTTAAGTCGGTTTTCACAAACAAATTATAACATTAGCTCAATGAGCTATTTTCCGACAAAAAATCTTCCTTCCCTTCTTCCCTTTTCTGTACTGAATCTCCACTTTCCTCTTTTCGTCTTAATTCTTTGAATTTATTTTCCAGCGTTGTGTAAAATGCCTCGATCGTGTGTTAAAATTCTGGCCTTCTACTGGTAGCAGCTGTGGCTTGCGTGGAAACAGTTCCGATAGTCCTGCAGGGATAAGGTCCTCCTCGACAAGTTACTGCCAAGGAAAATCCGGCAAGTTCCACATGTTGTCTTTGATGATGACGCTGATGCAGTGTAGCGGCAGATGTTGATGGGGTTTCACTTGTACTTGTTTGGACCTGTGCTTGCAGATGCGATGTTACCAACTGTGTCTTGTCAATTGCATCGCGGTTGATAGGATACAGTCCTGACTTTCTCAATGAATCCCTTATCCTGGCTGGAGTTAGACATTGGTCCACAGCATAGTTTCATGTTAAAAAATGTAGTTATATAAGTTTATGTCGTGGATTTGGATATCATTTATTTTATACAATGATAATTTTGTGAGGGTTGAGTTTTGGTATATTAGGTGGATTTTTACAGATTTGGGTAGATTTGAGTATTTCGTGTCACCGAATTACAAATTACCTCCCCGCTTCAAAATCATAGAGGGCGTGCAAAACAAAAACAAAAGAGAAGAGAAATTGATCAAACATTTTTTATTTTTGCCGGACTATTCCGGACGTTTAGATAAACAAATTATGAAGTTGCTAGTGCTGGCAAGTGTGTTGTCTGTCGGATTATGCAATCTAGGAGGCTGGACGAACCAGAAACCGACTAAAAAATGGGAACGAATGTTGTTGACCGTAAACAGAAAAATGGGGTCGAATTCACTGTCTGGCTCACAAATAAAAATACTGTCCGTCAAAACTCAGGTAACTTGCAAAATAAATTTATGCTTACTATCTTTTGTGAATAACGCATGATCTATGTATTTTATAAATAAACTATAAATGCCTGCTGTATTATAATTTTTCGTGAATCACATGATGATTGATGTCTCGCATGGATAGGTTCAACATTTGTGTGATGTTATTAGTTATGATTTACATCGTAAATCGGCATATCGGTTTGAACGTCAAAACCCTACAAAATGTAAGAAAAGCTTGATCAAACAATCTGATCAATAAAATAAAACACCTCCAAATTCTTGCAGTTGGTAATCTTATCTATCTAGATCTATTAAATTAATTAGTATTATATCCTCGACCTCTTAGTTTACGACCACTTAATGACAGCTACATATATCAGTAATGCATAATATATTTGACATAATATGATGTGAGCTAATCTAAAGTATCCAAACTTTAACAAAAACTACCGCGGGTTTGATTACATTTTGTTATTTTCCATCATAACATTTGTAAATGGATGACCTCAACTTGTTTGTTTCCAGTGAACGGCATGTGTTTGCGTTCACCTTATTTACTATAGCTTTTATCCCGACAGGCAGTATTTTCATGCAGGCAATTTTATGCAAATGTGTTGACCTGAATTCACACTAGCTGACAGCGTAGAAAAAAATGCAAAAATAACAACTATTTTTTTAAAATTTAACAAGAAGCAACAAAGCCGTACTTATTTTCTATGAAAAAATATGAGTAAAAAAATCCAAATATTTTCAAAATTCACTTGCCCTGCCATAATGTCACTTGCCCCACATTTAAGAACACTTATTTGCCCTAAAAATTGCCGCTTTACGATTATTCGTGTTAAACGGGATGGACCGCCGCATAATTTGGACCATTATACTTAGCTGAAAAAGAAATGGAGAGTGTATTTAATTGTATTAGTTAATACATTGTATTTATTCATATAAAAAAATCAAACATTTCTTCTTTGTGTCTATTACATATTTGTGTTACTTCAATCATAAAGTGATGAATGTACGTGACAGTATACAAACTAATTTTATTTCCCCATCCGGTGCTGTGTGTGTGTGCTTGGTGGGGTGCCATTATTTTTGATGACCATCCAAAAAGATTGCTTGGCAGCTAGTGTATGGAACTTTTAATGTCACAGTGTGTAAAATTAACCACTTTACAGAAAAAAAAGAAGCTTTTGTGTTCATTTAAATGTGTGACAAGCAAAGAAACGAGACAAAAACGTTATTAAAAATATTCACTTGGCCCCCAATATCTGTAACCATGGTAACGTTCCTACACCTTTGTCTTTGAACTAAAGGGAATTAGATGAAAGCAAGAGGCATGCATAGGTTTTTCCCTAGGAATTGTTTAAGAAGTAGTAGCAGTAATTTTTTATTTATCAAAAGCGAAAGTTCAGAACTTGAGAAAAAGGTTCCGTGATTGTTTTGAAATCGCGAAAACCCATGACATGCGCATATCGCTAAATTATGCAACTTATTTGTGTAGTATGCACTTCCATATATGTTTAATTACAGAGTATATCAATGAAATACACCAAATACCTCATAAAATTGCTTTGATAAACGAGTGCTTTGAGTAAAAGAAAATGTATTTTCGTTACGAAAAAGTCTTCGGCTAGATTATCTAAACAAAAACATCACGTCACGTGGGTCTGTCAATCATTATTTTGACACATTAAATTTGCAAATTAAGAAAGAGTTTTCTGTATTTGATTGATGGAAGGTCCAAATGACTTTCAGGGATTATTTGAAAACGATTTCTGCTAGTAGCTATGTTTATGGTTCACCGATGGGAGGTCACGGACATGATTGCTGCAATTTCATTGGACGATGGACACACATCTGACAGTCGTGTCAGGATAAATTGTGAAATGGTGTGAAATGCGCGTGTGGGTTAATTAGTTGTTTATTGAAATAATGCCACAAATTAAGCTGCCTCGGGCGAGAATGTTGATTGTACCGAAAGTTGTTTATCTTATTAACAATCGCTAGCGGTGAAAAACAGCGGCCATTTTTATTCAGTTATCAAATTCTGATATGGCAAGTTTGCCACTTGATTTGGTCTGGTATGGAAACATCCAGTCGGGCAAGTGGCGGGCAACCGGATTTGCGAGGGTCACTTGCCCGCACCCAAAATCCACTTGCCCAAGGTGTCGGGCAATCGTACTTCCGGAACCCTGAAATATCTACCCTCATCACCCTAAAATCGAGATTTTTTGATACCGTGGAGCTTTAAAGTTTTTGTCTTCTTCTGTTTTCAAAACATGTCCGTCTGCTTGTCAGGAATTTAGGTCACATGTCACGTAGGAAATATACTAACAAAACATTTACCAGATGTTTTTAACACAAACATCGATATTGCTGCATGTTTTATTCAGGTACTCTGCCCTTGATATTACCCATTTACTACTTCTCATTTTACGAGTAAATAAAAATTGTTGATATCTAATGAAAGGCAAAGGATTAAATCATCACTACATCATAAAATTTAGTTTATTTTAAGTTTGCTTTAAAATGGGATGCATTTAACGGCGAAAACACTGGTAAAGTGATTAACTATCTAGGAAGATTGTCCAAAGTCTTACTTTTTATAGTATTTGCAAGTCTGCTGTTGTTCTAAAGAACTATTCATTTAGCAGACGATCATAAAAAATGATGACGAAATTTGCATTATAAAAGTGCGCAGACGAAATTTCTGCCGTCGGTCAAACTCACATGGTGGTCCAAAACAGATGGAAAGATCATACTGCAACACCACCGTTCTAAGCACAGGCAACCGTATCATAGTGGGGACACCCCCAGATATATGTTGTGTGGTCAAATTAAGATAGTTCCACTACAAATAGCCCAGAAAAAAAAAATTCTTTATATTTTGAATATTTATATTAAAGGTTGGAACGTCCGTAAGTACATATAGGCATCGGTTCTCATTCAAATTACAGGTCTAAATGTGAACAATTCGCATAACTTCAGGCTTGAATCACTGTAACATCTACCGAAAACAGAACAAAATTTCCTTGATTAGTTTTTTCTCCAGACGTTCATGAAGTGTTTTACTAACAAGGTGAAGGTCAAGTCGGAATAGACCAGGTGACAACAGAAAAATTTGGTTTCGTCATTTTTTCCATTTCTATCTATTGTCATGGACATTTATCACTGCACAATAACGATATCAATGAAAATGCAATAACAAATATCACTCTAATGACCGGATGTGAAAAGTTACGAATTCAGTTTATTCTGTTAAGCCTCTCCATGGCCGAATGGTTAACAACGTTGTGTTGTAATCCTTCGCCTCTCACGCTGGGGGTTCGAATCCCACTGGGAGCTCGACTTGTAAGTGAGGAAACCTTACATGTGTTGAAAATGACGTAAAACACCATACAAACAAATTGTTATCAGTAATATCTGTAATATAGTATTTCCCCTTAGGCCAAACAAAAAAATACCCGTGTTTCCGGTGGCTCGACCGACCCTATTTTTAAGGGGCCTGTTCTGAACAATGATTTATCACAATATATCGAGGTAAACTGACATCACAGAGCAACTTTCAGCTGTATCATCAACTTGTATGGGGTTTATGAGATAAATACATATAGAATCTCACAATATCTTGCTCCAAAAAAAAAAATGCCTACCTACTGACCCTGTTTTTATAGAGCATGCAATAGAAACACACATATTTTTTTAGAGCATGCAATAGGAAACGTACCTATTTTTTTGTTTGGCCTTATAGCAGTGCCTCCCAGAATAGAATTTTTCGATCTTTTGTAAAATAAAAAGAAAGAAAGATTTAGATTTACCGGTAGTGTGAATGACATTTGAGGCACAGTGTGGTGTATACAATCTGGCAGAACTGCTTTTAAGTACATGTATAGAGTAACTCTTATAAAAAAAAAACTAATAAGGGTTCCTCCTTTGCGGGTGCTACTATTAGGGAAAATATGGTAGGCTTTATCACAGGTAGCTATCAGCCTGTGGTTTTATATTTTGTACTGACCATAGAGAAACTCCTGGTTTGGAAAGTACATATAGGTAGAGTATGCAGCATGACTCCAGTCACACTTTCCAGCGAGGTTTCTGAAGACATAGTGTTTTTTATGCCCCCAAAGGGCGGCATATAGTAGTCCGTCCATCCGTTTGTCCTCTCAATCATGTCCGGGCAATAACTCTTGACATTTCTGGATGGATTTTCAAATAACTTGGCACAAGTGCTCACCACAACAAGACACTGTGTAGCGCGCAAAATCCAGGTCCATGGCTCCAAGGTCAAGGTCACACTTAGAGGTCAAAGGTCAAAACCACTTCGAGGGCATTTGTCACTTGCAGTGTCATTTCTTGTTTTTCTATATTTTGGGAATGTATTCCATACTGTCACAATTGGGAATTTTAGCACAATTTATTCTTAAAACTGGGAAAACAATCACTCCATAATTTGACCTTAATGGGACACATGGGAATCTTGAAGTGTGCATTAAAATTGGCGTCTCGAATCAGCTGCTTGCATATATTAAGTACAATACAAGTTTTCATGTTTTCTTCATTATTCTATCTTTAATATATTTAATACTGGTGCAAAGGTTTAAATATATTATTGGTGGAATACAATCAACAGTTAGAAATATGAAAAACAATATACTATTCTTATAATTAATGATTGAACAAATGCAAGATACATGTATGTCGAAAAAATAATGGGAGGCTAGAAGTTTGAAAAAATCAAGATTGCCGTGTGCCTCTTATACTGTTCATAGTACACCAAAGTCAACAGAAGTAGCTGCATTTAACAGTTTTTCATACTCAATAGATTTGCTACTCTGTTGTTGTTTTTTTATAACTTTTTTTCTCTTTCAATGGGAATTTATTTATTTCAAAATTGGGAAAAATACATATGTTTTGGAATTGGGAATATGACCAAATAACGGCTATAAAAAGAAAAACACTGCCAGAACAAAATTGATTGTCAGACACCTAACCAGCGTCACTCTGCAGATTTCTTGGGTGTGTCCTTGGGCAAGACTCTTTCTCTTAGTCTCGTCCTTCGGGTATTGACATTAACCAAACGGTCATGCGTATCTGAGTCTACCTTCCTAGCGCGGGTATCTTTTTGATAGTTAGGTTAGTACACAGTTTCAGGACTCCTAAGTATCCTTTCCCTCTCACTAGTCTCATACATCTGGGATGCTTTTTTACATATTGGACATCTTTAGACCAAAGAACGTGTGGATAATTTCGGACCGTGTGTATACGTATCTTGTATGGACGTCACTGCGCTGGGTCCCACTTTTTTTTTCAAACTCACGAATGTATTACTACTAACCTCTTTAGGTCTATGCTCATGTTTTCACGTATACATTTCACTGAATAAAAGTCAGACAGTTATTTGGTTATGCTCAATATCTGCTTACTTACGGACAGTGTCCTTTTAATCGAATAATGACAAAAAGGTGCATTGAACTATTTAATTAATTATTGATAGCAATCTGTAAATGGATTGGTTTTGTAAAAATACTAAACTAACGTGACACCACACGTTTTAAAAACATATTAAGATTCATTGTCGTGTGTCCCTTTAAAAAAAGAAACCACAACTTGCTGGTTAGTAGGCTAAACTTACTCATCTCATTATTTTTCAGGTTGTTTCAGGAATGAACTATGATTTCGACTTCACTGTGGGCTCGGGGGTAAGTACAGTACATTGTTGGAACTCTGCGTATGTTTCCACTGGGAACTACGTTTCCACAGGGAACTACATTTCCACTGGGAACTACGTTTCCACAGGGAACTATGTTTCCGCTAGATACGACAGAACATGTTTTGCTACAGTGTTATTAAAATACAAACCAGATTGATAGCAGAGTGAATAAAGTATTATTATTTTATACTTAGCAGTGAAATAGTGAAATAAAATCGTTGTCGTCCGTCACACTTTAACCTGCAACCTAACCTTGGCCATAACTTGAAAAGTATTTGACCCATGTTCATGAAACTTAACACACATCTTCATCTTAACCAAAGGAATGTTGTTACACATTTTACCGAAGTACAGTGGTGTAGTGGTAACAGTGTCTGACCTTCAATCGGAAGGTCGGGGGTTCGAGTCCCCTGGCCGCGTCATACCAAAGACATTAAAATGGTAGTAGTTACCTGTAACCCTTGCTTGCCAAGCATATAACGTGTAGTGCTACGTCTGGTTAACCCGGTGTCAATAACTCTGACTTTCAGTTCAGAAGAGTTATGCCGCTTTTCATAAAACTTTAACCTGCAACATAACCAAGCTCATTACTGGCCATAGCTTGAAAAGTACACATTACAATAACTCTGAATTTCATTTTGGCAGAGTTATGCCCCTTTTCGTAAAACTTTAACCTGGAACCTAACCTAGCTCATAACTTGGCAAAATATTGACCTGTGGTCATGAAACGTTATACAAATTATTCTTCCTTATCTATTATCCAATGCAGATTTATGCCCCGTTTCATAAAATTCAACAATTAAAAAAAAATGCTGTATTATTCATGAAGGATTGTATTTGTACCCACTTGTCTTCAAACTTTATACCTGTATGTAGTTAGATTGTGTTTGCTGAAATAAGCACATGGCAGTTGACACGTGTTCCGTGGAACACCTTTCTAGTTGACAAATATATATTATTACATGTATATGATCTGAAAACCTTGATAGAGTTTTGATAAACAGTTTTGTACATGTAGCATAATTTTGCCATTATTTGGCGGGTTAATTAGTTTCTTTAAGTCCGAATTAAGAAAACCTAACAAAAAGTAGGTTTGTCATTTTTTCAATCATTTTTGTCAGAATGTGCGTGTTCAGTTTTCTGTCCAAAGTTTGCACAGATTTATAGTTAAGCAGGTTTACTTGTTTAAAAGGGAAATGAAAGTCAAACATCAAGGAATTAAAAAACAACTTTTCTTCTCCGATGCTGCTTTGCAGATTGCAACGATGCTTGGAATTCGGTTACTGGTAATTTGCATCTAATTGATAGAACGCATACATCTGTGTAACTTTCTCTCATTCATTAACCTGTATGAAAGCCATTTTAACCAGAAAAGCATTTTCGTGCCTGATTTTTAGCTCTACTGGCCAAGGGCCAGCAGAGCTTATGGAATGGCGGGTTGTCCGTCGTCAGTCCGTCCGTCGTTAACTTTTGTCTTGTTACCACTCTAGGGCCTTCATTTTTCATCCGATCTTTACCAAACTTTAACAGGTTGTTAATATCAATGAAAGCTCGGACTAGTTCAAAAACCATTCATATCGGACCAGTAACAATTTCGCCGGAGTTATGGCCCTTGTTTTGCTGAAAAATGCCATATTAAGCCTTGTGAACACTCTAGCACCTTCATTTATTATTTGAGCTTTACTAAACTTGCACAGATTGTTAATATCAATGAAAGCTCGGACAAGTTCGAAAACCAGCCAAATCGGATTAGTAACACCGGAGTTATGGCACTTGTTTTTAGCTCTACTGGCCAAGGGCCAGCAGAGCTTATGGGATGGCGAGTTGTCCGTCGTCCGTCCGTCCGTCGTTAACTTTTGTCTCGTTAAGACAATAGAGCCTTTATTTTTCATCCGATCTTTACCAAACTGTACCAGATTGTTAATATCAATGAAAGCTTGGATAAGTTCGAAACCAGCCAGATCGGACCAGCAACAGCAGAGTTATAGCCCTTGATTTAGTTAAAAATTTCTATATTTTGCCTCGTTAATATCAATGAAAGCTTGGATAAGTTCGAAAACCAGCCAGATCGAACCAGTATTTAGATTTAGTTAAAAATGCTATATTTTGCCTCGTTAAGACGATAGGGCCTTCATTTTTCATCCGATCTTTACCAAACTGTACCAGATTGTTAATATCAATGAAAGCTTGGACAAGTGCGAAAACCAGCCAGATCGGACCAGCAACAGCAGAGTTATAGCCCTTGATTTAGTTAAACATTTCTATATTTTGCCTCGTTAATATCAATGAAGCTTGGATAAGTTCGATACCAGCCAGATCGGACTAGTAACAGCGGAGTTATGGCCCTTGATTTAGTTAAAAGAGCTATATTTTGCCTCGTTAAGACGATAGGGTCTTCATTTTTCATCCGATCTTTACCAAACATTACCAGATTGTTAATATAAATGAAAGCTTGGACAAGTTTGAAAACCAGCCAGATCGGACTAGCATCAGCGGAGTTATGGCCCTTGATTTAGTTAAAAATGCTATATTTTGCCTCGTTAAGACGATAGGACCTTCATTTTTCGTCCGATCTTTACCAGACTTTACCAGATTATTAATATAAATGAAAGCTCAGACAAGTTTGAAAAACAACCAGTTCGGACCAGTAACAGCGGAGTTATGGACCTTGATTTAGTTAAAAATGCTATATTTTGCCTCGTTAATACGATATGGTCTTCATTTTTCATCTGATCTTTACCAAACTTTGCCAGATTGTTACTATCAATGAAAGCTACGACAAGTTTGAAAACCAGCCAGATTGGACCATTTACATCATGGTTATGGCCCTTGATTTTCTGGAATATGCTATGTTTTGGTCTCATTAAGAAGAAAGGGCCTTCATTTGGCCAGATTTCATATAAATTTTTCAGGGATGATCAGTACCAAGCCTAGTTGTACGTATCGTCACCGTGTTCCGCTTGAATGATTTTTGCAGAGTTATGTCCCTTTAAAGGTTTTAATACACAAACTTTGTTCTGACTAGTTCTCCTGAACCCTGGCCGGATTTAAACGAAACGTTTTAGGGATGATCAGTTCCAGGTCTAGTTGTGCAAATCTTTGCCGTGTTTCGGTTGAATGCTTTTTGGCAGAGTTATGGTCCTTTAAAGGTTTTAATACACAAACTTTGCCTGGACTATTCTCCTGAACATCTCCCCACATTTCAACGAAACTTTACAGGGATGATCAGCACCAAGCTTAATTGTGCATATCATCGTCGCATTCCGGTTAACAGATTTTTGGTGGAGTTATGGCCCTTTAAAGATTTTTGATACACAAACATTTTTCGGGCTAGTTCTCCTGAACCCCTGGCTGGATTTTAACGAAACTTGACAAGGATGATCAGTATCAAGCCTAGTTGTGCATATCAGCGCCATATTCGGGTTGAATGATTTTTGGCAGAGTTATGACCCCTTAACAGTTTTAATACACTAACTTTGTATAGACTAGTTCTGATTGAACGATATTTGAAAAAAGAGTTATGGCCCCTTGTGCATAAACTTTATCTTTAGCCAGCAGAGCGTCCAAAGGCCCTCTTGGGCCTCTTGTTTCTGAAAATTGCTATTTTCTGCCTTGTGAACGCTCTTGCACCTTCATTTATTATTTGATCGTTACCAAACTTGCACAGATTGTTAATACTAATTATAGCTTGAACAAGTTCGAAAATCAGCTGAATTGGGTCAGTAACACTAGAGTTATGGCCCTTGTTTTTTCTGAAAAATGCCATTTTCTGCCTTGTGAACACTCTAGCACCTTCATTTATTATTTGATCTTTACCAAACTTGCACAGATTGTTAATAGCAATGAAAGCTCGAGCAATTTCGAAAACCAGCTAAATCGGATCAGTAACACCGGCGTTATGGCCCTTGTTTTTTCTGGAAAATGCTATTTTCTGCCTTGTGAACACTCTAGGGCCTTCAATATTAATCGGATCTTTACTTAACTTTGCCAGTGTCTTTATATCAATGAAAGCTCAAACAAGTTCGAAAACCGGCAAGATCGAAATAATTTCAATGGAGTTATGGCCCTTGTTTTGCTGAAAAATGCCATATTAAGCCTTGTGAACACTCTAGCACCTTCATTTATTATTTGATCTTTACCAAACTTGCGCAGATTGTTAATATCAATCAAAGGTCAGACAAGTTCGAAAACCAGCTAGATCGGACTATTAATAGCGGAGTTATTGCCCTTGATTTAGTTAAAAATGCTATATTTTGTCTTGTTGAGACGATAGGGGCTTCAAATTCATCCGATCTTTACCAAACTTTATCAGATTGTTAATATCAATGAAAGCTCAGACAGGTTCGAAAACCATTCATATCGGACCAGTAACAGCAGAGTTATGACCCTTGATTTAGTTCACAATGCTATATTTTCCCTCAAGACTATTTTTTATCCAAACTTTATCAGATTGTTAATGTCAATAAAAGCGCGGTCAAGTTCGAAAACCGGACAGAATGGACCAGTAACAGCGGAGTTATGACCCTTGATTTTGTTAAAAATGCTATAATTTGCCTCGTCTTACGATAGGGCCTTCATTTTGCATCTGATCTTTGCCAAACTTTACCAGATTTTATGACTTTTTTTTTTTTTGTATTATAATTATTTTTTTGTTTTTGTTTTTGTTTAATTTTCTATTTTTATTATTATTATTATTTATTTTTATTTTTTTAATTTTTTTGTGTTTAGCTCTATGTTGGACCGAGGAGTTATGGCTCTTGATTTAGTTAAAAATGCTATATATTGCCTCGCTAATACGGTAGGGCCTTCATTTTTCATCTGATCTTTACCAAACTTTACCAGATTCTTTAGTTATGGCCCTTGATTTAGTTGATAAGCTGAATTTAGCCCAAAACTTTCAAAAAAACATAAATGGCAGTTTCTCGCTTCATTGATGTTATAAGAGCCATGTTAGCCAGTAGAGCGTCCACAGGCCCTCTTGGGCCTCTTGTTTATGAATATTATGTTTTTAGGACCTTGAATTATTAAATCACTGGTTTTCACTTAATCTTTACCATTTATTTGATATGCTGGTTATTATTAAAACATAAAGTGAAGTGGAGGCTATATAGGAATCACGTTGTCCGTAATGCCGCATCCCATCACGAACAAAATTTTTTTCCGTCGTGTCGCGTCCCGTAAGACATTTTCATTACTTGAAATTCTTCAAACGCTTTTGAATGGGTTGTTCCCAAACTTCATTTAAACATAACAACTGATGACCTTATGTCCCTCTACATCACCCATTGTTGATTGCCTAATTTATTACAAAATTATGGCCCTTTATTTGACTTAAAATTCAAGTGGGGGTATTCATCACCTTCAGTGACAGTTCAAGTTATTACTTGCATTCCTCAAACAGTTTTGAATGGTTGTTCCCAAACTTCATATTCACATAACTACTGATGATATAATGTCCTTCTACATCACCCATTGTTGATTGCCTAATTTATTGCAGAATTATGACCCTTTAGCTTGTTTGACTCAACAATTAAGCTGGGGTATTCACTATTCATCACCTTCAGTGATAGTTCTTGTTTTAAAATACTTATTTATTTTCAGGACAAATTACAAGAGTGCAAGTTGATGTACTACAGTCAATCCTGGACCAAAACATTTGAAGTAAAAGTGGACAATTGCAGTATTGCAGCCAGCCCCAACAAGGCCAAGTCTAAGGGCAAGGGTCGTGGTCGCAAGAAGGGAAAGTTTGGGGGCAAGGGTCCTGGTTACAAGAAGGTCAAGCTTGGGGGCAAGGGTCGTGGTCACAAGAAGGTCAAGCTTGGGGGCATTGTTGGTGGTCACAAGAAGGTCAAGTCTGGGGGCAGGGTTGGTGGCTACTCGGAAGTACGCAATCTCGCAAACCCAATGTATAAAAACATGCTGGTGGACTTGCAAAATAAGAACATGCTCACGATCCCACAGAATGGTTATCATATTGATAAAGTTGAAAAACAGGTAAAACTGCTGCAAAATATTAACATATATTTATTGTACCATAGCTCTAATGTTTTTCCTTTGTTTTTGCTTATGATATAATTTTCATAAACGTGAAGGTCTGAGCCTAAACCGGTCCGTGCTATAAATGCCAATATATTTCATCCATGCTATAAATGACAGATTTGGCAGTTATACCATGATCTACTCAATTTTACGCAAGCGCAGTTGTAATTATCATGCCCACTTTCCCGAAGGGAGTGTATATTGCTTTGCAAATGTCGTTGCGACAACTCAAGAATGGCTGGCACTACAAACTTGAAACTTGGCAGGAATGTTTGTGTGATGGTCTAGTTGTGCACCTCCCATTTTGGGTAGATTCGCTTAAGAAATGTGGTTGCCGTGGTAACAAAACATATAAAAAAACACTTAAAATCGCCTGTCTTCGCGATAACTCAAGAACAGCTTGAACTATAATCTCGAAACTCGGCAGGAATGTTTGTCTCTCAGTCTAGTTGTGCACCTCCCCTTTTGGGTAGATTCTCTTATGAAATGTGGTTGCCATGGTAACAAAACTTGTAAAAAATCACTAAAAATCGCTCGTCTTCGTGATAACTCAAGAACAGCTGGCACTACAACTCAAGAACAGCTGGCACTACAAATGCCAAACTTGGCAATAATGTTTGTCTCATGGTTTAGTTGTGCACCTCCCCTTTTGGGTAGATTCGCTTAAGAAATGTGGTTGCCATGGTTACAAAACTTGTAAAAAAATCTCTAAAAATTGCCTATTATTTTTTAAAACTATTTATTTTTCATAGGAAACGGTTCAAATATTTAAATAATTATTTTTTAAAACTTTTTTTTTTATTTTTTATTTATTTTTATTTTTTTACTTTTTTTCCTTTATTGGATCAGTTTTACATAGAATTATAGGGAAGGACTTCAAAAATGTCTCTGAAACCACAAGAGATAAAGGTTTAATTTTATTTAACTTTTCTAGTTTGTTCAAATGGTGAACCTGGGGTTAAATTTGGGCCCCGCCCTTTGGGTAGCCCTTAGAGCGATACAGGCCCTCTTGGGACTCTTGTTTTTAATATACAAGTATGTTGTGATGTTTCTATATAAGAACCTAAATAACAATATTAATTTAAAATTATTATTAAAAATTATTTTTTAAATTACCTCCCATTATTGAATGAATATTAGGATTAAATTTGATTCTAATTAAAAAAAATACATTTATGATTTATTTTCACTCTCTAAACACAAACTATTAAATAATTTTGACATATTTGATGAAGAATATGCAAATTAAGCAACCCATGTGAAAGCTAAAGGTAAAATACCTACATATATAAGGATAACTGCCAATGATACACTGTGTATATGTGAAAGCTTACTAAAAATTGCTTAACTCGAAAACAACTGGTACTCAAAACTTGGCAGTAATGTTTGTGTTATGGTTATTGAAGGTGGGTGGCATATATGTTTTACAAACGTCTCTTGTTTACACACACCCTGTCAATCAAAACGACTAAACCATTACCAAAACAGCACTCCTTAATATTGCATTTGCGCAATAATATACAAAGGCGATTGGTTGCAGTAATCAAAACATGGGTCATGTTCATGCCGCGTGATAATGCTATTTCTTGATTGGATCGAGCTGTTATATTTACTGAAAATTGCAACGCCCTAAAACTTCTTGCACATGCGTAGTTGGACAAATGGCTAAGGTACAAAACATTTATAGCATATTTTTCTGGTATGCGATTTATACTGCATTTCTTAAAGAAACTGTATTGGCAAACATCGCAACAAAACTGTTACACCATTTTAGCCCACATGTTTGGAGTGCCTATAAGTACATACTTTCTAATGCACTATTTAAATACTCGTTATTTTTTAGATGATATTAAACTTAAGATTAAATTCAAAACGGAAAAAAAAGATATTGATGCTAATGAAAATAAGAAGAAAAAGGTTTAAATTACCATATATGCAAATGTGTAACACATTATGCAATCATGTATACTTGATAAGAAGTTAGTTTAGGATTTGGTCAAAGTCTTGATTTTATATTCTATATAATTATGAATTTTATATTCTTTTATATGAATTTTTATATGCTAGTACATATGTATATATTTTGCCTTGTTAATACTCTTGTTTTTATTAAGGATGCTCGTGTATTAGGTACAAATTGCTATGTAGAACAAAGCTCTTGTTTACTTTAAGGGGCTTAGGTATCAATTGCTTGATACAATTTTCGTTTATGCTCATGATCTCTCTGTCTTCATGTTCTTTTGGTTCTTCAGTTACTTGCATGTACCCGACCTTTATCGTTTTAATAACAATTATGTTGAGCTATACTGGCCTTCATGTATCTCTTGTTATTTGTTGCAATATTTTATTGAAAAGATAGAAGCAAGAAAACCACAGTAATTTTGCAAACAGGTTTTTTGTTTCATAATATATAATATTATTGCATAGAAATTACCTTGAATAATTGTTTGTTATAAAAAAAATAAAAAAATATGGGCATGGAATCTCGAGGACTCTGCTAATTTGCTGCATTTTTTTTTAATATTAATTCGTGGGACACTTTATAGCTGTATTCTGTTTTGTAATCAACTACAATTTAATAATATGTACAACTGCCAGTACTAGGAACCCCATATGAATTATTATTATATAACCTATAAATAGACGCGTTTTCATTGGCTAAAAAGTAATTTTTTAGAAAAAATATCTAGCGATATTGACCTGTTTTTTTGATATTGACCTGTTTTTTTGATATTGACCTGTTTTATATAATTGTTTTTTTGATATTGACCTGTTTTATATAATTGTAAATTGAGGGTTATATAATAAAACAGTTATGGACTTTTCAGCTGTTATACATGATGTTGATATGCACCAAAAAATCATTATTGACCTCGGCTATCGCCTCGGTCAATAATGATTTTTTTGGTGCATATCACATCATGTATAACAGCTGAAAAGTCCATAATTGTATAATATTAACGATTTAACAACAAATACATAGAGTCATCATGTTTTCCAGTCAAAACATTTTCATAATACTTCAACTGAACTTAATATGCAGTTTATATAATAAATGTGCACATTTCATATGAAACTGGAGCACATTGTGAAGGTTTGGTCTTGTATTTGTATTGGCACCAATTACCCGTCAAGATCACCACTAGTCCCTGAGAACAGTTCTGTTATGCCTAAGATACATGTACCAGTATAGTGGTCGAATTAATCTAGGGGCAAGTGAATTTTCAACTTATCCTTGCCGTGTCTGTCTGCTAAAACAATATAAGAGCAGTGAGTTGTCCCACTTTTGAAAAAAGTTCGAAAAAATGTATCATAACTCGTTGGAAATTTATTTATTTCAGGTTGTTGCAGGAATGAACTATAAATATACCTTGAACGTTGGTGGGGTAAGTTGCCACAATGTTTTGATACATATATGAAAAACTGAATTTAGGATGTGTTTAAATATATTTCAATCAAGTTTTCAATCAAGCAAGACTTTTTTCTTGCACGTTTTGTCTTAATATCAGTTTTGTAAATTACTGAAGAACTGTTGATTGATGCATTCATAATTAATTGGTGATTATGAAATTTTGACAACCATTTTATTACAAGTTATCATTGGTCAGTCAAGTTTTCATCAGTTTTCATTGGTCAGTCGAGTTTTCATCAGTTTTTATTGATCAGTCGAGTTTTCATCAGTTTTTATTGATCAGTCAAGTTTTCTTCAGTTTTCATTGGTCAGTCAAGTTTTCATCAGTTTTCATCGGTCAGTCAAGTTTTCATTGATCAGCAGTGTATTAGGCAGAAATTCAAGAACCGGGTTAGCAAATATGCGAACAGGGTGTGCAAAACAATTTGCTAACACGCATTACGCGCCAATTCGCGACAAGTGGTTGTCTCTGGAGTAATTTATTTTCATAGATAAAGGTTAAAAAGGTGCATTTTAGATCATCTTTCTTCAATAAATGTATACAAAACATAACAATATTGAGACAGTAAGAGTTTGGAAGTGTTGTTGAAAAAAAAAAAAAAAAAATTTTTTTTTTTTACCCCACCCTCCTCCAAATATTGGCCGCGATTTTTCAAAAGCGGCCGTGCAAAAGACGGCTGCATGGTTGGCTGGCTAATACACTGTTGATCAGTCAAGTTTTCATCAGTTTTCATTGGTCAGTCAAGTTTTCATTGATCAGTCAAGTTTTTATTGATCAGTCAAGTTTTCATTGATCAGTCAAGTTTTCATTGATCAGTCTCCATGTTGGGATAGTAAAGACGCTGCATCTAAAACTTCCTCGCCTCTCACCGCTGCGGTTTCGAATCCCACTGAGCTCAACTTGTCAAGTGAGAAAGTGTCTTTTTTTACTGATGGCGGTAGGTATACAGCACTGGTTCTACCCATGAAAAATGGGATGGCCTGTCGCTACCAATAAAAAGAAATGACTGTCATACGTATATGGCCTAACATGTACTAAAAATGACGTAAAGCACCATTCAAACAAATCATTGGTCAGTCAGAAAGTTGGAATTCATAAAAAACAACATTTGTTTTCTGCTAACAGGCTGTGTGTCAGGTGGTCGTGTATAAAGGATTGGATGATCACCTGGAGGTTTCACAAGACACGTGCAATGTGAGGCGCAAGCGCGAGGCTGGTAAGGTTGGTGGCTGGAGCCCGGTGACAGACGTGACAGAATCCATGTTCCAGACGTGTGTGGGTGCTACCTTGGACGGCATCAATGCTAAAACAAACAGCATATATAGACAGGTCGAGACTAAGTTTGTGTCTGCTGAACAACAGGTACGCAGTGACTTGAGTGCAGTATTATACCGGACCATTTCACACAACATATGCAGTAAAACTTGCTAAATGACAGATTCTTGGGGACCTCAAACAGCATATATAGACTGGTCGAGACTAAGTTTGTGTCTGCTGAACAACAGGTACTCAGTCACTTGAGTGCAGTATTATACCGGACCATTTCAATAACATGAACGGTAAAACTCGATAAATAACAGATTCTTGGGAACCTCAAAAGATCCTTCGCTATAACCGTGTTGGCTATAAGGGAATTTTACTATACACAAAAAGGTTTTTTCCTTATGAAGTGGTTCAGGACTAAAAGTCATCTGCTCTTTTACTGGGGTTCTTGGCTTTATTGGAAATTGTTTTATATGAACATCTCAAATTAAATGACTATGTACATGCTAGTCAGGCAGACACTATTATTACTTTACCATAAAGAAAATTAGGAATTTTAAAAACTAACTTTTTTTTTTCATTTTCTTTTTAAAATTGTTATCTTTGTTGTTGTTTTTAAAAATCATCGTAAAATGCATTATTGAAATATGGAATTAAAATTCATAAGTATAATGTTTCTTGGATATTAAGGACTTTTACACCTCAGGGTAAGATTATTTTTTTAAAAGTCAGTGGGGGCGCTAATTAGAGGGGGAGCGCTAATTAGAAACAATACGGTAATTATACTTTCATTCTTTATCATGTTTATTAAGTCAGTGTTAACTAAGTATTCTTTCTGCATTAATTCTATATTCACTTTACATTCAATCTGCATAAATTCTTTATTAATTCAGCGTTAATTCTTTATTCTTTCTGCATTAACTCTGCATTCATTTTACATTCATTCTGTATTGTTTCTGTGTTAATTCCGTATTCTTTCTGAGTTAATTCTGCATTAATTTGGCATTCATTCTACATTTTTCTTGGCTGCTTGAACAGATTAGCGGCTTTGTTAGCTCAGTAGATAAGGCCTTATCTTTAGAGCTACAGACCTCTGCCACGCTGGGGTTTGCTCCCTGGCAAATGCATGTCTGAGAGAAACTTTATCCTTCATCGCATCTCCCTCTGAGGTTGCTGTCCCAATATAACCTAGTATGATGTGTTAACCAAGACTTACAACCCCATTTCATTCATTGAACCATTTACCGCCTATACTTGTTAACATTTTCTTATGAAAACTTATTTCAACTTGTGTATTTTTACGTCACGTGCAGGTTGTTGCTGGAATGAAGTACCGCTTCACAGTACAGGTAGGCGAGTCCACGTGCATGAACAGTGCTAAAACCAAGGGATTCACAGCCAGCATGTGTCCAGTTAATGCCAAAAGTGTAACAGATCAGGTACGTGTAGGCCTGCAAACATAAGATAAAGCTTAATAAACTAATTGAATGACTAGAGTAACAGGATGTTGAAGAAAGAGTAACTGAATGACTATTTAGAGTAAAAGAATGTTAAAGAAAGAGTAACTGAGTGACTATTTAGAGTAAAATAATGTTAAAGAAAGAGTAATTGAAAGACTATTTAGAGTAAAATAATTTTAAAAAAGAAAGAAAGAGTAATTGGATGACTATTTAGAGTAACAGAATGTTAAAGAAAGAGTAACTGAATGACTATTTAGAGTAAAATAATGTTAAAAAAAAGAAAGAGTAATTGGATGACTATTTAGAGTAAAATAATTTTAAAGAAAGAGTAATTGGATGACTATTTAGAGTAAAAGAATGTTAAAGAAAGAGTAATTGAAAGACTATTTAGAGTAAAATAATTTAAAAAAAAAAAGAAGGAGTAATTGGATGACTATTTAGAGTAAAATAATGTTAAAGAAAGAGTAACTGAGTGACTATTTAGAGTAAAATAATGTTAAAGAAAGAGTAATTGGATGACCATTTAGAGTAAAATAATGTTAAAGAAAGAGTAATTGGATGACTATTTAGAGTAAAATAATTTTAAAGAAAGTGTAATTGGATGACTATTTAGAGTAAAATAATGTTAAAGAAAGAGTAATTGGATGACTATTTAGAGTAAAAGAATGTTAAAGAAAGAGTAACTGAATGACTATTTAGAGTAAAATAATGTTAAAAAGAAAAGAAAGAGTAATTGGATGACTATTTAGAGTAAAATAATTTTAAAGAAAGAGTAATTGGATGACTATTTAGAGTAAAATAATTTTAAAGAAAGAGTAATTGGATGACTATTTAGAGTAAAATAATGTTAAAGAAAGAGTAACTGAGTGACTATTTAGAGTAAAATAATGTTAAAGAAAGAGTAATTGGATGACTATTTAGAGTAAAAGAATGTTAAAGAAAGAGTAACTGAATGACTATTTAGAGTAAAATAATGTTAAAAAGAAAAGAAAGAGTAATTGGATGACTATTTAGAGTAAAATAATGTTAAAGAAAGAGTAACTGAATGACTATTTAGAGTAGAATAATGTTAAAAAGAAAAGAAAGAGTAATTGGATGACTATTTAGAGTAAAATAATTTTAAAGAAAGAGTAATTGGATGACTATTTAGAGTAAAATAATGTTAAAGAAAGAGTAACTGAATGACTATTTAGAGTAAAATAATGTTAAAGAAAGAGTAACTGAGTGACCATTTAGAGTAAAATAATGTTAAAGAAAGAGTAATTGGATGACTATTTAGAGTAAAATAATGTTAAAGAAAGAGTAACTAAATGACTATTTAGAGTAAAATAATGTTAAAAAAAAAGAAAGAGTAATTGGATGACTATTTAGAGTAAAATAATGTTAAAGAAAGAGTAACTGGATGACCATTTAGAGTAAAATAATGTTAAAGAAAGAGTAATTGGATGACTATTTAGAGTAAAATAATGTTAAAGAAAGAGTAATTGGATGACTATTTAGAGTAAAATAATGTTAAAGAAAGAGTTACTAAATGACTATTTAGAGTAAAATAATGTTAAAGAAAGAGTAATTGGATGACTATTTAGAGTAAAATAATGTTAAAGAAAGAGTAACTAAATGACTATTTAGAGTAAAATAATGTTAAAAAAAAGAAAGAGTAATTGGATGACTATTTAGAGTAAAATAATGTTAAAGAAAGAGTAACTGGATGACTATTTAGAGTAAAATAATGTTAAAGAAAGAGTAATTGGATGACTATTTAGAGTAAAATAATGTTAAAGAAAGAGTAACTAAATGACTATTTAGAGTAAAATAATGTTAAAGAAAGAGTAATTGGATGACTATTTAGAGTAAAATAATGTTAAAGAAAGAGTAATTGGATGACTATTTAGAGTAAAATAATGTTAAAGAAAGAGTAATTGGATGACTATTTAGAGTAAAATAATGTTAAAGAAAGAGTAACTAAATGACTATTTAGAGTAAAATGATGTTAAAGAAAGAGTAAATGGATGACTATTTAGACTAAAATAATGTTAAAGAAAGAGTAACTAAATGACTATTTAGAGTAAAATAATGTTAAAAAAAAAGAAAGAGTAATTGGATGACTATTTAGAGTAAAATAATGTTAAAGAAAGAGTAACTGGATGACTATTTAGAGTAAAATAATGTTAAAGAAAGAGTAACTAAATGACTATGGATGACTATTTAGAGTAAAATAATGTTAAAGAAAGAGTAACTAAATGACTATTTAGAGTAAAATAATGTTAAAGAAAGAGTAACTGGATGACTATTTAGAGTAAAATAATGTTAAAGAAAGAGTAACTGAATGACTATGGATGACTATTTAGAGTAAAATAATGTTAAAGAAAGAGTAACTAAATGACTATTTAGAGTAAAATAATGTTAAAAAAAAAGAAAGAGTAATTGGATGACTATTTAGAGTAAAATAATGTTAAAGAAAGAGTAACTGGATGACTATTTAGAGTAAAATAATGTTAAAGAAAGAGTAACTGGATGACCATTTAGAGTAAAATAATGTTAAAGAAAGAGTAATTGGATGACTATTTAGAGTAAAAGAATGTTAAAAAAAAAGAAAGAGTAATTGGATGACTATTTAGAGTAAAATAATGTTAAAGAAAGAGTAACTAAATGACTATTTAGAGTAAAATAATGTTAAAAAAAAAGAAAGAGTAATTGGATGACTATTTAGAGTAAAATAATGTTAAAGAAAGAGTAACTAAATGACTATTTAGAGTAAAATAATGTTAAAAAAAAAGAAAGAGTAATTGGATGACTATTTAGAGTCAAATAATGTTAAAGAAAGAGTAACTGAATGACTATTTAGAGTAAAATAATGTTAAAAAAAAAGAAAGAGTAATTGGATGACTATTTAGAGTAAAATAATGTTAAAGAAAGAGTAACTAAATGACTATTTAGAGTAAAATAATGTTAAAAAGAAAAGAAAGAGTAATTGGATGACTATTTAGAGTAAAATAATTTTAAAGAAAGAGTAATTGGATGACTATTTAGAGTAAAATAATGTTAAAGAAAGAGTAATTGGATGACTATTTAGAGTAAAATAATGTTAAAGAAAGAGTAACTGAATGACTATTTAGAGTAAAATAATGTTAAAAAGAAAAGAAAGAGTAATTGGATGACTATTTAGAGTAAAATAATTTTAAAGAAAGAGTAATTGGATGACTATTTAGAGTAAAATAATTTTAAAGAAAGAGTAATTGGATGACTATTTAGAGTAAAAGAATGTTAAAGAAAGAGTAACTGAATGACTATTTAGAGTAAAATAATGTTAAAAGAAAAGAAAGAGTAATTGGATGACTATTTAGAGTAAAATAATTTTAAAGAAAGAGTAATTGGATGACTATTTAGAGTAAAATAATGTTAAAGAAAGAGTAACTGAATGACTATGGATGACTATTTAGAGTAAAATAATGTTAAAGAAAGAGTAACTAAATGACTATTTAGAGTAAAATAATGTTAAAAAAAAAGAAAGAGTAATTGGATGACTATTTAGAGTAAAATAATGTTAAAGAAAGAGTAACTAAATGACTATTTAGAGTAAAATAATGTTAAAAAAAAAGAAAGAGTAATTGGATGACTATTTAGAGTAAAATAGTGTTAAAGAAAGAGTAACTGAATGACTATTTAGATAGAGTAAAATAATATTAACGAAAGAGTAACTGAATGCACTATATAGAGTAAAATAATGTTAAAGAAAGAGTATTTGAATGACTATCTTAAGCAGCCATCCAAGGAAAGGAGCCAAACTGGCTGTTTATTTCAAGTGGCTGCTCATGTTGGTTTGACTCTTTTACATGCAGCTGTAAGCTGAGTATAAATGTCATGCTTTCTATTTACAGACCACATGGGAAGCGGAGTGTTTAACCGTCGTGTGGGAACACAAAACAGAAGTTCTAAGCCTGAAAAAGGTAAGTAATAATGAGCATTGTGATTCAGTCCAGATTAAATGGCGTGAAAAGCAATACATTTCAATTAACTCCTGGTTGCCTATTTAATGTGCACTAAACTAGGCCTTACAAAAAAAATGATTTAATTGTAATTGTTAATGAAATAGTTCGTCGGGGACAACTTTAAAACAAAGAAATAACGAATTTGCTAGGTTTTCCTATTGTATTTATCGGAAAATTCAATAAAAACACTTTAAACTATACAAAGTTGATGGCGTGTACTCACAAAACATGTATTTTTTTGTTCTTGGGATACTAGGTATGGTGGAAGGATTGAAACAAGCTTAATTTAAAAAACAAAATCTTTCTATTTCATACACAAGATGGTATGGTTTGATTTGTCATTTTATTTTTGAGTCGCCATGCGTCAGCATGGATGACTCTATGGAATCGTGTATATATGTATATAGTGCAATTTCTGAATAGGGAGTTTTTGAATGGGTGAGCCGCTTTACCGTTGTAAGCAATGTAGTCCCCTTTAACTGCTTCAAATACAACTTAATTTGATAAGGTGACTGACATGAACGTTATGTATACCGAGTAATATAACGTTATGTATACTGAGTAATATAACTACTGATTGTGAAATAATGAAATAATTGTAATTGTATACAGTATAAACATGTCTTTTTTGTGCATTAATACACCAAAAAAATTGGATTGGGTGCTTTACGCACTTCGAGAATGTAGTTCCTTTAACTGCATCAAGTATAACAATTTCATAAGGTGACTGACATGAACATTATATATACCGAATAATATAACTACAGATTGTGAATAATTGTCATTGTATACAGTATACACGTGTCTTTTTCGAAAAAGGAACTGATGCGCAATTATACACGCATATATATATATCGATCGAAATGACGTCAGTATGATATATTTCATGAATGGAGTTAATCGGATGTGCCGCTCATGACGTGTGACCCAGATAACAAATTGGGAACTAAATGTTCGTAAATATTGTAGTTATTGCATACATGTGATTCTCACGGAATTCTAACCCTCCTCCCGGCCCCACGGAATTGTGTGAAAAACTCCCGTAAAATTGCTAAAATCGATTTTTCGAATTTCCTTTGTTTAGTATGTTAGCAGATTTATCAAGGCGTTGTTGCTTCTAAAAATAGAATGAATTCAAGAACGACAGCTCCTACGAAATTTCATACTTCGTACTCAATTAGATTCGTACTATTGTACATTGTACTCCATTATATTCATACTATCGGTTATTTTCCAGAGGGGAAGTTATTAGGCAGCCAACCGTGCAGCCGTCTTTTGCACGGTCGTTTTTGAAAAATCGTAGCCAATATATATATATTTGGTGGTGTGGGTGGGTTAAAAAAAATATTTTTTTTTTTTTTTTTTTTTTTTTTTAAACTCTTACTTTCTCAATATTTAAAAACCTTTAACCTCATCAAGAAGATAGACACTGTTCAATCTTGGCGACTCTCAGGACCTTCAGTCCTTTGATTTATCCTTGTAACCCCTTGCCCCAGGACCCTGTGTCCTAGGATTGAAAAACAGCTTTATAAAATAAAGTACCTTCCGTTTTATACCCATGATGACAGTTTTAACCCAGTGTCTCGGGGCTCATACGTCAAACGTTAGACACTACCGAGACGTTATTTATATAACTTTTTTTTATTAGTTGGGTATAATGGTAGATATTTAGATTCTGTTAAAATGCCCAAAACTATTAATATGTTTGCTGACATCAATATTTATCGATTTATTTTATACTTTCATACCAGTAACATCTTGTGTGGAGGAATTTTCTGGCATGGTTAACACTTTTATCTTTGAAAATGCTTGAAGGTGCTTGATAACAAAAAGCGGATGTTGCAAATTGCTTATTTATTCAAATAAATAAAAAATAACATTCTTTATATCTGGTACATTTTGTGTGATATGCTTATTATAAAACTGTGATTATTTTAACTAATGTGTATACATATCATTAGCTGGAAATAAAAGCAATATGTGAGATTCTGTTATATATATCACATAAGTCATAAATAAGATGTTACATATAATGGCATGTAATTGTTAGGACAAACCGTGATGGCATGTATTGTTAGGACAGGCTCTGATGGCATGTATTGTTATGACATACTGTGATGGCATATATTGTTATAACATACTTTGGTGGCATGTACTGCTAGGAAAAATAAAAAAATGATTTGTTTGGACAAATCATGGTGGCATGAATTATTAGGACACACTGGTGGCAAGTATAGGAATGACAGACTGTGATGGTATGTATTGTAATTACAGGCTGCAATGGCATGTATTGTAATGACAGGCTGTGATGGCATATATTGTTATGACATACTGTGATGTCATGTATTGTAATGACAGGCTGTGATGGCATATATTGTAATGACAGCCTGTGATGGCATGTATTGTTATGACATGTATTGTTAGGACAAACTGTGATGGCATGTATTGTTAGGACAAACTGTGATTGCAGATATTTTAAGGACAAACTGTGGTGTCATGTATTGTTATGACATTGTTAGGACAAACTGTGGTGGCATGTATTTGAGGACAGTGATGTCCTGTATTTTAGTACAACCTGTTGTGGCCTGTATTTTAGGACAAACTGTGTTGGAATGTATTGTGAGGACAGTAATGGCCTGTATTTTAGTACAACCTGTTGTGGCCTGTATTTTAGGACAAACTGTGTTGGAATGTATTGTGAGGACAGTAATGGCCTGTATTTTAGTACAACCTGTTGTGGCCTGTATTTTAGGACAAACTGTGGTGGCATGTATTCTGAGGACAGTGATGGCCTGTATTTTAGTACAAAATGTTGTGGCCTGAATTTTAGGACAAACTGTGATGGCATGTATTTTAGGACAAACTGTGATGGCATGTATTGTTAGGACAAACTGTGATTGCAGGTATTTTAAGGACAAACTGTGGTGTCATGTATTGTTATGACATTGTTAGGACAAACTGTGGTGGCATGCATTTGAGGACAGTGATTTGCTGTATTTTAGTACAACCTGTTGTGGCCTGTATTTTAGGACAAACTGTGTTGGAATGTATTGTGAGGACAGTAATAGCCTGTATTTTAGTACAACCTGTTGTGGCCTGTATTTTAGGACAAACTGTGGTGGCATGTATTCTGAGGACAGTGATGGCCTGTATTTTATTACAAAATGTTGTGGCCTGTATTTTAGGACAAACTGTGATGGCCTGTAATGTATTTTAGGACAAACTGTGATGGCATGTATTTTAGGACACACTGTTGTGGCCTGTATTTTAGGACAAACTGTGATGGCATGTATTTTAGGACAAACTGTAATGAAATTTATTGTTGACATAGCATGTTTCG
Source organism: Cyrtodaria siliqua (assembly GCA_037043455.1). Lineage (NCBI taxonomy): Eukaryota > Metazoa > Mollusca > Bivalvia > Adapedonta > Hiatellidae > Cyrtodaria > Cyrtodaria siliqua. The sequence goes on from JAWPHD010000190.1 coordinate 274,185, forward strand.
TACAAGTTTATAAATGTGGTTCTTTACTGTCAATGCATGATTTCTCTTTAATTTTTATGTCCAGCATTTGTAGGTGGGTGACCAACTGCTGCATGGTGCACAACTACAGGATTCAACGGACTAACACTGCTCTAACAATCCCGCTGAACTACTAAACCACCTACTAATATACTAATATATACACTGTGGTAATATTTTGATTGTTTGTACTGTATGGCTGACTGTCTCGAATAAAGTTCCAAGTATTTGCTTCTGTTTACGACTTCTTTTTAAGCCACGCCATAAAAATGGAATGGGCATACAACTGTATGAAAACAGTTTGACATAGTTAGCTCTACTGATCCGTCTGTCCATCTGTCAGTCTGTCCGTAAACTATTTTTGCGGCGAATACTCCTCTGAAACTAGTGGATGGATTTTCATGAAACTATACAGGAATGTTGCCCATGATGTCTAGTTGATCCTAGCAAAAAAACGTGTTGATGTGAAATCCAAGATGGCCGCCATGGCTAAAAATAGATTTAAAAAAAATAAGTTTGTAGTAACTACTGCTTGAAAACTGTAAGTGATATTGGTATGGGACTTTTTCTAAAATCATCAGCATGACACGATGTTGGTCCTTGTCGAAAATCATTTTGATTCGACATTAAACATGGCTGCCAGCGGCCATCTTTGTTTACATAAGAGTTATATAGTTAAAACTTGTAGCGACTACTCCTACGAAACAACTTGACAGATTTTTATGAAATTCACAGGAATGTTGCTCTTGATGACTAGTCGATCCTAGCAAAATTTTAGGGCGGCCGGAAATTCAAGATGGCCACCACAGCTAAAAATAGATTTTTAAAAAAAAAAAGTTTGTAGCAACTGCCTCTTGAAAACTATAAGTGATATTGATATGGGACTTTTTCTAAAATGATCAGCTTGACATGATGTCGGACCTTGTCGAAAATCATTTTGATTTGACATTAAACATGGCTGCTGCGGCCATCTTTGTTTACATAGAGTTATATATTAAAAACTTGTAGTGACTACCACTCTGAAACTACTTGACGGATTTTCATGAAACTTCACAGGAATGTTGCACTTGGTGTCTAGCAAAATTTTAGGTCCACCACAAATTTTAGATGGCCGCCATGACTAAAAATAGATTTTTAAAAAACAAGTTTGTAGCGACTACTTCTGGAAATCTGTAAAATGATCAGCATGGCACGATGTTGGTCCTTGTCAAAAATCATTTTGATTAGACATTAAACATGGCTGCCAGTGGCGAGGTCGGCCGGAAATTCAAGATGGTCGCCACAGCTAAAAATAGATATTTAAAAAACACATTTTTAGCGAATACTTTTTGAAAACTATAAGTGATATTGATATGGGACTTCTTCTAAAATGATCAGCAGCCATCTTTGTTTACATCGAGTTATGTAGTAAATACTTAGAGCGACTACTCCTCTGAAACTACTTGAAGGATTTTCATGAAATTTCATAGGAATACTGATTTAGCTATCAGAACCTGCCAGTAGAGCTTCAAGGTCATTGACCTCTTGTTCATAATTTCTACCATTTAAATGAACAAGCATTATGATTGAGGTAACCATACAAATGTTTTTTCCATCTTTCTTAAAAGTCGTACTTGTTTAGCGGTCATATTGTGTGTTCAACCACGAGAGAGGCAAACCATTTTTTCTGGAAAATTGAGCAGCTTTAAGGACTATTGGTAAGAAACCTTAAAAAAAATGAAGATCAAAAATGGATGAGATATGGGCAGATGGGCCTGTGAAATATTCAACCAAATGCATATTTTAGGCATGAGCAATGTCAACCATGTAGTATATGACAGTAATTCAACACTATTGATGTGAACAAAGAAGGTATACTTACATTTTTTATATGGCAGAAATTGTGCCCTTTATATCTGATTGGTATGGTACATTTTACTCAAAAGTTTTTTTTTTTTATGTGAAGCAAATTGGTGCATAGAATACTCTTAGTCCACTTATCCACCGCATAATTTCTCAATAAAATAAGCCACGTTACCATCATCCATATTTCAAAGTACGCCATTGTCAAAAAAAGATGGATGACCAATAGTCATTAAAGTAGCTACATGTATCTTGCCGACAGCAGCCACACTTTACAACATATATATGTCACGGTTTATGGATATCTAACAGGTAGATTGATGTTGCATTGTCCGGCCGGTTAGCTCAAGCGGTAGGGCATCGGAACGGTATAGTCCGAATGTCCTGGGTTCGAGCTCCGGTCTGGCTGCACATTTTTCTAGCCCTGTGACATTTGGCGCCCAATGGGGGACCCTGACTGTGTTAACTCCAAGAAACATTCGAAATGATTGTCTGTATCCATGGAAATTCGAGGACGAATTTCAGTCTGTAGGGGGAGTTTGTCACGGTTTATGGATATCTAAGAGGTAGATTGATGTTGCATTGTCTGGCCGGTTAGCTCAGTCGGTATAGCATCGGAACGGTAGTCAGAAGGTCCCGGGTTCAAGCCCCGGTCTGGCTGCACATTTTTCTAGCCCTGTGACATGTACACCATTTCTAAACCTACTGACGGCAAGGTATATACATATATAAATTGCATATTTTGAAAATCCAAACTCTATAGACACAATATAAACAGCTTTAACCGGCCAGGCCAAGCCCTGAAACTGGAGTGTCCAATTTAGATTACCAACTCATAATTCATTTTATGCATGTTCAATCACGGGTATTTTAAGAACCAGTTAATCAATTAATAAAAACTATACTTCTAATTTGCACATACACATTATTATATGACCTGAACACATGGATAGAATTTTGATAAATGGTTTTATAGTGTAATTTTGTTGTTGTTTGGTGGGTTAGTTTCTTTAATGAAGATTATATGTCCGACAAAATAATAGTTTTTGAAGACTCAAGTGAGATTTACTATGATAGTGTGTATTACAGGTCAATAAAGATGCTTACAACATTGCCAACAATACATTGAGTGTATCAGACGGACAGGACTGCCAAACATGTGGTGCCACCACAACTGTTCACTGGAGTTACCTAACTTTGATTGCTGCTTCTATTTATAGCATTGCTATCTATGTGCTGTAATATGGTACATGAGGATTGTTCAAAATGTTCCTGGAGAGATCTGTATAGCATTGTATTAATATGTAGATTTAATTAAATAATTTCAGTGCCTTGTTGGTAGATTATTGAAAAAGGCAGATCTGGTCAGCAGGTGTTGTGTATAAGGATATATTTGGTAATTTGATAGGATGTCAATTTACACAAATGAAATAAAGGGCAAAAACTGAATATGTATATAGTTATAAAAATGTAAATTTGCTTTATACATAATGGTACCATATAAAGTGGACTTCGCAAAAACAATTTATTCAAGTCTCATTGAATAAGGACCTGGGCCATATTCATAAAACATTTTTAGTGAATACATTTTCCCCTGCATAATCCAGATTTCATTTATATAGTCCAGTGTGTATTGAAAAAAAAAATCTGATGAGAAATTAATCACGTTTTTTAAAGGTTTCGTCAATTTAACAGATAGTCAGTTCAAATGGTTTTAAGGTACATGTACTTTTACATTCTGTTTGGCAACAATTTTTGACTTAAGCAGAAATTAACTAAGATTTTTCTAAGATGCTATATGAATTTGGCCCCTGCCGTCGAGATATTTAGAATTGAATTGTACTAACATGAAAGGTACAGTGTGTATGTAATAGTGAACGACATGGATGGGCAGATAAATCATCATTGGATGCTCAATAAGGAATTCATTTGTTCGTGTAAATCATTTGTAATATCATTTGTGTACCGTCGTGTAAATCATGTGTACCACCATGTATACAAATTGTGAGTGCTGTATCATGTCTGGTAAGTGCCACTTTGAATCAGTGTTTTATTTTATATTTCGAAGATGTTTTTTAAAGTTAACTTTTGCGTTTAGGGCACTTTCTCACAACCTGTACGCACTAGACTTTTCAAACTGTGCTTATAGTTGTATCTTGGAAGGTAAATCGCAACGTGACAAAGTAAATGTGGATGTGACCTTGACCGTCCAAGCAAAGGGCAGATAACTTAATAAATTTTTCATTCAACTTTTGCGTTTTGGTCACATTCTCACAAACTGTATGCACTAGACCTTTCAAACTTTGCTTATGGTTGTATCTTGGGTGGTACATCGCAACGTGACAGCAAATGTTGATGTAACCTTCACCCTCCAAGCAAAGGATAGATAACTTAAAATGTTTACCTTCAACTTTAAAATATGTGTTTAGGTCAACTGTATGCACTTGACCTTTTAAACTTTGCGTTTAGTTGTATCTTAGGTGGTACATCGCAAAGTCACAAAGCAAATGTGGATGTGACCTTCACCCTCCAAGCAAAGGGCAGATAATAAGTTTTTCATTCAAAAATTGTGTTTCGCAAAATGTAAACTCCATTTGTTTTTAGTTATTAAAATGTTTACAAACTTTCATTTCAACAACATTTATCTCTTATTTCTACATTGTAAGTCCCGTCCCCATTAGACGAGATATGTGAATCTGTAGATTTCTTGTTTATCATTTTTATTCATATTGTTCACGAACACTAGTTTTTGTATTCAACAGTATAATGGAAATAAATTACTTATCTTGACACTGTTTCTTACTTTTCACTCCGATTCATTATAATAACTACTTCTTTTTCAGTCAACGGTTTAACTATTCATCCTTGGGAATGACTATTGACCCCCCAGCAGTGAACTATTGACAGCATCTTTGTCTAAATCAATAGCTCACTTATTATATAATTCCTTGGATGAATAGTTTTAACCATTGACCTCAACAGAAGTAGATAGTTGTATAATACTCACTGGTATAAATCAATGAAACTTGACATGTGTCTTCATGATCATCAAGGACACCTAAAGACACATGATCAGCAATTGTAAATTTTATTTCAGCCAAATTATGGCCCTTTTTGGACTTAAAATATTATTTTTACGTTTTTTGGCATATCTGTAAATTTCAAGGTTTAAGTTTTTTGGCATGTCTGTAAATTTCAAAAGACCGATAATCCCTTTCCCCCTTGTCCCATTGACCCCACCCACCCCACAAAAAGTGTTTACTCTTTCTCTGTCCTCTTCAGTCACCACATGCAGTTGACACTCCCATCCCCCCGCACCCTCCTTTGAAAATCTTTCTTGTTTTTCCTGTTCATTGATATTTCCCTCTCCCCACCAACCCCCTCCACAACCTGTTCATTACACCTCTTAAAAAAAATCTTCACCTCGCCACCTCCTACCCTCCACAATTAAGACTTGACCTTGTGAATGAACTGAACCATGTGGGCGATGTGGTGGTGGTCTTGTTTAAAATGGACTTCAAGAAGTCGAGCATGCAGTCCTTCCAACACCTGTGGTTACACCTTGCTTTTTGTGCACAATGGCAAAATAGGACAGCAAAATGATGTTCTTTTTCTTTTAAAACAAAGCCATCTTCTATGAAACTGCTGATGTACTGTTCAAAGTGCAGAGTGAGGAGCATCCATAGCTAATGGTCATATTTTCTGTGTACGTATGTACATATTTATGAAAATTGTTTTAAATTCTCAAGTTTTTCATTAATTCCATTTTTACCTGACTGACAGCACTAAAGCATGGTATATATGTCCCATGGACACATTTAGAATGGCCTTGTATAAATAATCATGTTGATAGCTGATAGCAGTGTAAATGAAGATTTGGCACAGCATTTGTATTATAATCATAAACATGATAAATAAAGGTTAAATCGCTGTATGCATGTAAATAAAAAATTAAAAAAAGTTGGAAACAAACAAACTCCAGTTTGAAAATGAAATCTGTCTGGGTTGTCACATGTATGCATGTTGTTGACATATGTTAATATTGTAGTTGCTTTAAATATATTTCATGTGTTTTTGTGTTTCATATTTAATATGGACTACCACAAACTAATAATTGAACTAAAACTAAATCTCCCCTGCAACATGCATGCAGCAAGCTTTTACAAGTCCTGCTTGGTATATAACCAGATAACAAGAAATGTGTACACGTGGTCCCATTTAAAAAAAAAAAAAAGGGCACAAGAATACTATCAAAGAAGAACAAGACCTACAGAAATCCGAGGGTTTTTTTCTTACTCGAAACTCACTTTTCTTACTTGAATCTCACCTCTTACTTAAAGTGAAACTCCAGAAATCCTAACTAACCTAATGTGTGGGAGAATTCTTTTGCAGGGTCCATCTTAAAACATTAAATACACTCAGTACATTTAAAAATGCACACTTTTTAAAATGTGATTTTTGTTTAGTTTGAGAAAAGTCATTCTAAAATAAATTTGCAGTTGCCCCAAGGGTTAAAATATGGTGGTAAGCTGTTACGTAATATCTACACTACGTGTACAAACTAAATTCATGTTTTGCATGTGGGTTTTATTGTTGTTGTAGCTTTATGGGCTCATGATAAATTTTATCAACCAAAAGATGTGCGTTTTTAAATGTACTGAGTGTATATTATTATACACCCATTTTCACAAAGTGAAGTGGGGGTTATATAGGAATCAATGCTGTGCGTAACGTCTCGTTGTGTAACACATTTTTGTCGTGTTGTGTGTCCCATACCGTCCTGTCCCATCGCGTCCCGTAACACGTTTTTATTAGTAGCCTTTCTCAAACAGTTTTGAATGAGTTGTTCCCAAACTTCATATTCTCATAACAACTGATGACCTGATGTCCCTCTGTACATCACCCATGGTTGATTGCCTAATTTATACATAATTATGGCACTTTGACTTGGAATGAAAAAAAGCAGGTGTAATCATCACCTTCCGTGATAGTTCTAGTTTTGTGGTTGTACAAAATTAATTGTTATAAAGATTATTCATTCATTGTTCTAAAGGTGCAGAGGATGACCATCATTAGAGGTGCCTTTAATTGAGATAAAAAAAAGCATGTTTCACTAAAGCAATTTAGATTTTAAAAAAAGTAAGTATAAAAGTCAACCCTTAACGAGTTAAGCCTGACTATAATAGCCTTTGCCTGACTATAATAGCCTTTGCCTGACTATAATAGCCTTTGCCTGACTATAATAGCCTTTGCGTCCATTGTAAACCCGGATCAGCCTGCGAGTTACTCGCACTCGCAGGCTTGATAAATTTGTCACATAAATGGAATGGTCTTAATTCAAAGAAAGAACAGTCATATATATGCAGTGGGTTAAGGGTTAATTAATAAGATTCTATATACAATAATAAGAACCACATTGCTAAAGCTCTAAATCATGAAATAGTTTATTATCTTTCATGAATCGAAAAAAATAACGCTAAGGAAGTGAAAAAACATTCCATCAATTCAATAAACAATTGCAAAGTCACTTGATGTACAAAACAATGTAACTTGTTTACTAAACATTACATTGTGTCACACAGCAAACACATACTTGAACTGTGCCCTCTTGAACTGTGCCCTATGTATACAAAAAAGTCGAAACTGTATTCATTGAAACCTCTGGTGAAAGTGTAGGTGATGGCAGTAAAACAGTTTGCAAAATAATTTGATAACTTAACCCTTAACCCACTAAGCACGACTATAATAGCCTTTAGTCCATTGTAAATCCAGATCAGGCTGTGAGTAACTCGCAGGCTCATCAGATTTTAATGTCCAGCTGCTGATCAGTCATTTCCCAAAAACACCTCTTTGTCAGATAAATGGAATGGTCTTAATTCAAAGAAAGAACAGTCCATTATATATATGCAGTTAAGTGATATTTTTATAATTTCAAAATGTTAGTTAATCGGCGGTGGCTTTATCAGTAGATTATCCTCCAGGAAGTCCTGCGTTCAATCTCTTGCCGTGTCATAAAATGTTATTAGTAGCTCCCTTTCTGGATGCTCATACGCCTATAACGGATGGTCGACCCAGTGTCAGTATAATGTGACTGGATGGGTATCATGGCATGCATATATGACATGTGTATCATGGTGTGTGTCTATGACATGTGTATCATGGCATGTGTCTATGACATGTTTATCATGGCATGTGTCCATGATATGTGTATCATGGTGTGTGTCTGGCATGGGTATCAAAGTGTGTGTCTATGACATGTGTATCATGGCATGTGCCTATGACATGTGTATCATGGTGTGTGTCTATGGCATGTGTATCATGGTGTGTGTCTATGGCATGGGTATCATGACATATGTTTATGACATGGGAATCGTGGTGTGTGTCTATGATATGTGTATCATGACATGTGTATCATGGTGTGTGTATATGACATGTGTATCATGGTGTGTGTCTTATGACATGGGTATCATGGTGTGTGTGTATATGACCATGTATCATGGCGTGTGTCTATGACATGTATATCATGATGTATGTCTATGGCATGTGTCTATGACATGTGTATCATGATATGTGTCTATGACATGTGTATCATGGTGTGTGTCTATGACATGTGTTTCATGGCATGTGTCTATGACATATGTATCATGACATGTGTCTATGCCATGTGTATCATGGTGTGAGTCTACGACCTGGGTATCATGGCTTGTGTCTACGACATGTGTATCATTGCATGTGTCTACGACATGTGTATCATGGTGTGTGTCTTATGACATGCGTATTATGGTGTGTGTCTATGACATGTGTATCATGGCATGTGTCTATGGTATGTGTATCATGGTGTGTGTCTATGACATGTGTATCATGGTGTGTATATGACATGTATATCATGGTGTGTATATGACATGTGTATCATGACATGTGTCTATGGTATGTGTATCATGGTGTGTGTCTATGACATGTGTATCATGGCATGTGTCTATGGTATGTGTATCATGGTGTGGGTCTATGACATGTGTATCATGGTGTGTATATGACATGTGTATCATGGCATGTGTCTATGGTATGTGTATCATGGTGTGTGTCTATGACATGTGTATCATGGTGTGTATATGACATGTGTATCATGACATGTGTCTATGCCATATGTATCATGGTATGTGTCTATGACATGTATATCATGACATGTGTCTACAACATGGGTATCATGGCATGTGTCTACGACATGTGTATCATGGCGATTGTCTATATGACATGGTATTTAAGTGTGGCAGAACTATAAAGTTAAACACTGAGCTCACCGTTACAAGTAGACACTGTCATGATCTGACTGAATGATTGTTGAAAGCGATGTTAAACCACATACATACATGTAATTAATCACGAGGGATAATTCATTATTGCATCAATTTAGGAAAACGTAATACTAAGTGATAAGGTTGGGAACAATGCTGGTTAATAATATATAAGTTAAACAGTAAGTTAGTGACCTAATTTGGGATATACGGTGTCAGAAAATGCCATATTAGGCGAGAGTTTATCTTGTGTTCCATACTGAATTTGCTGACACCGTATATACCATATTAGGTCACTAGCATGCTGTGCAATGATTATATCTTGCCAACTTCATTTCAAGTTAAAGGCCAGGGTCGAGTATCAAAAACCCAAAATGGCCCCAGAGAAACTTTTCTGATCATTTTTATGCATTATGCTGCTCAGGGAGGTTTAATCAAAAATTTCTAAATACTAAAGCGTTTTTAAACCATAAAACTTGGCATGTAAATACATCAAACATTGCTCTATACAGATATATCAAAATAATTACATAATGTATATAAAAATATCTTCCATACTTTTTAAAACACAACTTTTTATTCCTAACTGAAATTTTTAATTTGGTGCATCTATTAATAGCTGTTCCTGTAAAATTAAGATCTGTGATTGGTCGGAGTGCTGAAACCTTTATCTAAAGTGAAGCAGATGAAATACTAACTGGCTTAAGTGTATACATAATGACGGTGCTGGGGTTTAAAGGAATAGATCTGTGCATTAAAGTAACCTTTGGCATTTTATAACATCAAGCTCGTACCGGAAGCAACATGATGTTGTGAAAGAAATGCCATCACATCAGCATCCAGTTTGACGTGAATTGAAAAGTTGACGTGTATAAATTATACACGTTCTTCACGTCACGTGGTACCTTTAATCCAATGAAAAAAATTAACAATAAGCTGGAGGCAAGATTATAAATGATAACTATAATTTTTTATATTATGGTTTAGTAAATAAATAAATGACATCCAGACCCTTTAATTGTTCAACTGTGGTGGACTTTAGACTTTAGTAAGTACTAGTTAGTACTCATGACAAACCCAAGTTTCTGTGATGATTCACTAGTTAAAGGGACACAGGGCAATCTTGATTTTTTAAAAACTCGCGGCATCACGTTAGTTTTCCTGCATAGCTTGCATTTGTTCAGTCATTAATATTAATTATTAGAACAATTCAAAGCAAATTCTGTTTACATATTACTAACTATATGTGATATTGCACCAATAATATATTGAAAAATTTGGCAAAATAATGAGGACAACTGAAATCTCAAATTTTTATTTAATTATATGCAAGCAGTTTTAAAGTTAAAATGATCCAGGTGCTAATTTTAATGCTTGAAATAAAACTCAAGATTGCCATGTGTCCCTTTAATGCACTGGGTTATGATACACTAGTTCACAATCATAAACAACATACTCCAAAGTACAATACCGCATGATGAACTTCATATACAGTCAAAAGCATGCATCCAGTAAGGGGGACAATAATTTCTTGCATACCGGACAAGGATATCCCTCATTTTACGGGGGCAAGATATTTCCATCTCACCCTAGGGTTGAGACAAAATTCACGAGCGCCAACATCGGTATGCAGGAAAACATACAAAACAGTAGTAGCTGGCGGTGTCAACGCACAACATGTTTCTGATATGCAAAAAAAGAAACTCATGGGTAATCGGTTCAGAAAGGGAATTCCAACCATGGGTTTAAGTGTTTTAATCGGAACCTCGGCAGAGCCAAATACTTATACCCCGGGTTGGAATTCCCTATCTTCACCGGATACCCATGAAATATTCTTATAGTCAATAACCGCATACCCCCTTTTAACGCCCCCGAGGTCATTGCATTTTACAAAAGGGTGGCATGTATTTGAGGCCAAAAAGCAAAAAAAAAAATAAGGCCTCATATAAATGCCCCTTTTTTGAAAAAGGGGAGAGGGTGTTTATAAGGGGCAGAGCATATAAGGGGATATATGGTAATGATCATTTTATGGGTTACATTAGAGTATATATAAGAATTATCAAAATTGGACAATAGACAAAAAAGATATGACAATTTGAAGGTTGTTCTAAAACGGCTATGGGAGCCGCCATTTTGAGAACTATGATGTCATAGTTCCAAATTACCATATATGGGATATTGATAAATATCATATAAAGCAAAGAAAATCTTCGTCATATAAAGCATTACTGCCAGCCATTAAGTGTACATATTTTTCATACAGTTGCTATCACCTTTTTCCTATAAATCATTTAATATTCATATATATTAATATTCCATATATGATCATTTAGAACTATGATGTCATAGCTCTCAAAATGGCAGCTTTCATATCAGTTTCAACATAACCTTCAAACGATCATATCTTCTTTGTTTATCATCCAATTTTGATAATGCTTTCACCCATGGCCAAGATTTTCAAAACTCTGAATAATAACGATTGTTTGACTGTGTCGCTACATTCCCCTTTATATAATACACAGTTACAGATTTAATAAACATAAAAACAAATACCATAATACTAACTGTTAGGTTTACCACTTATAGTAAAATCATAGTGAATAATTTGGCATACACAATAAATATGAAATCAAGATAGGCTTTCGAATGTTGGTTATTCAATATATACATCAAGTGAGGCAGCCAAAGGGCATTTTTTTGTAGGTCAAGTGAGTCCAAACTTATAGCTTAAGTAATGTATGAGCTTACAGATTATTATGTTTAAGTGATGTATAGGTCAACGACATCATAGTGATCAAACATTTGGAATTAAATGATATTCATCAGAAAACATGCAAACACAGCCAAATTTCTCTAACCATTTTAGTTTCCCTTACTTCACTTTGATCATTATAAATGTTTTTCATACCTTTATTAAAGTTGAAAATATCAATTACATTCCTTTGAACTTTTTTGTGTGTTAAAGGGCTGTTTCTAGAAAAATCTAAAACATTTAAAATTTATTCCAATTCAGCATGACGATACAAATGTCACATCACTCAAAATCTGGTGTTTAATAATATATATATACTGAAAGGAAAAAGAAACGCGACACGGGAATTTCCGCTATATATTGTACATACTGCACACTTAATTCCATGTAGTTACGAGGGGTGTTTCAGATGTAATGCAATTCGGTTTGTAAAATTTTATTTTCAAACGATTTTACATCAGATTTCATTTATAAACCTTCGAAATAGTCTCCTTTTGCCATTACACATCATTTTAGTCTTTTAATCCAGTTTTGAAAGCACTTTCTGTAGTCTTCAGTGGGTACCCCTTTAAGGTACTGGAACACCGCAGATCCGAGTGAGTTTCTGGATGAGTAGCGCTTTCCAGCAAGGAAGGATTTCATCTTAGGAATTAGGAAATAGTCACAGGGTGCTAAATCCGGGGAATAGGGTGGGTGATCTAGGACTCGTACCTTTTTCTGGTCGAGATATGTCCTCACAAGTTCAGCTTTGTGTGCAGGAGCATTGTCATGTAACAAATGGACACCCTTTATGCCAGTCCTCGGACGACGTTCCTTGAAGTACTTTTCAAGTTTCTTTAATACAACATTCTTGTAAAACTTAGAAGTAACACTTCTACCTTTAGGAACTGGAATTTGAATAGCCGGACCGTGAATTGAGAAGAAAATGGCATACAAAACTTTGCGTGTTGTTTGTGTTCGCATTGCAATTACAGGTCTCCTTGCATTTCCATTTCTAGTCGCCCATACTAGGTTGTCACTCTTTTGCTTAGGTTCAAAGAAATGTACCCATGTTTCATCACCAGTAATGATATTAGAAAACTGTTTATTGTCATATTTTGGATACATGTTCAATAAAGATTTGGCTTTTTTTCACGCGGTCATGTTTCTGGTCATCAGACAGTAAATGTGGAATCCATCTTGCTCATATTTAAGTAACGTTTAGCACTTTCTTCAGAATAAAATGAACCCGTGCTGTTGAGATGCCTGATCTTTGAGCTAACTGCCGAATGGTCAATCTTTCATCTCCTTTAATTAATTCCTGGATTTTATGGACACTTTCCTTAGACGTTGCAACTCGTCGTCGACCACATTTTGGCTTGTCTTCTAATCCATTATTTCCAGATTTGAAATGCACAATCCACCTCGTAACAGTGTTATATGATACTTCATCACTTTCATCAATGTCACATATCTCATTATGTATAGTCTTGGCAGCTATTTTCAGACAAACTCTCCCTTTTATATATGTCCTAATTTCTAGCCATTTTTCTGACCGTTTACCAACCATATTTATACACAGTGGTATGAATAGACCTGCTATAAAGATTTCGTTTTAGGAAATGACTGGATATTTTTCAACACAATTTCGTGCACATGTAGTTGAAAGGCTAATCTGACACAATAAAAGGTTTTTACGAAATAATCGCACGTATTTTCCGTGTTACACGTGGAATTGCATTACATCTGAAACATCCCTCGTATATTCCAAGGAAATCCCAAGATGTTTTGTAAAAAAAAAATAGTTGCAGTTAGAGAAAGGACACAACTGTGATGTTGTAGACTTTTTAATCATAGTATACAAGAAATTCATTAATTCATTGAAGTTCTTCTTTGAAAAATTGAGCCAGTTAGGTACTGTATTTAACGTAAAGAGTTTGCAAAATTTTGCATCCTACGTTGGCTCACATAATTGAGCTTAACAATTTCGGTGTCACGTTTCTTTTTCCTTTCAGTATATAAGCGCCTTGTTGTTCAGGCTGGAAATTTAAAATCAGGATAGACTTTTAAAGAAAGTTACCCGCTAAATAGCGGCGCAGTTACCATGGTTACACTACAAAGCCGTTTATCAAATCTCTATCCAGGTGTTCAGGTCATATAATAATGTACCGTATATGTGCCGATTAAAAGTATAGATGTATTCAGGGATTCTTAAAATATCTGTGTTTGAATATGCATTAAATATGAGTTATGAGTTGGTAACTCCTAATTCGACACTGTTGATGGCGGGATAGGACTTTAATGAAATCGACCATACAATGTTTTTAAGTTAACCCTGGGCCCGTATTCATAAAGCAACTTAAGTAGAAAATATTACTTAAGTCAACATTTAAGATGTTTACGTATTTTCAGATGTCCTTATTAACCTCCCAGCGACACTATAGAGCGTCTATTTTAAGATAAATGTTTAGCTGTGGGGTAATCCATAGCATTATTAAACAATAAATAAAATGTCTTAAAACGATAGAAACTGGTGTTTAAAAAATCGATAAATATTGACTTAAGATATTGCTAAGAAGCTTTATCATGTTTATGAATACGGCCCCAGGTGCATAACCTAAGAAAGCACATATTAACTGTGCAGCAAGACTTCCATTGTAAATAAGGAGTCATTTCTAGGTTGATTCATTATATTTTTGGCCTTAGAATAGAAACCATCATTGTTTTATTTATATTTTTTTTAAGACAGGCTCGACTCCCAGGACACGTTTAAATCTCCAAATTTTGACTACTATTTAGAATGACATTCTGTTTTCAGTTAAAAGATCAGGCTGTTGTAAAAGGTGACAATGGACCAAGCATCAACCTAGGTGGTGACGGTCACGACCAGATTCCGCATGGATCCAACATTCTGGGTGGTGACGGTCATGACATGATTCGGCATGGATCCAAAATTCTTGGTGGCGATGGTCATGACAGGATTCCGCATGGATCCAAAATTCTTGGTGGCGATGGTCACGACATGATTCCGCATGGATCCAAAATTCTTGGTGGTGATGGGCATGACATGATTCCGCATGGATCCAAAATTCTTGGTGGTGATGGGCATGACATGATTCCCCATGGAACCAACAATCATGACAACATTCGTGTCGATGTTTTGCGGGGTGGCCATAATCTTGACCTGGTTGCCTATAAAGTCAATGATTTGCTGGGCGGTGATGATCATGACAAAGTTGCTCATGGATCCACTAAACCTAACATTCTCGGGGGCGATGATCACGACAAGGTTCCACATGGATCCAATCCCAACAGCGCGGAGTATTTGAAGAAAATGCTTGGTGGTGATACCCATGATCTGATTCAACATGGCAGAAATCTTCTGGGCGGCGACATCCATGATTATCTGGAACATGGCAAAAAGCTTCTTGGTGATGATAACCTTGACTACCTGGAACATGGCAAAACTCTTCTTGGACAGGGCATCCATGATTTACTCAACCACGGCAAGAAGATTTTAGGCGGTGACCAACATGATATTGTGAGTCATGGCCAGAAGCTCTTAGGAGGGGACAACCATGATTTTATCCAACACGTCCTCAGACCTCAAGCTGCTGAAGATTCAAAAGTCAAACCAAGCACAACTGATGGTTCAACCATCAGAGCTCATCTAGAGGATCACAAGAACGAGGTGAACAGGTCACATGCAATAGGAGGTGGTGATCACGATGACTGTCATATTGGAATGTTTAAAGATTTCAAGGGGAAGTTTAACAAGCAGTATGGCAGTCCAAAGGGTACTGATCCTTTATACATTTCTTTACTACATAATATGAATAAGGTGTAACTATGTCGATCACATAGATACACACAATTTCGGATTATTTTTTTGCACAAATATGTGTCCCATATGTATAATCTTTGATTTCTTTTGTATTATATCGCTATTGGAGAAAGATCAGGACATCTCTGTAAAAGATAAAATAACATCTAAAATATTTTATATAACTAGCTACAGTGAAATAAAGAAAAAGGTTAACAACTTTACTTAAATCTTAAATTGAATCTTTATGCTAATTAATAATGGTTGATGATTTTCATGTTAATTGCACAGAGGATTTGCCTAACTCCAATGAAAAAAAAAAAGAATTGCATTATTGTTTTATATGGAGTAAATAGAAGTTGTACAGTATTATCTGACTATTCAATTGCAGAGGAAGACAAGCGCTTCATGACGTTCTGTGACAACATGCGTATGGTGAAAAAACTTCAGCAGACGGAAAAGGGATCTGCCGTTTATGGAGCGACAAAATTTGCCGATCTAACAAGTGAGTTGTATATGTCTCTGGGAGGCTGTTGAATGTTTCGTTTTTGTAACATGAGGCACTAATCTCTCCTATTGTAAATTCCACCCAAGCATGAATCCAGTGTGTATGGGTTGGGGTGGGGAATAGCTGGTGCTAAACTTAAAAAATAAAGAGATGACATTGTATTGTAGAGTAGGGAGGCGGGAGGGGGTAGATGTAAAAGATCCGGGATCTTGGACCGATTGACATTGGAAATTTTCCTAGCCCTGCTGTCCAGGTATGAGTTGACAGTCACCGTCATACATTCTAGTACACTACCCAGACATGCTCCAGATTTAGTATTATGAGGGACTTCGGTGGCCAAGTGGATGACAGGTTCGACTCTGGAGATCACGGGTTCGCGCCTTACTGGCTCCACTGGGTTACTTTGGTGTTCCCTTAGGAAAGAGACCCTTAGTCTTGCCCGCAGATGGGAACATTAACCGGGTGGTCACGTGTATCAGGGTCCACTCTCTGAGCATGTTAAAGAACCATAGGAATCCATTCTATAGTAAGATTAGGGCAGGTTTTTTTAGATTCCTATGTATCTTGGGTGGTACATCGCAATGTGACAAAACAAATGTGCAAGTGACCTTGACTTCCAAGCAAAGGGCAGATAACTTAATAATTTTTAGGTTCAACTTTTGCGTTTAGGTCACTATTTCACAAAGTGTATGCACTAGACATTTCAAACTTTGCTTATAGTTGTATCTTTGGTTGTACATTGCAAAGTGACAAGTGACCTTGACCCTCCAAGCAAAGGATAGATAACCTTATAATTTTTACCTTCAACTTTAGCGTTTAGGTCACTTTTTCACAAACTGTATGCGCTAAGACCTTTCAAACTTTGCTTATAGTTGTATCTTCAGTGGTACATTGCAGCGTGACAAAGCAAATGTGGATGTGACCTACACCATCCAAGCAAAGGGCAGATAACTTTAATTGTTACATTTACATCACTTTCTCATGAACTATAATTATGCACTAGATGTTTTAAACCTAATTTAAAGCTTGATCTTCGGAAGAAAACATAGTCTATTTTGACATAGTTGTGTCTTGGGTAGTGCATCTTTTTGAATTGTTTTTGAATTACTTTTTTTAAAAAAAAAATTGGTGTTAGCAGGAAGCATTGCTATGATTTCTAGTGCCTATTGCATTTTTTTCCGGTTCATTGATTTTTGATGGAGTTACGGCGACTTGAAATTTTTACTCGGCGCTACTCCTCCTAAACGACTTCTTGGATTTCAACGAAACTTGGCAGGAAGCATCAGTAAGATGTCTAGTTGTGCATATCACACTTTTGTTCCAGTTCGCAGATTTATGACGGAGTAATGGGGTTTTGACATTTTTACTTTAGATTTCTTGTCGGCGCTACTCCTCAACGGCTTGTTGGATTTCTACAAAATTTGGCAGGAAGCCTCAGTATGATGCCTAGTTGTGCAAAGCGCGGTATATCAATGAAATCTTGGACAAGTTCGAAAACCAGTTAAATCTTGTTAGTAACGACAGGTTATGGCCCTTGTTGATTTGTTGAAAAATGCTATATTATATTTGCCTTTGTTAAATCTGTAGTTATTTCATTTTTTATCTGATCTTTACCATATGTTAAGAACTTTAAGTTAATATACCCCCCCCATTTTTATGAAATTTCATTCATAGAAGAAAGTGTGACAAATTAAAAAATATCCATGCCAGACTAGACACAGCAGACTTATTTCCCATGATTACCAGGTGAGCGATCTAAGGCCATCCTATCCCTGTTGTTTTTGCAATGTTTTAAAAAAAGTACTGATGGGTATTTTATGTCGACAACCCCTGATATAATAGCCGTTAAACGGTTTTAGCCAGTAGAGCGTCCACAGGACCTCTTGGGCCTCTTGTTTTTAATAGAATGGCATTTTGTTTTTAAACAAATGCACTTAAATGTCATCTCAGCAAACGGGGAACTCCATTGTTTTTAGCTCGACTTTTTATGCCGTGGTGCGGCGTCCATCGTCCGTCCGTCTGTCTGTCCGTGAACTTTTTTTTGTAGCGACTACTCCTCTGAAACTACAGAATGGATTTTCATGAAACTTTACAGAAATGTTGCCCATGAAGTCTAGTTGATCCTAGCAAAAATTCATGTTGATGTGAAATCCAAGATGGCCACCAAATCTAAAAATAGGTTTTTAAAAAACAAGTTTGTAGCGACTACTTTTTGAAAACTCTTAAGTGATATTGATATGGGACTTTTTCTAAAATGATCAGCATGACATGATGTTGGTCCTTATCAAAAATCGTTTTGATTCGACGTTAAACTTGGCTGCCAGCGGCCATCTTTGTTTACATAGAGTTATATAATGAAAACTTGTAGCGTCTACTTCTCAGAAACTACTTGACGGATTTTCATGAAACTTCACAGGAATGTTGCTCTTGATGTCTAATTGATCCCAGCAAAATTTCAGGTCAGCCGGAAATTCAAGATGGCCACCACGGCTAAAAATAATTTTTCAAAAAACAAGGTTGTAGCGACTACTTCCTGAAATCAAGATCAATCAGTAGAGCTTCAAGGTCATTGACCTCTTGTTAGTTACTAAAATGTTTACAAACTTTATTTTAAACATCATTGACTTTTTTATTTTTAAGCCCAGCCCCCCTGAGGCGAGACATGTGAATCCGCGGATTTCTTGTTTAAAAAATAAGCCATTAAAGGGACACACGGCAATCTTGATTTTTGAGATCAGTAGAGCTTATGCCGTGGTGCGGCGTCCGTCCGTCCGTCTGTCCGTCCGTTAACTTTTTTTTTGTAGCGACTACTCCTCTGAAACTACTGAATAGATTTTCATGAAACTTTACAGAAATGTTGCCCATGAAGTCTAGTTGATCCTAGCAAAAATTCATGTAGATGTGAAATCCAAGATGGCCGCCAAATCTAAAAATAGGTTTTTATAAAACAAGTTTGTAGCGACTACTTCTTGAAAACTCTAAGGGATATTGCTATGGGACTTTTTCTCAAATGATCAGCATGACATGATGTTGGTCCTTGTCGAAAATCGTTTTGATTCGACGTTAAACATGGCTGCCAGCGGCCATCTTTGTTTACATAGAGTTATATAATGAAAACTTGTAGCGACTACTCCTCTGAAACTACTAGACGGATTTTCATGAAACTTCACAGGAATGTTGCTCTTGATGTCTAATTAATCTAAGCAAAATTTCAGGTCGGCCGGAAATTCAAGATGGCCGCCATGGCTAAAAATAGATTTTTAAAAAATAAGTTTGTAGCGACTACTTCTTGAAAACTATAAGAGATATTGATATGGGACTTTTTCTAAAATGATCAGCATGACATGATGGTTATCCGAGTCGAACATTATTTTGATTCGACATTAAACATGGCTGTCAGTGGCCATCTTTGTTTACATAGAGTTATATACTGAAAACTTGTAGCGACTACTCCTCTGAAACTACTTGACGGATTTTCATGAAACTTCACAGGAATGTTGCTCTTGATGTCTTATTGATCCTAGCAAAATTTCAGGTCGGCAGGAAATTCAAGATGGCCACCACGGATAAAAATAGATTTTCAAAAAAACCAGTTTGTAGCGACTACTTCCTGAAATCAAAATCAATCAGTAGAGCTTCAAGGTCATTGACCTCTTGTTTAAAAACTCGTGCCATTCTGTTAGTTTTTCTGCATAACTTACATATGTGTTTAATCATTAATATTAATTATTAAGATATTACATATTAAGTTTTGATTATATTGCAAAAATATATTATTTAAACCCAAGGTAGAATAAGACGAATAAACGAAAACTCAAAATTTGTTTCAGTCATATGCAAGCATGTTTAAAGTCAAAATGATACAGGATAGAATTAATTGAAATGCTAATTTCAGCGCATGATAAACACTTCCAGTTTGTCGTGTGTCCCTTTAAACAACAATTGAGTATAATGATAAAAAATATTAAATTATCATTACTACAGAGGATGAATTCAAGCATACTTATGTTGGTAAGAAGTGGGACCAGACAGCCAACCAGGGGATGAAAAGGGCAGATATTCCTAAATTGTCGTCACCGACTGAATTTGACTGGAGGGATCACGGAGCGGTCACACCGGTCAAAAACCAGGTACCACAAATTGACAAATGTTTGCCGGAAATTTAAACTTTTTGTGCACGCATGAAAAAATAATTTTAACAGTTTTATATTATTGCTGGGTTCATTATTGATTCTACATATTCTGTGTGGTACCGGTAATTCAAGAAAAACTACCCAAAAAAAATTCAACCTATTGATATTTTAGAATTAAATTTGTATTAAGGTTTCATTACCTTTTGCTTACTTGCCTCAAACTGCTGGAAGTATAATGTGATTCACAAGTTAACTTTATTGAAGACATGTCTTTAATTGCAACGAAATGTCACAAGATAATTTTTTTTATTCCAGTCTGTAATAAGGCAAAACAAAAGTCATCGGGAAAAAAACACTTTTTGGCATGGTGAATGGGGCCCAAAAACTGCAAAAAAACAAGGGAACGTTGAATCATTACAATGCATTTATTAGACTTCCCATGAAACTAGTACATCCAGCACCCCAATAAAATGCATCCCACAGAGCCGATACATAAACCTCATCTCCAGTATTGAGTTGCGTTACAACTGTAACTGATCCCTGGTCATGGCGACCAGAGTCCCCATGCGCAAATGCATTCCCTATTTGATTGCCATTTTTCATTAAATTCACATGAATTTCTGAGTGACTGGATACAGAGCTTAAGATAGATGTCGAAAAAATATATAGTCCAGGTTTTGGAGCAATAAATGTGCCGGAAAAGTCATGGTAGTTTCCACCAAGATTTAGTATGACTGTAGGAAATATTAGTTTTTGTCCTTTTTGTAATGCAACTTCACCATCATAATACGTTGCCTGGAAGGCCACTGGTTCATCATTCACATTGACGAGTAAACGTTTTTCGTGGTTTGGTCTGTTTTTCCCTGAAGTAAAACATATTACTGTATATACTTGAATAATCTTAGTTGAAAATTAAGAAAGTGAGTTTGATATGTAAAAGGTCAGAATAGTTTTCATGATTTACAAGAAATAGTCCTCAGTTATAATATTTTTATTTAAAGTTGGCACGATACAGTCATATAATAATTAAAATAAGCTCATGTAAGCTTTAGAACTGAAGCCCAGATGGTGGCGTGTGTAGGTTTTATTGTGGTAGCTAGCACGGACCAAAATGGTCGGATGTGGACAGAGTGGACAAAAGCACCAAACTTTCTGTGATAGTAGTTGGTAGTCTAACTTGAAAAACGAAAAGGGTCCCCAAGGTCACAGGTCATTCTGTTACTATTTTAAGCACATTTCAAAATGGCCACCATCCAAATGCTTCAATACAGCAATATATTCTTAATTATGGCTTTTTGCACAGAAACGTTTTATTTTGTTTTTGGCTTGGATATAATATATATACCCCCTCCCAGCATGTTAACTATTTTTAGCACACTGCAAAATGGCCACCATCCAAATGCTTAAATATAGCAATATATTCTTAAATATGGCTTAAGGTAGACAACCACTAATGGTCAATATTTTGAAAATGTTAAATCTTGTTATTCTTTTAATCTATATCCTTTGGTGGATGTTTAGGCAGAATTTTATTAAATTTTACCATGTATTAAAAAAAATATTGGCATTTATATTGGTATACCCCTAGTTCTGCTAAATAGCTAAAATATGACGAACAGCGATGAAGGATTAATGACAATTTCTCAATCATTTTTAAGAGTTTATTTAAATTTAAGCATTCAGGAAGTACAGTAGACAATAGAGAACAATAATATATAATTAAAATTCTAAATAACATAAAGATAACTTAGATGTGACAAGAAAGCTTCGAGTAAGGCTATTTGGGGTTTACACTGTCTGGCTGCTCATCAGTGATTTAACCAAAACACCCCATTGTAACATAAAAGGAATGGTCTTAATTTAAAGAAAGGACAGTCCATTATTCATTCATAGCGGGCTAAGGGTTAAATATGCTAGAAGCGCCTGAATCGCAGACACGTCCATACCAATGTCACAGTGTCATTAAAATATTATTTCTCTTGTATTTTTAAAAAATCAACTAATTTTGGTATCACTGTATCACTGTATTTGTTACTCTTGGCTGTCCTTCACTATTCTTCACCGTAAATGTATTCAGTAAACCATCTTCAACTTCACGGTTAACGATTGTTCTCAGATGGCAAAGTTTCAATCCTGAACCTGTAACATTATCAGCAGTTGCGCGTTTACAAACACCTTCAGCAACTAAAATATCTAGAGTTCTAACATTGTTTGCTTTCTCACGATTAAATATGAGGGAGTTATATAAAGCATTAGGTGCACAACTGTATTTAGTAAGTTGATTACTTGACAAATGAGTAAATGAGATAAGTTTTCCCAAAGCCCTAACATCTTCAATTGCATTGTGAGCCCCATACGTTGTCTAAAGTAAATCCAAAACTAAATCTTCTTGTTTATATGAGGCCCGGCCAGACCTTCTTGAAAACGTTCAATGAATCGATACATGTAAGTCCAGTCACACATGTAAAGAATCTCGAAATAAAGTTGACACTTATCAATGTAGAGATAAGCACAGGAAAGTCAAATCTCGTGCAAGAAGGAATACATTTGTCACCGTGAGTACTTGTCCAGCCATTCACACAACTTCTCCAGTGCTTTCTGGATGGAGACTGGTTCAACATTATTGTCATTAACAGTGATACTGAACCATTTATAGCTATTCCTGTAACCTGCTGAGCACTACTTGTAATAGGCACTTAGGAATCACATACTCGTTGAAAGTTGCACCAGAATCTAGTTCCGTTGCTGATATCCGAGTGATGTGAGGCATCTGACTACCACGAACTGAAAATAGTTATAAACATCAGTTATTGATATATTAATGCAGACTGCAGCTCATTATCTGTCATTCAGGCAAACCAGGTAAGTCAATTGGTAAAGCGTCCAAATCCAGGGGTCGTGAGTTTGATCCTTAGCTCGGCCAAATTCTTTGTGACGATTGGAACAAAGACATTATGTCCATCACATAGAGCAGATACATGTGGGTAAGGTGTCATTTACTTGCGAATAATTTGTTCTTATTCAACCCAAGAAAACATTGTTAGGTTAATTGACCGCTTTACATAGCTGATAAACAGTGTTAAATCCAAAACACACTCGTGCAGCTCACTACATGTCTAAGATAATAGTTGATGCATTTCAATCATTTCATTTTACATGTTTTTTTTCCAAAATATAATCAAATAAAAAAAACAATAAAAAAAAACTGAATCGATAAATAAAAAAAATATGTAATAAGAAAAAAATACTGACCGACCGACGGACACAGTGACATGGGATAGTGTCAACATGTCACCCTCACCAACATTATTTATATAATAACAAATGCGTACTATGTTAAATTAGATTGAGTCGACTTAAAGCTCCATTTGATTAACTTTTTTTATTACATTTCTATGCGTGAAAGATCGAGATTTCTCAGTGCAAGAATATTCATAATCGCTAAATATTAATAACTAACTCAGAACACAATAATAACTAACGTTGCTAACTCAGAAAACGATAATAACAAAAGTTGCGACATCGAGTTGTGACGTCAATAAAGTGTTGCTGACGTCGACGTCATCCGTCAATAACGTTCAATAATGCGAATATTTGTTCGAAAAAACGTAATTTAAAATGTAATAAATAGATTATTTAACTGCTGGGATCGATAATTGGGTAATCCTGCACTTGCTGGTAGACGTGCTTTGTTTTTCACTCACTCGCGTGCGCTCATTTAGGAAAAGAACCACACGTCTACCACTCGTGAATGATTTCCATATAATCGAAACCAGCAGTTAAATAATCTCTATATATTATGATTTTTTTTCCATTTTGAAATGTAAAGCCTGAAAACCTTAATGCACCTTTGATTTAGAAAGTGCAACCATACTTACATGTTAAACTGTCAAAGCCTCGCTTGTGCCAAGCTGTGTCGATGGCAAAGGACATACCACTTCTTGTCTTACATGGAAATTTCGGTGAAAACCTTACACGTCGGGCTGGGTTGACAGGCCTGCAAACAGATGTTCTTGGAACAAGAGGACTAGGAACCTTATGTGTATTCTCAGCTACAGACTCAGGGTTTCCAGGTGTATTTTGGCTGAAATTGATTCATTTATTATTATATATCTGACATGGTAACTTAAACTGAAAAATACTGAAATACTGAAGTTTGGTTTATATACTTATATAAATAAACAACACCTAAAGGGTCAATGTCCGTAACTTTTAGCTTTAATACAAAACACACACTAATTATGTTCACAAACATAACACACTAAACATTATTGAATATTTACTAATTAAAAGCAAGATTGTTTGACGGAATTCAATCGCGGTACAAAAAAAGAAAAAAAAAGGCGTTTGAACTCGCAGCCCAAACTAAAATTACGCTCGCGGTAATAATAGTTAGTGTGAGCGTGAAGTAGTCGATATCGCTCCCAACTGAGCTTAAACCGGGTTATACATATTACGCAATACATACTATGATGAAAACCTAATGCACTAATGGAAGTCACGTGATCGCAGAAAAGGTAAATATTGTGGGTCCCACTTTATTTACAAATAATAATTAAAGCTTTTTTTTCTCAAACTCACGAATGTATTACTACAGACTTCTTAGGGTCTATGTTCATGTTTTCATGTAAACATTTCCTTGAATAAAAATCAGACTGTTATTTGGTTCTCCTCAATATCTGCTTACTTACGGACAGTGTCCCTTTAATAAGTTAGTTGTAAAAAATATGGTAAGAACAGGCCACCTATTTGCTCAGTAGCTAGCAAGTTTTAATTGTTTTGCAGTCAGTTTGAAACATGATAGTGTCAAATTTAAATATCAAAATGGTGAGGAGTGTTGCGGCTGTAGCAATTCCTATGAAATCTATTCTAAGAATATGGAAATAAATTGTGCCAGTACGGATAAAAAACCGGTATTAATGATATTGCTGCCAGTGTGGACCCAGATCAGCCTGCATGCAACCAGGCAGTCTCTGTGCAGGGTTTACACTTTTCGCCATTAGGTAAGAAATTCTGTAGCAAACTGTGTGGACCTTGATCAGGTTGTGTGCAGGCTGACCTGGGTACACACTGGTCACAAATTATGTCATTAATATACCGGTTTTGCTGGCTACTGGCTCAATACAACATGCTATATTTGGCTTGAAAATTATACTATGTGATAACTTTTTTTTATTTAATTAACTAACTTTTAAATACCTGTTCCAAGTTTTGTATTTGCCACAAAACAAGGCATTCCAGATTTCTTTCGGCGGTATGTTTTGCCATATGGAATACAATTCACATGACCACAAACACTATTCTGACAAACAACATCCAGTCCTTTCTTCATTTCGCCGACAACATTGTGATATGTAAGTGGCACTGGCCCAGTTCGATAACACGTCGACCCTCTCGCTGCACAGTTTTTGCCAGCTTAATGTGTTCGTCACCCAAACAATTGCTTATTTTACACTGTTTTCATCACACACGGAACCAACACAGTAATTATGATCCACATTCACATTTACTCGCTTACACTTTCGCTGTCCATGTGTTTTTTTGACAAATTTCCCCCGTTTGTTTCTGAAAAACGTTTCTGCGTCAGCCATTTTGTGACTTCAATGACGTCACACAATTGGAAAACACCACCGCGTTTCTATTTTAAGACGGCTCACGATCATTTACGATGTTTAACGAAAGCGGTTACGATAAATGCCGATATTTACCGATAATTAACGATGTCGTTAGGGATCGTCTACCTTAAAACATTTACACAGAAGTTTTTTTGTGTTTTTTTTGGCTTAGATTAAGCTGCTCTGTAATATAATAAATGTCCCTCACCCCACTTCACCCTATCCTACCTACCCCATGTTACTATGTTTATCACATTTCAAAATGGCCACCATCCAAATGCTTAAAGATAGTAGTATATTCTTAATTATGGCTTAACCCAAAGACCATTTACATGGATATGTTTTATTTTGTTTTTGGTTTAGAATTAACAATATATTAAAAGTCATTCTTCCAGATTGCATTATGATACACCTGTGATGCAAGTATTCACAAATATAAGATAGCTGGCTTCAAGTTGCCCACACCCATACAGTCTCTTACAGGCCATACTTACGTAACAAGTAAGAGTGCTCAGAACATAGGGGAAGGTGGCTCAAATTACCCACACACATACAGATACAGGCCATTACATGTTACATGTACGGATATACCCCATGTAAAGTACGGAACACAGAAGCAGTGTCTTCAAGTCACACAAACAGCTCTACATGTCATGCTAACCTACTTATGTATGGTACAGAAGGTAGAGGCAGTGTGCTTCAAGTTACCCACACTCCTTCAAATACTGGCCATACTTGACTTTTTACAAGAAAGTATATACCCACATATTGTTCAAAGGAACATAGTGACAGAGGGCTTCAAGTTGCCCCTAACTCAAACAGATATAGGATATACCTATCATTTAACACATATGCATATACCCACATAGTGTACAAAACAAAGAGGCATTGGGCTTCAAGTTGCCCACACCCAAACAGATACACGCCATACATGTCATTTTAACACAAATAAAGAACATAGATGCAGAAGGCCTCAAGTTGCGCACACACATATTGTAAAGAACGTAGAGGCAGCAGGCTTCAAGCTAGCCACACTCATACAGATACAGGTTACCTGTCATGTTACACGTAAGTATAGAGCTACATATTGTACGGAACATAGATGCAGAAGGCTTCAAGCTGTCCACACCCAAACAGATACAGACCTTACATGTTATGTTACACTTAAGTATACACTCACAGATAATATTGTACAGAACCAAGAGGAAGCGGGCTTCACCCTACATACACTCATTCAGATACATGTCATTCTAGTCGTGTTACACTTAAGTATATACCCACATATTGTAAAGAACATACTTGTAGATACAGAAGGCTTCAAGTTGCCAACACTCATACAGATACAGGCCTTTTCTGTCATGTTACATGTAAGATCCAGACTATACATGCAAGTCCTGTCAGGTTACATGTAAGCCCGCACCCATGCAGTCAGAATGCTTCAAGTAGTCAATACTCATACAAATATAGGCCATACATGTCCATTTACACATAAGTATACACCCATGTATTGTACACAACATAGCTTCAGAAGTCTTCAAGTACCGTAGCCCATACTCATACAGATTTAGGCCATACCTATCATGTTACACCACATATTGTACAGAACATTGATCCAGTGAGATTAAAGCCAACACTCATATAGATACAATCCATACCTGTCATCTGACATTTAAGTATACACCCTTATAGTGTCAGAAGGCTTTAAGCTACTCACACTCAAAATGATAAAGGCCATACCATAAGCTACACCCACATATTGTACAGATGAACATATAGAGTCAGAAGGCTTCAAGTGGCTCACACTCGTACACATACAGGCCATACCTGTAAAGTTACACGTCAGACCATACCCACATATTGTACAGATGAACATATAGAATCAGAAGACTTCAAGTAGCTCACACTCATACAGGTACAAGCCATAACTGTAATGTTACAAGTAAGTACATACCCACACATTGTAAAGAACCTGTAGTAGTGGGCTTCAAACTACACATTCCCACACAGATTTAGGCCATACCTGTCATGTTACACGTAAGACCACACCTACGTATTTGTACAGAACATAGACACAGCAGGTTTCAATATACAGACACCTATACATGTACAGGACACACCTGTCATGTTACTCTCAAGATCGCACCCAAGATGGCTTATATCTAGCGTTCCCTTCTTATAAAAGGATTTAAACAAAAACAGTCTTAACGAAACTAATACAAACATGTTTTATTGAATTATTTCAGAAATCAGCAGTTTTAGTTATTTTTCTTTCTTTTTTTGCAAAATATTCATATTGACTGATTGATCAAATTTGATTTAATTAATTACATGAAAGGTAAACAAATATTTTTATTGAACTATTCCAGAAATCAGCAGTTTTAGTACTTCCTTTTTACTATTTTTTCTTTTTTTTGCCAAAAGACCCATATTTATCCCTTCATTTATTTAATATTTCATTGACATAAATGACACTTAAATGGGTAAGTGAAATGATGAATAAGCATTTAAAATATATTTTTATTGAATTATTCCAGAAATCAGCAGTTTTAGTTATTTTTCCAACATTTTGACCCAAAAAATTAAATACATTTAGGGATTCACAAACTTTTGTGGACACTTTTAAAAATAATCCGAAATGTATAAAATAGTATTATACCAAATATGGTAAAAGAAAATAAGAGATATGTTAAAGAAACAATTTTTTATTGAACTATTCCAGAAATTAGCAGTTTTAGTGTATTTTTTACTATTTTTTTCATATTTTTTGCCAAAATACCCATATATATCCCTTTATTTATTTATTATTTCATACAAATATATCACTACACTTAATTGGGTAAATAAAATAATGAATAGCATTTAAAATATATGTTTATTTAATTATTCCGGAAATCAGCAGAAATAATTTTTTATTGAACTATTCCAGAAAGATTTTTGCCATATTTTTTGCCAAAAGACCCATATTTATCCAATATGTATTTATTATTTCATAGGAATATATCATTACACTTAAATGGGTAAATAAAATAATGAATAAACATTTAAAATATATTTTATTGAATTATTCCAGAAATCATCAGTTTTTGCTATTTTTTCAACGTTATGACCCAAAAAAATACATTTATGGTCTCAAAAGACCCTTTTACAAATATGGAGAATTTTTTTAAATAAAAAAATAAACACACATTTGAAGAAAGTTTGGTGCTTTTGTCCGGCGTGTCTAGATTGGGTCCTAAAACCTGGGTTTTGGTCCCTAGCTATGGGAAGAAATCATCTTAGGTACTACCCAGTCTTGGCCTCAAACCTGGGTTGCATTGTACGTAAACTATTTGTATTATGAGAAATGCTTCCAAATGTGAAGGTAGATTTACCCCACCCACCCAAATTACAGGGTAGTAAATTAATGACAATTCAAAAGGAAATAATGATCAATAAATTGCTGAACATGTAGTTTAATATAAAATTGGATTGAATACAAAATAGTTTTATAATTGAAATTACCACTATTTTGACCAGTCTGTATGTTTGCCGGTTGTTCATCTCTCTGGCTCTCAGTAAAATTTCCAGCAATGGTGTAGACTTTCCCTTCTTGAATCATTTTTTCCTGCTTCAATGGATTATCATTCTCATCATTTCTGTTTTTGTGTTGATTAACGTTTTTGTTTGGAACAAGCATCATATGCATGTATACCCTGTTTTCTAATTGGATTATTTGTTGTTTTTGCTCCACAAGTTGCTTTGTTTGGTAATCCAGTTGTAACTTCTGTTCAGAAAGGCTCAAAGCTTGCTGAGCTAGTTGTTGCTGCTGTTGGCCAATTACATCTTCCTGTTTCTTGCCTAAATGAAGTAATAAATACACTATGATATGATGGTATTATACGTTGATCCTGAAATGACCGAAACATTTATAAGCATGAAAGTTAACCGATATAAGCAGTTGTTCTAACACATCTGCTAAGCAGAAAAGGAATTGACTAAAATTGTTGTTTGGTGACTGATCCACACATTGTAAAGTTGATTTCGAGGCACTCCAGAGAGAGGGGAAGGAGACATAGGAATCCAAGATCCCTGCTCTACTCCTACTATCCAATAAATTCCTATATGGTTCTTTAACATGCTCGGAGGATAGACTGAGTGGGATAAACAGAACTAGTCTGTGTCCCCATCTGAAGGATCTGGACGAGGCTAGGGGAAGTGTCTTGCCTAAGGACACATTGAAGGAAAAATGTGGCACCAGTCAGGTTCGAACCCGTGATCTGCTGATTCAGAGTCTAATGTGCTATCCACTTGGCCACCATAGGTCAACAAAATAATTTGCACTGCACAATACTGTAACATTTCTTAGAACTGCATTACCTTGTTTCTCAAGTGCTTCCACCTTTGCTACCAACTGCTTGACTGTCAAGTCCTCTGACTGTCCATTGTCTCTCTTCTCGAGAGCCTCTATTCTTGCCACCAGCTGCAGGACTGTGTTGTCCTCGGACAGGCTACAAGCTGTATGAAGCTGGAGTAGCAAAATGGCTGCTATAAACAAACAAATATTTTGAGCCACCTCCATATTTCTTAACTGATCTCAGTCTATGTGTGTTCTTATTCAAGTAGGTCAGATATAATGATTATGCAGATAGTGCCCATGAAGTGTGAAAGGTGACATGAAATGCCATTTATAGAATGAATATTTAAGATACTTATCTAAGATAAAGGTGTGCTTTGATATGTAAAGTGATGCAGTCATAGGGATCAGCGTGACCGTCATCTTGAGTTCTGTCTTCGTGCATCTGGCATTACAAAATATTTTCATCAAATGTGTATGTCTCCGCCATTTGAAGAATGGTGGAAGAGCATATAGTGTTACTCCTGTCCGTGTGTGTGTGTGTCCGTGCTCCAATGAGATTCAAACCCACAGCGGTGAGAGGTGAGAAGGCTTCACATGCAGCAACTTAAACATTCCGCCTACGTATGGAGATGCTAGAATTTTAAGAAATAAGTTCAAGGAAGTGATTGTGACTTATAGTTCAACCCACCCATTCTCTGGCGGCTTCTTTTTATTTGCACATGAGCAATGGTTGATTCTGAGTTGAACCCACCCACTGTCTAGCAGCATCCACTTCATTGACAGCCTCCGTGATTTCCTTTGATTTGCATGGGCTTTCCATTCTACACAAGCAATGTTAGGTGGAGCTTATTTTTTCAATTTTGCAAGTCTACTAAATTTAATTACTTAATGAAATCACTTAATATATTTTGCAGAGTTTGTTCTGATATGAAAATCTCTCAATGCTCATTGAATGTAGATTTGGTTGAACTATAAAAATGACAACTGCTCTGAAACTGCTGTCAATATTTCTTCAATAAAACTGTACAGCTGGAAGCTGTGGCAGGTTTGGGCATGTTTCCAGTTTATCTGTGACTGATTGCATATTTCAGGGCAGCTGTGGCAGTTGTTGGGCATTCTCCACGACAGGTAACATCGAAGGTCAGTGGGCCATCAAGAAAGGAAAGCTGCTCTCACTCTCTGAACAAGGTATGTAAACAAAAATGTTAAACACTTTATACCTATCCTTGGTGTCATTTTTCTGTCGATGCCCAGTTTTTCAATGCCGTTTGAATACTGCAAACCACTGCAACAATTGTCCAATTGACGGAGATATACAGTTGGAGATTAAAGATGGACTGAACAATTCAAAAGATAAACGGTACAAAACCAAGGTGTTTTACTGAAACTTATGTTTGCTTCCTTTTTATGCCTCTGCCATTGGAAGAATGGTGGAAGGGCATATAGTGTTTACCTGTGAGTGCCTTCACCCATCCGTGCTTCTGTCCATGCTGAAAATGTTGGCACAGTGTCTCTTCCAAGTTTGATAATTAGCTACATCGTCTCTGTGATAACAGAGTTATGCCCCTTAGAAAAGTAAACATTCATGAAAGAAATGTTGTCTGGACTCTAACTTGGATAATTAATATCCAGTCTTCTTCAAACTTCGTCAGATTGTATATGGACACAATGTCATGGCAGAGTTCGACAATCAGTCCTATCACCTCAGTAATTCCAGAGTTATGCCCCTTGGAATAGTAAAAAAACACGCAATTAATGTTGTCGGACTCTACCTTGGATAATTGTCATCCAATCCTCCAAACTTTGTCTTATTGTACATGAGCACAATGTCTTGTCCAGGCTCGATAATCAGTACCATCGCCCCAGTAATCTGATCTCTGCCGCTTGGAATACTGAAAAATCACGAAATAAATGTTATCAAAGGACAATTTCCTTATTAACATGTGAAGCAATAGAACTGTCAGGATACATAGTTTTGTCTGAAATATTAGTTTGTTTACTTTAATGACGGACAGTGGCTCATGACGAGTATACAAAAAGTACTTGGTAATTAAAATCAACGGAATTAACACTACTGATTACCGGTAATGAAAATTAATGTTGATTGTTATTTGAATGTTAAGTTAAAGGTTAAAGGCCAAGGTCTTTTTAACCTGTTTAAGTGGGCCTTAAATAGGTCTCTAACCAATTGCAATCCACTCTATATTTTCCAAATTCTGGAGAGGAAAAAATCATTATTATTTTATTTTTTTATAAACGTGACAGACAATTATAATAATATTTTATGTTAAAATAAATGCTAATTAAATTCAATATTGGATTGATATTATACCTAAAACATACATTTTAATGATTTTTTTTCAAAAACCATTCCCTTAAATAAAATCATGCTCTTTCTTTCCCAATTTTGACAAACTTGTGCTTCTTTTCCAAGTTTTCTCGAAAAAAGCCCTGTAATGCTCTATTTATTTATATTCTTGTATGTGGTTAACTGTTGAATATTACGGTAACAGATATCTACAGATAAAAGTGCTTGTACAGCTTTGGTATCTGCTTTTACGTAGGTGAGATAAAAGCATGTGTTACATCCTCCATAAATTCATTTCCACTATCGTGCAAATAACTGTGGAACTCGGTCAGTGTCTGTCCTTAAACTGGGTACATGTACAGTAGACTTTTTCTAACTT
Organism: Cyrtodaria siliqua; assembly: GCA_037043455.1. Lineage (NCBI taxonomy): Eukaryota > Metazoa > Mollusca > Bivalvia > Adapedonta > Hiatellidae > Cyrtodaria > Cyrtodaria siliqua. The sequence goes on from JAWPHD010000190.1 coordinate 307,170, forward strand.
TTTTATTTATTATTTTAAATATGTTCAAATTCATGTTAAAATGTCATATCCATCAAGATATGGTGTTAGCCATGTTGTTCAGCTCTAACATTCGAATTACCAAAGTTTTGAATGAAATCTCGCTTAAAATGCTCAAATTAACCCTGGGCCCGTATTCATAAAGCAACTTAAGTAGAAAATATTACTTAAGTCAAAGTTTAAGATTTTTACATATTTTCAGATATCCTTATTAACTTCTTAGTGACACTATAGAGCATCTATTTTAAGATAAATGTTTAACTGTGGATCTAATTAATCCATAGCATTATTAAAAATATAAAGAATATGTCTTAAAACGATAGAAAAAGTTTTTTAAAAAATGTACAGGTAAACATTTTTACTTAAGATATAGCTAAGAAGCTTTATAAAGTGCTTAACCTGGAATAGTACATATTACTGTGCAGAATGAAATTCCTTGTAAATATAAGAGTCCTATGTTTTGGCCTTTTAGTAAAAAAATAACCCCTATAGCCCTTTACAGGGCAGGAAAAGTTGTTCCTGAGTTACTCGTCCAGTGTAATATTTGAATGGTCAAATTGATAAAAAAAATTATCAGAATTTTTTCTCTTCCTGGATCATTGAGAACTCGTCATGGCGACCGAACGATTAGAATTTTCATGCCCTCTTTTAATGTCTGTGTTCTGGAGAGCTTGTTTTAGCCATTTTTCGCTTGGCATTTTAAGGTGCTATATAAATAGTTCCTGAACAAAATTTGTTGAAAAGAAAAGATTACCATTAAAACTTGTTTTGATAGACTATTTTCAATGGATATTTCTTCCCCATCATTAAGGTTAGATTTGTTGAGAATTTCTATCCAGATAGGATGTTAAAGTAGCTATCCCGCCAACAACAGCCACATTTTGCAACATATGAACACTGTTTCTAAACCTACTGACAACAAGGTATATATAATATACCTAAACTCTATAGACAATATAAACGGCTTTAACCAGCCAGACCAAACACCAAAAACTGGAGCATCGAATTAAGGATTACCAATCTTTAATTCATTTTATGCATATTCAATAATGGGTATTTTAACCACTGAATAAACCTGTGCATTTAATCGGCAAATAAACCTTATTATAGGACCTGAACACCTGGCTAGAGTTTTGTAGTTTAATTTTGCCGTTATTTCGAGGGTTAGTTTCTTTGAAAGTGTTGTGCTGGAAATCTTTCTCCTTTTCCTTATTTTCAGTTCTTACTTTCCTGTTGTTAAGTCTGAATTCCATGCAGGGGAGTGTTTCTGCTTTATTCCATTAAATATTTTGCAGATTTTGAAATGAAAACCGAATTGGGAATTTCAAGAAAGCCATATTTAGAATAAAATATTTTCCTCATGATAAGGAGATAAGAATGTGTCACAGAGCTTCCTGATCATAGCCTGTCCGTGGTCGGGATAGTCAAGATGTTGCGTCTAAAACTTGCCCTCTGGGAGCTTGACTTGTCAGTTGAGAAAGTGTCAATTCTTGCGGATGGTGGAAGATATACCATACTGGTTCTGCCCAAGAAAAGTGGGGGTGATCTGCCTCTTATCACTAAAACTATTGATCATCGTTTATAGCCTAAAATGTGCTAAAATGACATAAAACACCATTCTGACAAAGCTTCCTGATTACTATATTTGAAAAAAGTCCTCTGTGAACCCACAAGGCACAAACCTCTCATATATTGTATGTTGTCCAATTTCAATGACCTCATTGTACTGATTTTGTCTTGTCATGTTTCTGTTAAAGATGAATGGCCACCCTTTTTGTAGTATTATCAATTAAAAATTTAACTCAAACATCATATGAACATTTCTTGATAATCCCGGAGAGAAACCATTTAAAACCGCTACTAAGTTGTATGTAAAAATAAGTATTGTTTGCATGACGTAGATACTACATTTACACCGCTTGACTGCACGGGGAAATGAGTCATATAGCTGCACTGCTATTGCCAGATAATTGATAAATACATTTACCTGTGGATTAATTTACCCGTTCAAAGTTTTCTACATCATCAAAGAAAATTGTATTCTCGCTTTTCACAGATATTGCGATGTGTGAATTGTAAATATATTTTGTTGTGCATTGATTTCGATTTAATAAACATACACATATTCATGAAACAAAACGGAGAACTTTAAGGTGAAATATAGTTAAGGAATTTGCATATACACATGTACTTAATGAATTTGCTTGTTCACAATGAAATACTTCATTTTGTGGTATTTACAAAGTTATGTGGCATTCATTTCTACTTTGCTTCGAGATCTTTAAATTGTGTTAATTTTGATGGGCAGTTAAACAACATTCAATGCACTTCCTTTAAATATTTGTCCTTAATCGGGGACTATGTATCCATCCCCTCTCTCTGGGACAGCTTGAAATAAGCTATAATGTGTTGACGAGTCGTTAAACAACATTCACCTCATTTCCGTCATCTACTTGTCCTTAATCGAGGACGAGGCTCTCTGACTACATTTGATTCTATAGATCCATGCAAGGAACTTCCTTACCAGAATTTAAAATTTAAAGGTATTAAGTGAGATGCCATCTCTGACGCATTCTGGTGGTGTTCTTTTCACTTATATCTGGGTATAAGAGCCACAAGGTTTTATCTTCATAGAACAAAACAAGGACCAAACAGTATTCTGCCTTGAGTGTTTAAATTGACAGATTCAATAGTCATTTCAAAATATCATTGTCTTGTCGGAAGAAGCAGTTCAGGTGACCCAAGAATTCCTTTATCCTGACACCGCCTACTTACCATGTGTTAGCCATATATGGAGACGGAGACACTATATGTCCCAAACGTGATTAGCTGGCTGACCTCAACTCGCCTTATAGATAACATTTCAGAGATAGGGCATGTGTGGTGACAAGAAACAATAGAGGATGGACAGATGGGTTCAGATAGGGTGACCCCATGCTACTTGCAAAATATCAGGGACCAACTCAGAATTACTCTGATTATTAATTAGTACGATTTAAGCCACAAACAAGAAACATTACTGATGTAATGTACCAGATTATTATAACGTTAATATTCACACTACGATTACATAGGTTGGTTCAAAACGAGACATGTTTTTCTAGCAACTTCAGATAAAAAAACAACAACGTGTGATTGTCTTGCTTTTTTTGTCGAGCCTGTTTAAGGATCTCGGCTTAGAGATCACAATGTTGTCAGAGTGTATATGTGTCTCTTTCATTACTTGAAGGATTTTCACCAAACTCCACCAGAATTGTCATTATATGGATCCGGTTAGGGTTAGAATATTACGTACACAATTTCGGGTCGCTGTGACCTACTTTTGATGAAATATATGTCACGTTCGGTCTATACTACCATATGCATACCTTGCTTCTTTCTCATAGGATTTTTAACAAACTTCATCACAATGTTCCTTATATGCATCTGCAAATTTCAGGTCGATGTGACCTACTTTCGGTGAAAATATAGGTCACGTTCGGTCTACAATATGCATACCTTGATTCTTTCTCGCGAATTGTCACCAAACTTCATCACAATGTTCCTTATATGCATCTAACATCGTGTGCAAAATTTCGGGTCGATGTAACCTACTTTCGACAAAATAAAGATCACATCTGGTCTCCACTATGGCATGCGTATTTTGATTCTGTTTTTGCAGGATTTTCACCAGAATGTTCCTATATGCAACTTAATCATGTGCAAAATTTCGGGTCGCTGTGACCTACTTTAGACAAAATATTAGGTCACATCGGTCTTGGGTACAACATGCATATCTTGCTTAACTCTTCAGGATTTTCACCAAAATTCTCCATAATTGTCTTTGTATGCATCTAATGTCATATGCAGAATTTCAGATTGCTGAGACCTACATTCGACAAATACAACGTTTATACAGGGGTATACGGTAAATTTGCACATCTGATCATTCCATGTATAGTAAGAATGGAAAGTCTTCAGTGCATATTTCAATTTTTATGAACATGTAATTGCTTTTAATGTTTTCACTTCTTATAATTATGCTCAGTAAAGAAACACTCTATAATGTATGGTTGTTGTACATTTCAGAATTGGTAGATTGTGACAAGCTAGATGAGGGATGTAATGGTGGCTTACCATCAATGCCTACAAGGAGATAGAACGACTTGGTACGTATCCAGGATGTGTTCGCTAGAGAATAGCTAGAGAAAAGTCCATGATACAATAGTGATACAATGAGCGACTTCGATCAATTGCTTCAGTAGAACTGGTCATGATTTGCAAATGTCTGATTGAAAGGTTTTGCAATACCCTCTGATGTCACTATAGTGGATATAGTCTCCACAATTTAGTTGTTTTAAATTCAAACGTTGAAAGTCATTGTTAGATTTCGCGCATTGCACGGTGTATTGTAATTATTAAAACAGGAGCCCATGGCACCTGAACTTGGGCTATTCCATTAAATCATGCCCAGGACCCCACGCCACCTGAACTTGGGCTATTCCATTAAATCATGCCCAGGACCCCACGCCACCTGAACTTGGGCTATTCCATTAAATCATGCCCAGGACCCCACGCCACCTGAACTTGGTCTAATTCCATTAAATCATGCCCAGGGACCCCATGCCACCTGAACTTGGGGCTATTCCATTAAATCATGCCTCGGACCCCATGCCACCTGAACTTGGGCTATTCCATTAAATCATGCCCAGGACCCCATGCCACCTGAACTTGGGCTATTCCATTAAATCATGCCCAGGACCCTACGCCACCTGAACTTGGGGCTATTCCATTAAATCATGCCACCTGAACTTGGGCTATTCCATTTAATCATGCCCCAGGACCCCACGCCACCTGAACTTGGGCTATTCCATTAAATCATGGCCCAGGACCCCATGCCACCTGAAATTGGGCTATTCCATTAAATCACGCCCAGGACCCCATGCCACCTGAACTTGGGCTATTCCATTAAATCATGCCCAGGACCCCATGCACCCTGAACTTGGGCTATTCCATTAAATCATGCCCAGGACCCTACGCCACCTGAACTTGGGCTATTCCATTAAATCATGCCACCTGAACTTGGGCTATTCCATTTTATTATGCCCAGGACCCCACGCCACCTGAACTTGGGCTATTCCATTAAATCATGCCCAGGACCCCATGCCACCTGAAATTGGGCTATTCCATTAAATCACGCCCAGGACCCCATGCCACCTGAACTTGGGCTATTCCATTAAATCATGTCCAGGACCCCATGCCACCTGAACTTGGGCTATTCCATTAAATCATGCCCAGGACCCCATGAAGGCAGTTTAATAAACCATATTTTGCAAAATTTGGTTCTTTAAACAAGTTTGCATCAATGGGTGGGTGTCCAATTTCAAAAGTGCCTTCCTGGAGTTCCATGGATGTTTTAATTGAATAACCCTTAAAGATAATAATGATTTTCAAAACAAAGTCCAAGCCTTTACTGAACACTCGAATCGATTAACCATCATTCTGAAACTACAGCTATCATGCTCTTGGCGTGAGTTGAACAATAATATATATATACGACTTCACTCTGGTAAAACTATACTGAATTTGGTCCTACTATAGTCTTGACTAGTTACTATTGTTAATGATTATTACTAGAGCAATGTGCAGATGTAAGCTGGAAGCTTGTATCACCTACATAGAAGTGCCATATCTGCAGATCTCTTTGAGAAGTTTCAGCTCTGTAGATATTGCATATTCAAGATATGTCACCGTATTGTAACACAGCAGACTGGTTATTCACATGTAGGCGACGTCGTAATTGTAATCATGAAAGGTAATAGTAACAAGGGCGTGATTAGCTCTCCGTACTTATTAGCTCTACTGATCAGAGATCAGCAGAGCTTATGCCGTGGTGCGGCGTCCGTCGTCCGTCTGTCCGTAAACTTTTATTTGTAGCGACAACTCCTCTGAAACTACTGGATGGATATTCATGAAACTTTACAGAAATGTTGCCCATAAAGTCTAGTTCATCCTAGCAAAAATTCATGTTGATGTGAAATCCAAGATGGCCGCCAAAGCTAAAAATAGAGTTTTAAAATACAAGTTTGTAGCGACTACTTCTTGAAAACTATAAGTGATATTGATATGGGACTTTTTCTAAAATGATCAGCATGACATGATGTTGATCCTTGTCAAAAATCGTTTTGATTCAACGTTAAACATGGCTGCCATCTTTGTTTACATAGAGTTATATAGTAAAAACTTGTAGCGACTACTCCTCTGAAACTACTTGACGGATTGTCATGAAACTTTACAGGAATGTTGCTCTTGATTGATATGGGACTTTTTCTAAAATGATCAGTATGACATGATGTTGGTCCTTGTCGAAAATCGTTTTGATTTGACGTTAAACATGGCTACCAGCGGCCATCTTTGTTTACATAGAGTTATATAATGAAAACTTGTAGCGACTACTCCTCTGAAACTACTTGACGGATTTTCATGAAACTTCACAGGAATGTTGCTCTTAATGTCTTATTGATCCTAGCAAAATTTCAGGGCGGCCGGAAATTCAAGATGGCCGCCACGGTTAAAAATAGATTTTCAAAAAACAAGTCTGTAGCGACTACTTCCTGAAATCAAAATCAATCGGTAGAGCTTCAAGGTCATTGACCTCTTGTTTTAATAGCGTGTCTTGTTAGATAACACAACAACATTGCCATACTTATTACAGGTGGACTGGAGACAGAGACAGAATATTCGTACAAAGGAGATGACGAGAAATGTGCTTTCATCAAGAAAGATGTCAAGGCCTATATCAACGACTCGGTCTCCATCTCATCTAATGAAACTGGTATGTCACTGACTTCATGTCTGTTTCACGTATTTAAAATCTGCCTCATTAACAGTTAGAGTGTTTTCATACGTTTAAATGCCCCGGGGGCATTGCATGTTGCAAACGTGGGTGCATTTATATGAGGCCATACATTTATTTCCCCATAATATACCTCTAAAATGCTTGAGTGAGGAGGGATGGGGTGGGGATGGTTCTAAACTAGACATCATGTCAGGCTACTGGCAATCTCATTAAAATCATATCCTAATTACGCTTTGATACTCTCCGCTATAGGATCAATATTCATGAGAAGATCAATTAAATTCAACCAATGAAATTGCGCGTTTCATATGCACTTCAGATTATGTTCGATGAACTGAACAAACGAAAATCCTCATAAAACACATAGATCTGTATCCGAAAAAAAGATCAAGCCTTCCTGTGTTACTGGTGTGGATTGCACGATAAATTCAAAGAAATGCACTAAATGGCATGTTTGACATCAAGAATACAAAAAAAATCAACGTTCGGAACAATATCTGAAAAATGTATATTCAACCGAGATTACTGTGACATTTTCTAAATAGTATGACTTAGCAGTCTGGCCAGCTTAGCTCAGTCGGTAGCGGACACGGACTGTTGCGATGTTCTGCAAGTGTAATTTTAGTGTGGGTTCAACCCCCTCAAATCGGTACTTTTTTTTTTTGTACCGCTATTGAATTCCGTCAAACAATCTTGTTTGTTTTTTCAGTAAATATTCAATAATAGTTGGTGTGTTAAGTTTGTCAATGCAGTTATTTGTGTTTTATAAGCTAAAAGTTACGGCAATTTTCTCTTTCAATACCGAGCGTAGACTGCTCCACAGGGGTTCACTGAAACGTGACATGCGCAGTGAAGCGGTCTATACCAAACTATTTTGTAGGTTGTAGGCTAATCGTAAGGTCAATATGACGTGACCTCTAATGCAGTGTTGTGAGAACCTTAGTAGCGTAGAGTATCGTAGTGTGATAAAGGGTTTGATTTTAATGAGATTGGGCTACTGGGAAGTGTATTTTCTCTAACCTAGACTTCATAATATGTAAAAAAACAAAAATTAAAAAATGTGTGTATACGCTTTATGATATTATTTTTCATCTGATTGATAATTTATTTGGAGATATTAAACCCAGATTGTCGTGCTTGTCATTGACTGTACAAAAAAAATATTAAAACAAAAAGGATTTTCCTATTGTATAGACCTAACAGGTTGACCAATCTAACAGGAATTGAATGTTGTTTAACGGCTCATCAACACAGTATAGGTTAATTAGAGCCGCCCCAGAGAAAGGGGAAGGATACATAGGAATCCGGAAATCTGCCCTACTCTTATTATCGAATAGATTCCTATGGTTCTTTAACGTGCTCTGAGGATAGACCGATACACGGGACAGCCCAGTTTACGTCCCCATCCGATGGACGGGGCTAAGGAAAAGTGTCTTGCCCAAGAACTCACCGACGGAACTCAGTGGCACCGCGGAGGATTGAACCCGGGGCCTTCGATTACAAATCCTCAGCGCCACCGACTGCGCCACGCCAGCCCTGTAAATCTAACAGGAGCCTATCTATGGAATAGGTTAATTGACTGTTATCGTGATATATAATAGCCTAATAAATTAACTCCTATCTGAAGTTCAGTGTTGCTGCATATTATATATCTTCTATGATTCTACCCATTACAGAGATGGCATCATGGCTGGCTGCAAATGGACCCATCTCTATTGGAATCAACGCCATGGCCATGCAGGTATGTCACCCTAGTACCTTCTTCATTTGTGGTTGTCTTGCTATTTTTGAGGGGGAAAAAGTGAGAAATAATTGTGTGTTACAGTTTCTCAGGCCATACATGCACTTGATCCAGGTTTTTTCCCCACAGAATTGGGAAGAGACCTAGATCTGTTCATTTTGGAAGAAAGCAAGTTGCTTATGTCCCTTTTTGAGAAAGCTGTAATATTTCATCAATTAAGTAAATATGACAGTACTATGCTTTATATTTTCATCCATTATTTATTATAATTACATCTCAGTCAGAACTGACCTAACAGACAAAACACATTGCAGAATTAATGCTTTTTCTCAAATTCTGAAAGACTGCCTCTTTTTGATTGGGAAAAAAAAGTAAAGTTTTCAATTGGGAAGGGGCCTTTTACGGGTCTTTGTTACATAACCTAAAAAAGTCCTGAGATCAACCAAATTTGGATCATATATTCTGGGTCGGACAGCACAGAGACTTTAATCCTTATTAAAGTGGTACCGGTAATTGGACACATTCACAATCAGAAATGGACGTTCACAATGTCTGTGCATAGGCCCGATAAATGGACCCTTCACACATGGAAATAGTGTTTTTTCTTCACAATTGAAAGCATAAAAATACGCAATTGGAAGTGGAATTTTACTAAGAAAAGGTAAATCCTTTCTTAAGTTCGGGGAAAATGTTTTTCTATTTTCCAAGCTTCTGCGTAAGTTTTACCAAAAACCCTAGGGCAAATTTGAGTTCATATTTGCTACCATACGTCTCCGTACATGATATGGGTTTTTAACTGGAGTATGAGTACGGATATATACTAAAAGGAAAAAGAAATGCGACACGGGAATTTCCGCTATATATTGTATATACTGCACACTTAATTCCATATATATTCCAAGGAAATCCCAAGATGTTTTGTAAAAAAAAAAGTTGCGATTAGTTAGAGAAAGGACACAACTGTGATGTTGTAGACGTTTTAATCACAGTGCACGTTGTAACAAGAAATTCATAAATGTTGAAGTTCCTCTTTGAAAAATTGAGCCAGTTCAGTATTGTATTTAACGTAAAGAGAGTTTGCAAAATTTTGCATCCTAAGTTTGCACCAAACGCGTACTCTGTCAATAATGAAACCTTGCAGGAATACTATTTGCTATGTTACGTGTTGTTTTAGTATTTCTTCCGATAGGAAAGGTCTTACGTAGCCATGTACCATTCGATTAACAGCAGTATATTGTACATACAATATATAGCAGAAATTCCTGTGTCGCGTTCCTTTTTCCTTTCAGTATATATAGCACCCAGCTGATTCCTTGTTACCGCTATTAATACAGTCCCTGAAAATGCTAATTTTTCACAATGACCCATTCACAAACTGGGGAAAAAAATCATTGCAGCATATTTACTGAGAGTAGCTCCACAAATTACCTTGAATTATAAACAACTTATTGTGGTTAGTGGTATTTCTCAGGAACTGTACGGAAATGGTCAAATGTAAATGAAATGTGTAATTGCACTAAATCAACTAAAATGTGTGGGTTTTGCATTTTATTTTGCATTTAGCTTTCTTTTGGGATCTAATTATAAATGGACTATATATATGAATGCCCCTCTTTAGACCATTTACAGTGAGGTAGAGGTAATCAAAATTGAAAATTATTATATATCTTTTTGCAGTGCTCACTTAAAATAATTTTGACAGGCAGGCCCTGAATTAATTCTATAGTAAAATATGGCTAAAAGGGACAAGCCACAACCAACCCCGTGCTTGGGCCTATCCTATTTCGTGAGCACTGCTTTTTTGTGTGTATCAATGCAGTGTAGGGGAGATATTTGATTCTGTGAACACTTGTGTATGAAAGTCGTGTTTCCCCTACTGTATTTCCCCTAAATAATAGTAGTGTCTCCCCTAGTAGTCCCCAAATAGAAGCCCCCCAACCCCGCTCCCTGCAAATAAAGATAAGCATTCTCATGGTTTTAGTATCGACACAAACAAATCCACTCTACACAAAATTAAATTATTTTGAAAAATGTTAAGTTAAACTCAGGCTTGACATATTTCTTGTTTTGTTTCAGTTTTATATGGGAGGCATTTCCTATCCATGGAAGATATTCTGTAGCCCCAAGGATCTGGATCACGGCGTGCTCATTGTGGGATATGGTGTTCGTAAGTATAACCTCGCTTGCTACTGTCTGCATAACTAGAGGATCTATATAAGGTTAAACTGAAACTGAAATACTGTAAAAATCGTTTGATAGGATCGTAAGCAGTATAGAGATATAGTTAGATGGATATGGTACATAATGTGTGAGATAGTGTTATCCAATCTGAGGACATTTGACACATGAAGAAAAACAAGTTATTTTCCCTTCCCATCTAACGTAGTGCCACACCTGTGGCTGGGATGTTAAAAACGCTGCGTCCAAAACTGTCTCACTTATCACCGCTGCAAGTTCGAATCCCACTGGGAGCTCGACTTGTCAAGTGAGAAAGTGTTGATTCTTATGGATGGTGCGAGGTATACATTACTGGTTCAACCCAGGAAAAACGGGGGTGTTCTGCCCCTACCAGAAATAAATCCACCATCATATATGGCCCAACTTGTGCTAAACAGTTCTGTTTAAAGTGGGTGTTTGTTACCGGCGTTACAGTGTAGAACTACAAAAAGATGTTCATATTACACATTTTACTACATGAATAAAAAAAAATAGGAATCAAAATCGGTTAAGTTTTTGAGTGTATAAAGGGAAGTAACTCTTACATCAGTACAACAACAAAAATTGTCTCTCCTTTTCGAAGAAAAAAGCGAGACAGGGATCACTTTTCCGGCAGCAAAGGTATTGCTTTGAAACTTTGTATGAGCATTCACTGGGGAAAGCCCTAACACTTTCACTAAGCCTCACCCCACCAATGACCTTGACCTTATCTTTGAAGAGAACAGAACTTAGTCCAATGTTCTTGGTTAAAGTTTTTGGTTAAAGTTTCGTGGAAGGTATATATCTCCAATACTGTCCGGTATTACTTTGAAACTTTCACTGGGGAAACCCCTTACACTTTCACTAAGCCCCACCCCACCAATGACCTTGACTTTAAAGACAACAGAACTTACTGAAATTTTCTTGGTTAAAGTTTTTTGGAAGGCATATATCTCCAATACCGTCAACGGTATTGTTGTGATACTTTGTATGAACATTCACTGGGCCCCACCCCACCATTGACCCCAACAAACCCTCGTTGTGAATGAACAAAACCTCAGAAGGCGAGACTGCACGTGGCAGTGGCCTTGTATTATGTTGACTTCCCCTACATTATAATAAATATGCAGAATTTTATTATCAACAATCTTGTATCAAGATTTGAAAGCAGTAAAAGGGATAAGAAGGAGATTTTGTTTACTTATGAATGGCTGAAATATTACCATCTGTGAGTCGTACAGCCAATGAGACATTCCATTATCACTAGTGAAGCAGTCCGTCTGTCTCGCACTATTGCGGATTTGAATCCCACTGGAAGCTCTACTTTTCAATTGAGGAAGTGTCATATATGGCCTCACTGGCGCTATAGTGTTACCTTGCAATATCAAGACACTTCCCCTAGCCTCGTCTGTCAGATGGAGACGTAAACTGGGCGGTCTGGTGTATCGTAGTCTATCCTCCAACCGCTTTAGAGGTAGGGCAGGGTCCCAGATCCTTATTTCTTGCATACCGGATTAGGTTATCCGCACTTAACATGGGTGATGGAAAGCCCGATCTTACACATGGGGAAGATAAAAGTTACACGCATCAACAATGACGTCAGTAATGTAAAAAGTTGCATGACATCACTGAGTAAAAAAATATGCAAAACCTTAGTTATTGGCGACGTCAACAGACAAAACATCAGTGATAAATCTGCAAGAAAAAGAATGGATCATGTGTATCTGGTCCAGATAGGGAACTCCAACCCTCAGTATAATTGTTTTAATCGGAACCGAGGCTCTAATTGGCACCTTGGAAGAGCCTCTGTTCCGATAAAAACAATTATAGCTCGGGTTAGAGTTAGTATTCCTGAACTTTACCGGATACCCATGAAAGAACCTTTTAATATCCTTCCCAACTCTTTGGGGTAGCTTAAAATAACTTAAATAAAAGGTGTGTTGATGAGGCGTAAAACCACCATTCAATTGAATACATACAGTGTACTTGATTGAGGAATAATGTTGTTGTACTTACAGAGGATAGCAAGCCTTACTGGATAGTGAAGAACAGCTGGGGTCCAGACTGGGGAGAAAAGGTAACAGACTTTTTGAAGTATAATATTTATTTATATTGGTTGCCAGATACGCTTCATAGTTTGTAAAAATCATTCACTGGGGCATGGGACACTTTTATTGCAGTCTTGTTTTAAAGGAAAAGAGTGCATGCAGAAAACCCCACTAACCGTCTCAATTGGCAGAGACGGGAAATCAAATGTGGCTGGAATTGGTAAAGGCGAGAAACTGCGACAAACTAAGCTTGTATATGTCGCTTGATTGTTATGCTCATTAAATTGGTGCTCAACAAAAATTGCAAGCTATAGAGAGAAATTTAACTGTAGGGTTTGATTATAAGAAAATTCTGGCGAGGAAGATGGCGTTACATGTAATAGTATTTTTGAGAGATTGGGGAAAAAAAAGAGAAGAAAGACCCACCATTGAATGAAGAATTTTAAACGGAATAGCCCTTAAAATTGACACTGCACTAAAATAATAATATTTTTGTTAGTTTTCAAACCAGTTTTTGTTTTTAACCAAAAATGATCGCTTTGTTAAATGTTCTTAGCAAATGAAATTGACAACCTTGAACATATTTTTGGAGTCACAGTTAGTTACTTTGGTTCTGATTTCACTGACAAATCTTGACAGATAGAAATGTAGCAGATTATATTCTCCGACTCCTCTCAGCATTGGCCACTTTGGATCCCATTTTAGGCATGACCTACAATGAACACAATACATCTGAGAATATATATGCTAACAATGGAGATGAATTGTTGTATAAAGCTCATCAAACATTACCATAGGCTTGAGAATAACTACCATAATATATTTGTATATCTATCACTACAGGGCTACTACCTTGTGTACAGAGGAGCAGGTGTGTGTGGTCTCAACACCATGTGCACATCAGCTGTCGTCGACTAAAACAGCATAACCAATGGACACATTTCTGGCAAACGAAGACCTGTGAATCCCAAAAACTGATGAAAGTCATTTCTACAACATATTCAGAACAAATGTATACATTTCTGGCAAACAACGAATTGCGAATCCCAAAAACTGATGAAAAAAATTCAGATACATTCCACATTATTTCTCAAAATGATTTATACAATGTTGTGCCTATTATGCGCAGGAATTACACAGAAAAATTGTCCACTTTAATTTAACCCTTCAAAATTCAAAATGGAAGAATATAAAATTAATAATGGATAAGGACACTTCTCAATTGAAAAAGAATATTGAATGAAAAAATACATGCTAAGAATTAATATTTTGTACTTTATGCTTGGTGTACAAAAGGATGTATTAGTATTGGTGTTGTTGTTGTGTATAAACATAATGATCAAAGATAATATCTCGTTATATTTTTTGAATCTGTGATATGTAGATCTGCTGTTTTCTAATGATAATTTTCATATATTTGTTTACATAAAAATATATATTGCGACGGAGAAATAAAAAAAAACTAAAACATAATACTTAAACTCGGATGTATGTTATATTCAACTCTATCTAGTACAATAAACACAGAGGGTTTCTCTGCTTTTGCTTTATCATTCATTGTGGGATAAAGCATGTATTATATCATACCAAAAGGTGCATAGCTTCATAATAAACAGGGTTTGAAATTAACTTTTTACAGAAACTTGTCCATAAAATGTAGTTGTCCGTATTACAGGTCACCTGGGACAGTTAACTTGTCCCCAGTAGAATCTACATGGCACAGGACAAGGGACAACTGTTAATGTCAAACCCTGATAAATATATATGCATGACAAGTTTGGTTGGAGCAATTTACCATCGGTGCACATCACTTTACTATGAAACTCTCGAACAAAGCAACTTCGCGAGATTATTTTTAACAATACCCCGGAAAATTTACAAGTACACAGTTTTTCAGCTTTACTCAATATAAATAATGTTTGTAAGATTTAGATCTAGAGAAGTATCAAAGTTATATTACAATCAGACTAAAACATAATAGTTTTCTTTATTGTCCGTTGCAAGGTTTAGATTTACTGTTCGTGGCGCTTGTTTCAGCCAAAGGGTTTTCAGCATTAACATGAGCAATTGTATTAGTACATGCATAAATTATATGTCATTAGAACTGAACTTTTTAGTGGTAAATAAAAATACCTTAGTTTTGAAAATCGGTTGACAAATAAATATGTTATAGCCTATATGATTTTTTGATGGGGCTTTTCCCATGTAAAGTTCTTGTTGGTGGGACAGCAAAAAAAGAAAAAGTCCGTATAACTTCAGTTATCATTCATATTTTGCTATGAAACTTTCAGGGTGTCTGAATTTACGAATATCCAACACTTCAAAACCATTTTTGGATACAAATTATAAAAAAAAATAAAAAAAAATAAAAAAAATTCATGCAGCAGAATTTTGCATTAAAAATGCCCCATCAAAACAGCTTTTGCGCATGATATTTTTATTTCTCAATCGATTTTGATAAGTAAAGTATTTTTATTTACCACTAAAAATGTATGTTTCACTGATATACAATTTAGGTACTAGATGCATTTTGTCTAAAAAGTCCAAAAATGATTTGGCTGAAACAAAAGCCCCAAACAATAGAATTAATTCGATGAAATGATTTATACTGTGCAGTTAAAGTTGTGTGTCATCCAGTTTTGCAGCATTTGTAACATATTGTTTTCATTGTTTGTTTCATATTTGCAAGAAGGTTGTTGTATATGTATTTTAAATCGTAATATAAGATTTTATTTTGCTTTAGGTCTGTTGTTATAATATATATGCAGTCTCCAGATAAGCAGTGTTTAGGGGAGTTAAAATTTGGAAAATCAGCCTTAGACATTTATCATTTCTGTACCAAAATGGCATATTTGTATGCATAAAGCAAAACAAGCCTAAAATAATTACTCTTCAAAATTTCAGAGTGAGTGAAAAACTCCGACAGAAAAGCTTAGCTGGAGCACTGTTATGCATTTTTAGCATTCATATTAAAATGTTTATTTGCTTAAGGGCGACAAGTATGCTACTCAGAAATTCTGAACAATGCAAAATCCCGGTTATAATTGAAATGTAGCCATTCCCCTGACTAGAGCCAAGTTTCGCTGTCACACCAACAAATTCCAATCAAACACAAAAATAATTTTCTTTCTAGATCACTTATTGCACAAAATTACCTTAGGACTGAATTTTACAAGACCACCCAGATCGTTTTTGTCTGGTAAAAAACACCCAACCATAAAATAAAATTTATAATATACATTATTGATGCTTAAATCTTGATTGTCTACTGTGATGTATTTGCTGAAAAAAATAAATAGCTGTCCTCCTTAAATAAAAAGTGTATTATATATTCAAGATAAAAAAAATAACATCTTGTTTA
This sequence comes from Cyrtodaria siliqua, assembly GCA_037043455.1. Classification (NCBI taxonomy): domain Eukaryota; kingdom Metazoa; phylum Mollusca; class Bivalvia; order Adapedonta; family Hiatellidae; genus Cyrtodaria; species Cyrtodaria siliqua. Next base: position 323,372 of record JAWPHD010000190.1, read on the forward strand.
TGTTCAGTGTTTCTTTCTTTGCAATTTATAAATATTCTCAAAATATATAGCACAATGTATACAATGTATATAACAGTGATATTAATTCTTGTTGTATTGTTAGTAACACAAATTGTATTTTGAATACACTAATATGTATGTATGTGATCACCTCTGGTAGGTCCAGTATTTCTACCGTATTCTACACTATTCTTCTTTCTGTTTTGTTTGGTTAAAATACAGTATCAGAAGGATTTGATAAATTGATTATTACTGCCAACGTTCTCAGTTATCTCAAAATGAGAGCATATCTCAAAATGAGAGCATTGGCAAACACTTTAAATAATCATAAAAATAAAACTTTTTTTTTTACTAAATTTATTATTTACATTCTTTTTTTACTAAATTTATTATTTACAGAATGTAAATAATAAATTTAGTAAAAATAAAATCATTATTTATTGACCTAGATGGGCTGCATCTACAGTTTGGTTTCGACGACTAAACGCAAGTAAAAAAAATAAATATGTTAATTCCACTTATTCAGGTACTGCATTTTCCTTTCAACTTTCGATAAAAATATATATTTTAAAATAAAATTCTATGGAAGTAAGTGTTTGTCTTTATATCGGCTTACCAACGGACAGACGACCCAATGAGTTGTACAGGCGTGAACTAGTGTTGCCACAGTAACCCCTATGGTATAAATATGTCAACAATTTTGGTTTGGGTAATAGTTCCCTTCTCCAATTCATAATTTTCCATGATCCCTGCATTGTTTCAGGTGCTATCTCGCTCGCATCAAAAGAGCAGTGGCAGAAAAACAATAAACGTGGCTCCAGCGTAAATGGAGTTTCTACGATAGAATTTGCAGCAACTCTGCAGTTCAGGGTGAGAAGGTTCTAGGCCCATTTTCCATATTTTATCTCGATGTACATGGAAGATGAGACTGGCATGTTCATGCCTGTTAGGCGCCATGTAACCTTTTCACGTGTTGGTGCGCCTTAAAACCCAATTCAATTCCATTACCAAGATGTTGAGATTTTAACTTTTATTCGGTAGTCGATAACATGTGAGTTATTCGCTTTTTATTCTAGGTTCTATAGTAAAATGAAAATGTTTGGAAGAGTAAAAATACGATAATGTTCAAAATTCAATTTTAATGAATCAATTTGCATAATGTGCACGAAATATTCAGGGTTTTAAAAGATACTGTAATTTTACAGTAAATATGGTTGAACATCTACGGATAACTTAAGAAAGTATAACAGTCTCCCTAAAAAAATGTCATAGGTATTTCGACCCTGATTGGAGGAGGAACCGTATTGATGATGGGTCAGTAGGTCAAAGATCAAGGTCATCGTGACCTCCTATGGACATACCAATTCCGCGTGATACATCAAGTATAACACCTAAGGCCATGAAACTTCATGGTAACATTGTCCTTGTATACATGTATACAGTTTCTGAATTTAATATGCTTTGGTCATTCCTTTTATAAATAGCCTATTTTGTACATTTGCTTCTATAAACTTGATGCATATTACATGTATTTGTTGTAAGGTTTAAAGCGGGATGGGCCACCCCGACCCTCACAAACCTATGAAGGGATGAATAAACGGACCACCATTAAATGAAATGAAAACAACAAAATTGTCCTTGGTGCGAAATCCTGTTGCTTTTGGGTTCAGTAGGTAAAAAGTTCAAGGTCACATTGACTTACGATAATCCGATCACAGGAAAAAAATCCGCTCTTGTAAACTATTAGTTTTACAATCTTGAAGTTTTAAACAAATATAGTGCCCAGTGACTATAGTAAAATAGTTCGCACCAGTCCTGCATCATCTACGTTCCTACCACTAAATTAATAAGGTCTATCTATGGGCGTTCGTAAAATTCTGATGATCCATCCGGTGCCATTCATCAAGACTGCATCATTTCTTGGATGTTCCAGTATCAAACTAACAAACATTTACTTTAATAACATATCTTTGACGGGCATCGTAATCGTGAGAATGTCCATAATTTCAAAGTTCATGCAGTACGTTAAACAACAACATTTAGATGGAAAATGAATTGAAACCAACAATTGACGTGACACATCGATTCTGGCTAAGTAGTCTCATTAGATGCACCCTGTGACGGAGGACGGCGCATATCAAAAATCGTCTCGACGTTCGTAGGTCTACGTGTTTCACAATATGAAGACGACACAAGTTTGACTCTAGATGGCTCCAGAGAATCGCTGTATAACTCCATGATAATACTAACATTGTATGCAAGAATCTCCGGCCTTAATATAAATAGTGATAAAGCAATAGTCACATGGTTTGGATCGAGAAAAAACAATAATGTTAAACTATGTCCTGAATACAATCTTTTTTGGGAAAATGGTATGTTTACCGTTTTAGGTGTGAAATTTACAACATACTTAAATTCATTAGCAAATATTAATTACTAATCAAAAAGAAAAAATACTTGCCATTTGGTCTAAAAGAATACGCACTCCTATTGGTAAAATTGTCATCTTAAAAAAGTTTGGCCCTGTCAAAACTTAATCATTTAATTACTGGATTGCCAAATCCCTCAGCTGATAAAATCCAATTAATTCAAAAAAAAATTTACAAATTTCTTTGAAATGACTCGAGAGACAAAAAAAAAAGAAATACCACTATTCAAGACTATAAATATGGCGGTCTTAGAATGGTTAACCTGGAAAAGTTTATACCCGCTTTAAAAATATCATGGATCCGTCCAATATCTCAGACCGAAACCAAATATAGTCACCTCGTGAAAACTCTCTGTCCAATTATTAATGACTTATATAAATTCGACACAGATTACACTAAACATAATTTAAACAGAATACATAATCCTTTTTGGAAGGATGTTCTTATTAGTTACAAATGTTTTGCGGATCAAGGTCTTGGCAGCAGTTTTTGCTCAGCATATGTCATAACCCGAGTATTAATGTCGGAGGTTCTAGTGTGTTTTACAGAAGATGGCATGCAGGAGGAATACTTTTTATCAACGACATTCTAAACAAAAATGGAAATCTTTATTCATATATCGAATTCAACGAACACTATTATATACAGTCAAACTTTCTTGAATATGAAGGCATTATAACTGCTGTCAGGAATTATTAGCTAAATTGCACATTGTGCATCTAGCCGTAACAGCCCAAACCATATACGGCCACTAATAATAAAAATGAGAAAGGCTGTAGAACAATATATGACATAATGATTAGGAACAATATATATCCCAATTCATTAAGAAAATGGAAAAATGAAATCCTTGGTGTCGGGGGATGTCAGTGTGAACTGTTTCTCTCGGCCTATCGGCCTCGGGAAACAGTTCAGACTACCATCCCCTCCACCTCGGGAAAACAGTTTTGACTGTTCCCCAAACACAGATGTGATAACTGTATACTATATCATCTATTACTGTAATTGCTAATCTGGCTTTCTTCTTTGTATGTATTGTCTTTTCTTTTCCAATGTGTACTGCAATTGGTGACTTCGTTTCTTCTGTAAATTTCTTCATTTCTTTTTCTAGATAGTATTCAAAAACTGGAACATCATTTTCTTCATAGTACAACACTTCATAGTACAACATAGTATTGTTTTCTTTCTATACCGTACACACTTTCTGCACATGTAGTCACTCTCTGGTATATAAATACATCTTACTGCCTTTTTCGCCTCTTCCTCACGATCTAGCAAATATTCATTTGACTCTAGATACTCTTTTTCACCTTCTAGTACAGTTTTTCTCTTTTTGCTGTAGTTAATCTCCAATATCTTTGTCGGATTCCATCGTATTGTTTTTCGACTCCATGTATTTTCTGTAGGAGGAAAAATGTCCACTAGTAGTTTGTCTAATATGCATGAACGTGAGTCGCTCCAATTATCATCAATTGTGAGTCCAAAGTTCTTCTACTCGTTTACAAATCCTCTTCAATCCTTAAGTATCATAGACTGTATGATGACAGGAATCGTTTTTCAAATAGCAAATTTTTTAATCATATTTTGTCTTAGTATAATTTGCAAACCCTACCAGATAGTATTTTCCAATAGGCACGCGACTAACATATTCTATACAATCGGGAAAATCACAATACAATTGTTCTACTCGTTTTCTAATCTTTTCTATTCTCTTTCTATGTTTCTCATATGATTTTTCCAACTCACGCAACTCCTTTTCTTTTTCCTCCCAAACTTTCTCCTGCACTTTTTTGTTCACCTCTACCCATTTTCCCTTTTCCTCTTCTTCAAATATCTGTGCAATTATTTTTTCTCTTTTCTTGGCGGAGTTCATTGATATTTTTCTATCTGTTTCTTGTTGAAGAATTTGAAATGGAGGCTTCTCGTCACCTGTTCTATTCTTCCCCTTTCTCTTCCATATCCACTCTACAGAATTTGTTGGTGGGAGGTAGTCTGTTGGTTCTATCTTCGTTGTTCTAGCCTTGGAAGGATTTTGATCACAAAGGATTGTTTTCGTATCTTTTTCCTTGGTGTAGCATTCTAGCGGAGCAAATAGAAATTTTCCATTTTCGTATTGCAGTATATCAAGCACGAATATTGGGCAACCAAATGCTGATACAGCATACTTCTTTGCTTTTTTCTATGATACTTTTGGTAAAAATGAAGTCCCTGCAATTCTACCACTGTGAGTGTTACAATACCAAACAATGTACAACGTATTTTGAACTCTATCTAGTATAATCATATTTCTGTCAATATTCTCTGCTAGATTTGTCCATTGATTTTTCGCTGGTTGTATATATATATACGAGAGGCGCCCCACTTATATTTGAACACTTTTGTTTAAGGTGGGTTTTTTCAGCGGAAGTGATTGTCATAAAAAATACGTGATTTAATGATGTGAAACTGTCATTTAGAACGTATGCATTTAAAAATAATATCCAATTTCACGCGGTCCTTTTTAAATTGCATTTTGAATAAGGTGTACACCATTTTCTAATTTGAAGCCTTTATGTTGCTGTTGCCGTGGAGTTTTACCTTAAACCAAATAATTGCACTAAATGCATATCATAATTGTTTAAACCTGTGTTTATAATTTAAATATGATCGTATGTTTTATTTTAAGACAAAATATAGATGCTGAATTAAAAGCTCGACTTTTTATCGCAATATTAAAACATTGACAGATAATAGGAAAATTTGCTCCTGTGTTACTGATAATTTTATAAATTAACCAAAATAACTGTTTTTATCATATTTTGTGATATAAAAACATGAACAGTTATTGTTGATGTATATCATATATGTATATCGTATACCTTATAAAGATATATTTGGTAAACAAATGTATTATTTTTATCATTATTTGCAAATGTGTGTGTTTTGACCCTAAATATTTTTCTATCTTTTCTTTTGAGAATACAACCACTGCAAACACACCGTCACATGCAGAGGGGTAGGACCCCCCCCCCCATTCATATTCATTTTGTCATTTGTTGTTCATGCTCATTAAAGGTCTTCATCATGACCCCTGCATTGTTTCAGGTGCCATCTCGCTCACATCACTAAGAGCAGTGGCAGAAAAACAATAAACGTGGCTCCAGCGTAAATGGAGTTTTTACGATAGAATTTGCAGCAACTCTGCAGTTCAGGGTGAGAAGGTTCTAGGCCCATTTTCCATATTTTATCTCGATGTACATGGAAGATGAGCCTGGCATGTTCATGCCTGTTAGGCGCCATATAACCTGTAATGTGTTGGTGCGCCTTAAATCCCCAATTCAATTCAATTTTCTTTTGAGAAACTTATGAAACTTGTTTTTTATAGCGGAGGAAGTCACAAAAATGCCTGCAGTTAATGTTTTGAACTAGACGCTTTCGTAAATTTAGTCATTTTCATAGTTGAATTTCATGTTCATTTTCGCTAAAATCTTGAAAATCGACAAATTAAAAAAAATGCATATTACACTTTTCTACGTTCAGGCATGGACATATCGGATTACTATAACCTTTAACGATATTTTAAAAGCATTTGTGTTAAAATTTGTATTGAAGTTATTTTTATAATTGACGATTTTTGCTTCAAAATGTCATTGTCTACCCATTTTCAAAAATGCGGATGCAGCAACATTAGGAAGCACATAATAGTGCGTGTCATAATGTTTCATATCGAAGGAATCATTAGACTTGACATTACAATCAACACATTCGGCGAGAATTTCAAGATAGTTGATTCAGTTACACAATAAAAGTGTTCAAATATAAGTGGGGCGCCTCTCGTAGAATATACCCGGGAGTTCTTCTACAGTTTCTTCTAGAATATGTGTTTCTGACAAATGGTTGTGGTCTCCGTATATTGAAAGTTCAACTCTAGTACATCCTCGTTGCACATCCAATCCATCAGCTAGATGTGCTCCGAATACTTTTTGTACATCCCCCGCTTCAAAGTTTGAGACTATCTTGTTGTATATTTTTGTTCTCACAACATTTCCACCTCTCGTTTGTATAGTAGTGAAGATATTATTTCCGACTGATTTCGTATTCTCTAGAATTGTCGGCTTTTCACTCTGCATTCCAGAAAATAGTCTCTTTGTTCTGTCAAAGTTGAAATAATCAACCAGACTGGATCTTTTCATTGTTCCAGAATAGTAATCTATAGAGTATATTCTTAGTCCCACACTTTCTAAAAGAGATTCATTTTCTTCTCATCCACCCCATCTATGGGAATGTTTGACACATCTATCTTTGCGAGTACATTTCCTATTGGTTTTTCTTTCCATATGCGTTCCCAGTTCTTTCTTGCTCTACTACTTGTATGCGATTCAATTATTTCTATAGTTTTCGGGATACTGCTATTCTGATACTTGTTCAATGTACAATTACAGATTTTGACATTACACTAGTCTCGTCCATGTCCAATTGTTTTCGATACGAATGTTGCTATTGTTTGTACAATATGTGTTGCAGCACCTGTTTTTTCTTCGGTTAACGTCACCTTTCCTTGTTTTGCTTGAACATCCTTTATCCCTTGATACCCAAATACATATATATCATCGATGCATGCTTTTTCTATCCCTGGGATAGATTGCAGTTTTGTTTGTCCACTATTCCCCTTTGTGTAGTCCACCTTTGAAATATCTGATACCAGGTTATTGTCGTAGGCATTTTCTTTTGCTATATAGTATGCTAGATATCTACTCGAACGAATCCCCAAAGTGATCCCATCTATCTCCATGTTTCTTTCTTTGGTAGCTTTTTCTGAGTTCATTGTATATAATATAGGTTTAGATTAAATCGTATACCTTATAAAGATTCGGTGAAAATATATGAGATTATCTGTATTGATTGGCGACAAAAACTTTATTCAACCAATCGAATATTTCATGTTTATCTTTTTCGGCTATGGATCCAAGTTTTTCCGGCTGTATAGATATGTCTACCATTTCATACAGAGTCTACCATTTCATACAGATCTTCCTTTTTCTGCATACCATGTTTTACTTTCGTCCAAAGATCCTCGAATCTATTTCGTAATTCATCCAGAATATCTTCTGTACTATCTTCGGTGTCATTTTGATCTGTCCTATCATCTGACATTTCTTGTATATCGTCGATGTCATTTTGGTCTTCTTCTTGGTCTTCTTTTTGGTCTTTCTTGATTTTCAATACATGTATTCCATCTAACCCCTGTAATTGTTTTTGTAATTCATTGACATTTCTCCCCCATTTCATCCCTTTTTGCTCTCAGTGTCCTACCTTCTGGAGACAGAACTTTTTTCTTTCTTTGGGCTATTAGGATTTTCAATTTATCTTGCAATTCTTCGGTATATTCCCCCCATCTTTTTCCTGCTGCTATGCTTACTCGTATTGTTCTCATTTCACTCATATGTAGTATATAGAGTTTAATAACCAATGTTTTTGAGATACGGGAAATATCTCCCGAGGTAGAGAAATGGCCCCGATATAAGAAAGAGTGCGGAGAACGAGTGCGGAGAACGAGTTCTTATATCGTGGCCATTAAATGGCCCCGATATTAGAACGAGTGCGGAGGTCGAGTTCTTATACCGTGGCCATTTCTCTACCGAGGGAGATATTTTCCTTATCTCAAAAACACAGGTTAATAAACTATTTATTACATAATTTAAAATGATATTTTATTAATATTTCTATGATTCACGCCTTTTTACACCAGTTTGCATGAGAACGCCAAGACGACGTTATGTCATATGAAACCGAAACTTTTCGTTAATTTCCGTAATCGTTATTCCCCAGTGGCGGAATCTGACGACGACGTCCGTAAAACAATCGAAACGTCATTTGGCTTCCCGCCACTGACGGAAAAGGCCGAGCAATGTTCCGTACGAGTAGATATAGCTTTTCTATTCCCAGTATTTCCTATACAAATCACAGACAAATATGTAATATCGTTATATTATTCTTGGTGCTTGTAGCAGTATTCTTGCTGTATGTTTGTTGTATTGTCGGGTGAAAATAGCTTGTCTAACTCAACTTGCCTCCCGCTTACCGTCCAATATTGCAAAATGTAGAAATACTCCTGCTAGAAGACCCGGAATTGATGCCGTTTTGGGTCGTGTGATTGGGAAACTTCGCCGAAAGTAGTTTCGCCAAAAGTAGACATAAAATAAAATTGCGCTCTCCTAAGTAGTATAGGAAACTAGGGGCACTGGGGTGGGGGACGGGGGTTTCTTTCAGGGGGTTGCAATGAGTTTTAAATGTGTTGGTTGGCTTGCAGGCCAACACATTTACTGACTCGTTGCATGAAACCCCCGATGAGAAAACTGCACCAGTACCCCTAGTTTCTATACTACTTATTGAATCTGTGTTACAAACTAATTGGGACAAATTGAATACACTATATATACTTAATTGGTTAATCACAGTGTACTGTCATAAACCTCATTACATCAGTAAATGAGAGAATTTATGTATTAAATAGAAATCGTTTAGGATTTCATGTTGCTAGTGAAGACGGTTACTAGACAGAAAGCGCTCTTTCAGTTCGGATTATTGTCTATCCGAGTGAAGTCAGAGACGATTTCTGTGTTTGGGCTATTTACATATGACAGAGTTATAATGTTTTTATAACATAAGTGTTACATAGAGAAAGTGTGTATACATAGTATACGCATGCAAACATTTAAAAACTGATAATCAAGAGACGGTTTACTTAACACGAAAACAATTATACATGGTTATATAACAACCATAATAAATTCTAAACCAAATTGCCTTGTATCAACCTAAGAGTATGTCAATAATATTCTCATTGATTTGTGTATTTTGTGCTTGATTAGAGATACGGTTAAACTGCAAAATAATGAGTGTAAATCGTCTATTCTGATTGCATGAACATATTTTAAAACTTTTAAGTCAATGTGTTTTCTTAGAAATAAGTTATAACACTTATACAACTGGGTATATAGGATTGTATTAAGTACTTCGAATTAGTGAAGCTTTCGATGTTCCTAATTCTAAAATATGCCAGTTAGAATTATTTTGACATCATGTTTTACTAGCATTACCACTACAAATGCATTTGCAAAAGAAATTTTCGAAATATTTAATGTTAACGCTGAATTACAGTTACTTGAATTTCAAACAATATTCAATGTAAAGGGAGGTATTTTAGGATTATCCATATTTCATTTTTTTATAAACGGAGAATCTGCGATAAAGGGGTCAAATTTTTATGTTTTTTTCTATTATTTCATACCAATTTTAATAATTGTATATCTTTAAGCGATCTTTGACTCATGTTGTGTGTTTTATCAGCACATTTCATGTTTTCATATAAAGGGAGGGTAACTCTCAAAAAATGTAACAATTTAAACAAAAAATAAATGTTTTACAAACTATGGGTCAAAACAAAATACTTATCATATATCTTTTCTAAAATATATTTAAAATAAGAAAGTTAGTTAAGGGTGGCCACTGCTGAGGTTTTGGATTTTTGCACTTCCGGAAAATTACATTTGTTATATTTCAAAAATTATAATAAAACTGGAAAAAATAATTATACAGTAACAAACTTATGCCCAATAGGGATATTTAAGTGCAATTTTTTTTTAAAAAAATTAGATTTTTTTTTTGACCTCACATGTTGTGCCCAAAATTGACAAATGTTAACATAAGCCAAAATGGGGGTAGGGGTACAAAAGATGGTATTTCTCAAAAACCATTTAAGATATTCACTTAATTTAAACTTTATTACAAAGACATGTGTTAGCATATACAGAGACAGGAATAAAAAGTATTTTCCTATTATTTTTACAGACCTATGCCGTTATATGTCAGAGCTCGTCGAAATCTAAAAAAGCACATTTTTTTCTCAGTTTTTATTGAATATCTTTCTTATATGCACACCGACCCCCAATTTTTATTTTTTCATTCTGATACTCAGGTCTTGTATATATTGTAGACAAAATATCTCAAAAAGTTATCTGTTCCTTTATCATGAAAAATTTATGGATCACAAATTTAAAAATGCAATTTATAGTAAACTGGGTGGGGTAATGACAAGGGATGTACTAATTTTTCAGATGGTGATAAAAATACCCCCAACCCTTAATTTTTCGTCCTAAAGTATGATCTATTACATTAAAAAAGACGGAAAATCGATACCTGTTCTGCAAACAACACTACATACATGTAAGTTGCCATACACAATTTGCAGCTGATTCAGAATTTAAAACCGCACTGTGAGAGTGTATTACTAAAGATTAATTTTGCGAAAAAGTTAAATCACCGACCCATCATTATTTTTCCAGAAACTTAACTAGTAATATGTTAGTCTTCATAAAAAACAGGGAAATTAAAAATTCTTACTGTTCTGATATTCACCAGAGGGCACCCTTAAGATACAAAAGCTGATACTTAGCAATTTGGTTCAGTGTACTTTCCATAATTATACAGGGTTAAAAGTAACCGTAATCAACTGTCTTTAATGAAACAAACGATCACACACACATTGTACTATCTGTGTGTACAATATACATAAGAACAGTAACAACCGCAAAACCCTGGGGTAAGAAAATCCCCGTGCGTAGTGTGCTAACTGGGCAGATCGCTACCACGAGGCAATCTGGAATCGCTTCTTTGGTCAGACACTCGTACCCCGCTATACAAATTGGAATAGTAAAAGAATTCTGGTTAAAACTCAAAGATTATATTACAGAAAGATGCGCAGCAATTGTAATTTTGACAGAAACAGATATTTTATTTGGAAATAGTAAATTAGTCATAGTCTTGAGTTAAAGCATCATGCAAGCCAAGCTTTACATTTACCAAAGCAAGATGCGACGTCAAATCCCACAGCTTTTAAACCTTTTAAAACGTATATTATATCTGTATACAAAGTCGAAAAAATAACAGCATATACAAATTTAAAATGTAAATAAGTTTGAAGCCATATGGAGTCAATACCTTGCCATCCGTGGAACAGGTACTTTTTTTGTTTTTTAATTAACCTTCCGCCCTCGCCCACCCTCGCTTCCCCCTCCCCCCATTTTTTTTTTAAAGAAAATAAGTATTTTTGAACGTTTTTGTATATTACACCTTTGAAAACACAAACATCCTTAAACAATTACCTGATAAATGACTTACTATGTTATATTATAACAAGAAAAGTATAACGCATGCGTTATATGTAGACGATTTTTAATAATGGGTTAGTTTGTGGAGCCTTTAGTCGTCGATATGGAGTAGGTAAACTGAAGAATTAAAAGATACTGTATGAATACTGTACAGATAAGTTTTTATTTCGTCTAAGTTATACATTATTATACATGATAAAGGGAACATATTCAAGTATTTTCGATTAAGCGATTTACAACTGAGCTATTACAAATGGAATTTCAGTGACCGTGCTACAATATAATATAAAAGTCATATTTACTTAAATTTTACAAGTGATTATCATATGGGCCCTATTTATGTTCATGTTTTAGTTGTATTCAGACTCAAAACCGCTTCGGAGTTACCGTTAAGACAATCAACTTTGCATTTTAAATGAATTACGAGTGATCTTATAGAAAATATTTAATTTCTTAACTTCTTTACTTCATTATAATCCTCAAATATGGGTGCCGAAACGTCTATGGTAAAAATTAAAATAGATGCCGAAATGATTTGATGCCGAAACTTCCAGGTGCTGATTCGTCTAGGTGTCGAAATGGTTTGGTGCCGAAACGTCCTGAATCGATCTTGATCACACAGACGCAAAAACTTGAGAATTGTCTGCAATATTTGGAGATTAGTCACAAGTTCCACAGCATTCGTTCGCTTAATTACTTTTATTCTGTGTAATATGAACAAGGCAAAGCCTCAAGACGGGCGGAACTAACTATTTTAAAATAGATCTAACGATGTGATGCAGGGTTTAGCATAATACTGTATTTTTTAATGCACATTGAGCTGGACGAAAAAGAAAGAAAGAACAACTATTCGGCCTGCATTTGCATATTTAGTCCACTAGTGCAACATGACAAATATATTTTCCACACAGGAAGTTATGTAATATTATAAATAAAAATACAGATTTCAAGTCTCTGGATCTCAAATTTAAATTAAACTGAACAGTGATAGCCATTCTCATTCAAACTGAATGCAGTTACCTTAACAATCATGCCATGTGCAACTTGCCATCATATGTATCTAGGTCCAGACTGTCTTTGTTCCAGAATTGTGACATTGTGTATGATGTTTCATACTCTATAGTATTGAGTATATCTCACATCACACACTGTTGCCGAATGTGAAAGATAGTGGGACATAACGGCTAATGTTGTGACTTTCACACTCTATAGCATTGAGTATATCTCACATCACACACACTTGCAGAATGTGAAATATAGTGGGACATAACGGCTAATGTTGTGACTTTCACACTCTATATCAATGAGTATATCTCACATCACACACTCTCGCATAATGTGAAAGAGAGTGAAATATATCTGCTAATGTTGTTATGATCACACGCCATACTACTGAGTATACCTCACATCACACACTCTGCAGGATATGAAAAATAGTGGGACATAACTGCTAATGTTGTGATGATCACACGCGATACTACTGAGTATATTTCACATCACACACTGTGCAGGATATGAAAAATAGTTGGACATAACTGCTAATGGTGCGATGATCACACGCCATACAACTGAGTATATATCACATATCTACTAATAGTGGGACATAACTGATAATGGTGTGATGATACTACTGAGAATATCTCACATCACACACTCTGCAGGATTTGAAAAATAGTGGGACATAACTGCTAATGGTTTGATGATCACACGCCATACAACTGAGTATATCTCACATCACACTCTGCAGGATATGACAGGTAGTGGGACATAACTTCTAATGGTGTGACAATTACAACATATTATTGAGTATATCTTACTACACACGCTCCAGATAGTGGGATATTATTGATAATGCAGAACACTGATATTTATATTTACAAAAGACACAGCTTTAACACAGATTTATGATATTCTAAGTAACAGTATAACAATTGTATATGAAAACAATACATCATAAACACTATCTATATGTCTGGGACTATGTCCGGGTGTATTCATTGATACATCTAGTAACAAAAGCAAAGGCAATTCCTGGGAACATTTCTAGGTTCTCATTTGTTCCTATTTTATCTGGCGTTTTTTCCAATTACTTCATTTTATCATTAATACGTTCATAAGAAAGGGCTACTCCAAGGTTTTCTAACACTATATTTAGAAAATGCTCTCTTATTTGGTGTGTAGCATGGCATACTGCAATGATATGCAAATACTTGCCCATGTATATGGATTCACATTAAGGACAAAACTTTGATTCTTTAGTTGGAATCTACCAATATTTTACTCACGGTAACGAGACTAAGTCTATCCAAAGCACATCTCCATATAATCGCTGTCTCAATACGTGTGTGAATTGTCGCAAATCTTACGAAATATTCATCATTATTCAGTCTTTCAATCCATGCGGTCGTTTCATAATGTTCTATAGCATTCTTGCAAATGTTTTTCCAAGTTTGTTTCACAGGGAAAACTCCCGATTTAACTATGTATATAATTCAGTAAATGGTATTTTTCTAGTACAGTAAATATCTCTGGAATGTACCCTTTCTGTGTGTTATCCTTTCTTATCATAAATATAGCCAGTCCATTGTTGCAAAGTTCATGTATGTGAAATACTAAACCGCGAGTTTAAAAATCAAGATGTGTGTGTGTCCCTTTAAGTTCAAAGGAGCTATTACGGATTCCTTTTATCTGCATGCACGTGAGTAGTAGTTGAACCCGACCAATTTCAGGCAGCACCCTTTCAACTGACTGCTTTCGTAGCTGATTTCTTTTTTCTTTTGTTTTCCACTCTACACACGCAATGTTAGGCGGAGCTTAGTTTCTCCATATTTGAAAGTCGACACAATTGAACTACTAATAGCCCATTTCACCGGTACATCGGAAATTTCCGTACAATGTTCGGAATTTCAGTCACATGGCGCAAAGAACTAATCAGATGCTGGTAGTCACAGAAGTTTCAACACACACAAATTAACCAGTTTCAGTGTTTATATATTAAGTTAAAGTATGCGCATTTGTTCGCTAAAAAACCGCATTCATTAGTGATATTCTATACAGAAACCATCTTGACTTATTCCTTGAAAACTAGATCGGATTTCAAATCTACACGAACGTTTACATTGGAGAGTGTGCGCGTAAGTTGGAACCGGTGTTACGATAGAAATATTAATTGTTTTCTGACAATCCCGTTTTTGAATTGTATCAACAAACACGCTTTAAGTTTTGTTTTTCTACAATAACAAACACATTAATAACGTATATCTCCGTCACGTATTCAAGTTATAGTCAGACATTTAATAAAAAAATTGTATTGATTTTAATTCACATTGGGCACCATTACAATGAATATTTAATGTGCCTTACGGCGTTTGACTGGTCGACCTATTTGGCTACTCGGAGATAGCTCGTTATTATCCATGATCTTTCGACAAATGTCGGAGTGAAATGAAAGTGGAAGTATTCAATCGATATCAACATATTTCACACACAATGTGTTTGTGAACGTTCATGGTTTTGGTAAACGAGACGCTGGCATCCACGTTTCAGAATATATCAATTGTTTGTTCAAATGTGTTCGTATCTATCATTTGATTTACAGATGTAGATTATTCTACATTTATATGAATGTTGAATGTTTACAAAACATGGTATTGTTTTTTAAATCTGCCAACCAACCATGTATTGGTCATTGTAAGGTTTCTATTGTCAAAATGACTAAAGAATATCTGGCTGTAAATCTGCCTATACATTGTGATGTCACCGGTTAACGGTCGTATATGCATGTCCAGTTCATTGGAAATATTTTTCTGCCTTATCTTTTAGAGACTTCAGGCGTTGGTCCTTATCTTCTCTGTGCAAACTGGAACAGTTTAGATACGTTTTCAGCATAGAAAATAGTTCCTTGCCTGGGTCGCTGTTAACCACGCACTTGGCGATACTCGGCATAAATGCAGAAAGAAGGTTACTATACTCCGATGGAACGTTGATCTTTTGTATTTGTTCGGTAAGTTTTCGTTGAGCTTCGTCCTCTATGAAGAGACGAACAGTTTCCAATATTGCTTCGTTTATTGGTGAGATTCTTTCTGCATTCCTTGGACCGTCATTGAATCCTCTCTGGAAGTCAATTATTGCGTCCTGAATGGCGTCAGCCTCTCCGTTTTCCCCGCCGTCAACCCGAAGTCCGATGAAATCTAGTAGCTCTTCCCTTTCAAACGTTATTTTAACTGGTGGACCATCTTCCATTTCAAAGAAATACTTAATACTTTCGATTGGATCTTCATTGATTTTACCCATACAATGCAGTAAAAATTGGAAATCTTCGTCACTGAAACCAGCGAAAAGGTTACTTGGAACGAAAAAGTGCAATAACTCCTTTTTCTGAATCGCTTCTACAAGGAACTCAACAACTTTTCGAATTGCATCAACAACGTTTGTGTCCGCCCAGAAGGTTGCGTCGGTCTTTTCTATCACCCAGTAGAGCGCCGTTTTCAAATGAAACGTTGTGAGCTTTAGTTGTTCACGTTTGTGTTCATTTGCTGACTTGTGTTCGTTTGCTATCATACCTTTTAGATATGACTTTAAGATGAGTAAAATGCTCTTTTGCACTGTTGACAGACTTTCGGCGAGTTTTATTTCTGCTAGGTTGAATGACAGGCAAAAGTCCTTGTCAATATTAGGATCTTTAGGCGTGTATTTTGAAACAACATAGACATCCATGTTGTATATTTCTTCAACGGTTTCCTCGCCAAGCCATGTATGTGTTCGCAACTTCCATTCTTCCATGCATTGTAGTTTTCCAACAACACGTAAAGCGGGAACAAAATCCTTACTCGTTTTTGAGGAGTAGGTTGCCGTTACCTGTTCTGGGAGGGTGGTAGGTTCATGTCCAATCTTACGACTTTTAGCCGGTATCTGTTGGTCATTTTCGTCTTCCAGGTCCAGGTCGTTCGAAAAATATTGATCAGATGAATCATCGTGGGAAGCGCCTGGAACACAAATGCCTGCATCTTTGTCGTTTAGGCACTTTAAAACTTGGTCAAGAATGCGGCCGAATCGCTGGAGTTTTCCTTCTTTTGCTCCTTTAGTTTCATCTTTTTGAAGTTGTGCTTTGTTGGCTCCTTTCTTTTCATCTTTTTTGCACAGGGCTATTACATCTAAAACATTGTTTAAAGTCTCCATGTCCGTTCTATTAAATAGAACTTCTTTTCTCCTCATGTGTAGTTTTTTCTTTCTCTCTAGACTTCTTCCACGCGCGACTGTTTTATTTGCATTCATCACTTCGGGTGAAATATCTATTTTGAGATTGCGGTATTCCGTTCTTGCCAGGCCAACTTTAGAATCTTCTCCGGTCGTAGTAACTCGACTCACCCGTCCAGGTATATTATCTTCGGTTGTTGTTACAACTTTAAATATTCCTCTAAGAATTGTAAATAACTCAGGCCCAACTTCTCGAAGTTTCTTGGACGGTAGATACTTTCCATCTATCAGATCTACTTCTTTCAAAACCGATTCCATTTCTGCAGCCTTAATCCAAACAAAACACGGCGTGTCCTTGCGAAATTCCAAATTTTCCACGGGTATTTCCAGTTTACCCGAGCATAGAAGAAAATCAGCATCGCCTCCATCCTTGGCCGATCTCAGTTTCAGTTGCTCCCCAGTGCTGCCTACAAGATGAGCCTGTTCCTTCCCAAAATAACTGAGAAATTTGTTCAAGTTTTTCACATATTGTCTGTGCCGTTCGTCGTTTGATTAAGGCCTGGAATGCTCCATAAGCTTCTGAAGATAGTATTGCTGATCGCGGCGGCTAAGATTTTCTGACATTGTCTGCAAATTTCAAAAGTAAACATGTTACACTATTTTTAAATACAATTTTTAAATACATCTAAAGTACAGTTTCAGTACTATTAAAGGGAAACACGGCAATCTTGGTGTTTAAAACTCGTGACGTAGATCTACCGTTTTTCAGCGATGTGGTATTTGAAAATAGATCTATATATATTAATAATTTTGTGAATAGTCCAAAGTTAACTGTTTTGTTGTTGTTGTTGTTTTGTTTGTTTGTTTGTTTTTCTCTTCATGTTGCTAATTGGTGCATTGTTATCTCTTAATTAATCAATACTAATACGTTTATATTTTGAGGCATGTTGACAACGAAGCATTTGGCCGGTGACGAAAAGAAATGTGTTTTTTATGCCTATATATATCTATGGGGCGCCATATTACTTTTTAATAGTTTGCTATTTAATACCATTTGGGGACATCACCTATTCCAATCGGTGATATCACTGATTCGAATAGGTGATATCAAGCATTCAAATAGGTGATATCAACGATTCCTTCTGAATGCGTGATATCACCTATTGAAGGGGTGATATCATCTATTCCAATCAGTGATATCACTTATTCAAAACAAATGAGTGGGATCAGCCATTCAATACGTGATATCAACCTTTCGTTTTTGAATCAGTGATATCACCTATTCGAATTAGTGATATCACTCATTCAAATAGGTGATATCACTGAATTGTATTAAAAAATCAAGATGGCGCCTCATGTTTATCCGACATAACCCCTTTCCAGAATGTCCTTGCGTTTTCAATCTTCCGCCCTCTATTGTCCATAGGTCAAGTTCACACAACGTTTGATATGCGCTCTCCATGGTTGTTTGTGGGACTATTCTTTTATATAGCCTTTCAAAAATATAACACGGAATACATGGCAATCTAAAGCGTGTATAAATAATTAAAATTACCACCTTAATTTAGTAATCTAGATTCATTTTGACGTTAAACCTGCTTGCATATCAAAATATTTGGTTTTCATTTTGTCTGTTATTCTACAATAGGTTTAAATATATAATTAGCGCAATATGATCAAAGCTTTGCAAAATACAAAAACAACTTAAGTTTAACTAGTCTGCTAATTGATATTAATGCCTGTAAAAATGCTAGTTTTAAGAAGTCAATTCCCGATTTTAAATTACGAAATGAAAACCTAGGTCATTTAGAAAACAAATGCCGAATACGTTTATCTATAATATCAAAATTACCAGTAATGACATGATAAGCTTTACAGATCGGAACTGTCTCACCCTCAAATATAAGAGTATGATCATTCTCATTAAAATCAACTATTGTTATTATACTACCACTTAGTATATAGGTATTATACCACTAATTATTTTCCCCATAGACACCAATGTTAAAGTGCCACATATTAATGATTTGCTGCAAAGTCAACTCAAGTATGGATAATGCAGCAGTGTAATGTTCATATAGAAAACTAATTTTCCACTTGAAAAATCACCAGAAAAGGTGGGGTCACAAGACATGTAAGAAAGTTCGTGTTTGTTTACCAAACAGGTCAAGGGTACAGCTATTTTCATTGACTGACAGTTTTCATTGCTCACAAAGTGTAAGCATAGAGTCGAAATTTCAAAATGTTCATGAGTGATCCAGCAAAACGTATTTATACGCTTCTTAGACATACAACCACAAAATAGAAATGGACAATTTCTCCCTACTTATAATTTGCCCGTTTTCATCAAAAAAGGAGGGATTACTTTTTATTATAGGAACTACATTCGACTACACCTCGGAGGCTTACATGTAATTAGTGGTGGCTACACCTCGGAGGCTTACATGTAATTAGTGGTGATAAACCTATAAGAGAAGAAAACGTGTTTAGATGTTTCTTAAATGAGGATTTTGTGTTGTCATTTTCATAACAAGCATCGAATGATTATTTGCGTAGATATGGTCTTGTGAATACCAAGGACAATAGTCTGAAATCGACAAAAGTCAGAGTGTTTTTTTTCAACTTTTACACTATTTGAATTGTCATACCAAAGGGAATTTCGTGTCAATACATCATATTAAATAGATTAAATGTTTAGAACAGTCAATAGACATTAATAAAATATGCATTTTATGTACAATTAGGACGATGAATATGCCAATTTGTGTCAATTTCCATGGCAAAATTGATTTTTTAAGCACATTTTTCAAAATTGGTGGTACCATACCTTATTATAGTAGCGAATACGAGCTCAATAATATCAAAAATACCGCTAAAATCAAAATTGCTACTAGCTGAACGCTATAAAGTCGAGTTTGAATGATAAGGAATAATATTTTACCTTTTACACGATCTTCATTTTTTCACAGTATCCTATTTTAGAGGGGTAGGGGAAGATTTAGTGGTTTCATGCCGACCAAACCTGTTGCCATGCAGATTTAATTGATTTTCACACATGCAACCCTACATGTTGATACAAAAAAAACATAGTTCAATTGCAAACACTTCACAAACACGTCATTTTAAACACGAAAACAATTTCAAACTCAAAATTATGGCTTTTATAATCAAAATTGGACTAAAAACGCTCAAAACCTATGTTAAAAGCTATGGAAAACTTATTTCTGAGCTTATTTTACCAATTGTTATCGGAAAGGTGTCCCTGGGTACAAATCTGAACCTAATTACTGCACGTATCTC
Organism: Cyrtodaria siliqua; assembly: GCA_037043455.1. NCBI lineage: Eukaryota > Metazoa > Mollusca > Bivalvia > Adapedonta > Hiatellidae > Cyrtodaria > Cyrtodaria siliqua. Next base: position 343,446 of record JAWPHD010000190.1, read on the forward strand.
TTATAGGTATTATACAACTAATTATTTCCCCCACAGACACCAATGTTAAAGTGTCACATATAAATGATTTGCTGCAAATTCAACTCAAGTATGGATAATGCAGCAGTGTAATGTTCATATAGAAAACTAATTTTCCACTTGATAAATCACAGAAAAGGTGGGGTCACAAGACATGTAAGAAAGTTCTTGTTTGTTTACTAAACAGGTCAAGGATACAGCTATTTTCATTGATTGACAGTTTTCATTGCTCACAAAGTGTAAGCATAGAGTCGAAATTTCGAAAATGTTCATCAGTGATCCAGCAAAACGTATTAATACGCTTCTTAGACATACAAGCACAAAATCGAATAGAAATGTTCAGTTTTCCCCTACTTATAATGTCCGTTTTTATCAAAAAAGTTGGGATTACTTTTTATTATAGGAACTATATTCGATACACCTCAGAGGCTTACATGTAATTGGTGGTGGTAAACCTATACTTAACCAAACAGCTAAAGCACCAGTAGACAATATCTTTAATATCTCAATAATAACAATCAATAAATCCAAACAAATTTCATTCTGAACGAGACAAATATCTTGTCAATAACGACTGTAAATTTTTAAAGAAAACATACAAATCACCTGTCTCCAACGGTACCAGTCGGCATATAATAAGTTCATACATGCTCTGTTGAGTGTAACAACTGTAAAATGAAATCGTGTTTGGTATCCGTTAACCACACCGATCAACCGACCATTGCCCGGGCCGATGCCAACCGGATAGCGAACACATTCGCAAATTGTTATTAAATCATTAATTAAATTTGAAAGAAGCAGCTTTTGTTTATTTAATTGATGTCCATCTTTAATTGGATGTCGAAAGATATTACACAGAAAATGTCCTGACTGCATAACTTGAAAATTAAGATAAATCTGAACATTCAAAGTTCAAGTTTCCATAAAACAAGGTAAACACCTGCTTTTTTTTCCTGTAATTTATCAATAAAATAAGCATTTTGGATACATTGCCGATACCATAAGAAAGCAGCAATAATCTCACCCTCTATGTGAAGTATCCAGGCAAAATGTGGTTCCACAAATTTAAGAGTCAATGCTTATCAATTGAGAAGCACAGAGCAAGTTTTCGATGGTGGGCAATCATCGCGGGCCGATAGATAACTTCGACGATCGATATTGACCGATAGTTATCCTGTTTTCTCTAAATCTAAAGCTCATTAGACGCACTATGTGTAAGTAGGTAGTATTAAAATGGACGTTTATTAGATGTTGTCGATGCTTTTAATTATTTAGGGTTGGTTCTTAATTATACTGGCTCTTTTTCGTTAAATCAACAATGTCTTTGTGGAAAGGCCTTAATAGCAATGAATACTCTCTTGGGATTTTATTAATTACAACCTCTAATTACCACCATATAGTGTTACTGTTGTTGTTTTTTTCATTTGCTATTTATGATAAATTCATCTGTGTCGTATGTGTTATATGGGATTTGTATTTTGAATAGTTAAAGTACTGGCCTTGAATTCACCAACCATTCTTGAGAATATTCTAAAGCCCAAGTGTGGAAATTTCAATCACAAATATTTCTAAAAGTTTAAAAGATAAACATTAATAACAAGCTGCTATTTATAAGTAATAGATAGAGTCTGGTCTCAGCGAGTTGGATTATTTAAACACCGAGATGGGCGTAGCCATCGAGGTGTTTAAATAACCAACGAGCTGAGACAGACTCTATCTTTTTTGTAGCATGGTGTACTTAGTAATACTGTGACGTCATAGTGACCGTACTCTAAAGTAGTTGTAGTACGTTGCAGCCACGCCCCTTTAGTTACCCTAAATTAAACGATATAATGCTATGCATTCATCAAAGGAATATCACCGACCATGCTACAAATATGATATAAACTAATCAATTGCAACTTCATAAGACTGTTTGTCTTTCAAGGTCATGACAATATTTTTCAATGAAATTGAGCTCAAGTCTATGACTAGTTTGAAGAATGGTTGGTGAATTCCAGGCCTGATGCAAATACCCACGTTTTTTTCAAACAGGCCGCCCCACCCACCACCACACACACACATATAGGAGAACAACATATTATTATCCACTGTAATCCCTTCATCAAAATATTCGTTTGAGACATAATTAAAAAATAAATAATTGACCCCTGATTAACCTCCCCCCACCCACCCACCACCCATCTCTTCCAACCCCAACCCCCAGGGAAGACGACCTTAGTTTGAAATAATAAATCATTCGACATGCTGTGTATCTCTTTCATAGATGACTGTTATACCAACTAATGTGCAAAAGTATGGAAAACTAATACTGTAATTGAATTATTAGTGTATTTGATGCCCCTTCCCCCAGGCCCCACCGATGAAGTAGGAGGAAACAAATGTATACGGTGTAATCCCATCATCATAATGTTTCATTTGAGACATAATTTAAAAAAAGCAGACGTCCGAGTTTGAAATAATAAAATAGTTTGATATGTTGTTTATCTTTCATAGACAATTACATATTGTTATATGCAAAAATACGGAAAAATACAGTTAAATTGAATTGTTTGTGTAATTAACATTTTGACCCCCTGAGGGCACCTGGGTGCGGAGCCATTATCATAACGTTTCATTTGAGACATAATTGCAAAAGAAACAAAATCCCCCAGGTCCCACTCCCACCCCACCGCACCCACCCTGGGTCCCTGGGCAGACGTCCGTGTTCAAAATATTAAAATCGTTTCATATTTTGTTTATCTTTTATAGACAATTACATACACCAAGTTATGTGCAAAAATATGGAAAATTGACAGTGTACTTGAATTTTTAGTGTATTTGACCTTTTGACAAACCCTGAGGGCCCCTGGGCTCGGAGCCAAAAATAATTCTGCTCTTGCACACCGTCATCATATGATGAAGTCATACTCTAAGTTTGGTTGAATTCCGTTTATCGGTTTAGGAGGAGATGCGGTAACGGACGGACGGACGGACAAACGGAGGCGATTTGAATATACCCTGTTTTTTTTCTCCAAAACGTGGATATAAAGATATTGAGAGAACACAGTTAACATTTTATAAAATTGTTTTAGGTGTTAAACTTCTTGAAAATGCTGCTATTTACGGAGAGCTCTCTCGTTCAATAGATATGTAAGAATGATCAAGTATTGGTATACACTATTGTCTACAGAGAACATTATATTAAAAACAATATATGAGGATTTATTATCAAACTGCAATAAAGGCGTGACGAATTGGCTAATTCAAGGTGTATTCTAAACCGTAATGGTTTAAATAATGTCTGGGATAATCCCATGAGTGTTAGTTGTAAGTTGTTTCCTTTAATATTTAAACACAGATTAATAGATAATTTCATTCAACAATGGAGGTCTGATATAGAAGGCAGTATAATTTTAACGCTATATAAAGCCGTGAAAGGAAATTTTAATTTTGATTTTGAAACACATCTAGATACATTATGCTCCAAACAATTAAGAAGTTATATAACAAGTATAAGAGTATCCCTAATCGTTTAATAATAGAAACAGGAAGATACTCAAGAGGGAGAGAATAGAGAAACGAAAGAGTGTGTCAGATTCGTAACATTAACGATAGTAAAGACGAGTACCAGTTCATTTTGATTTGTACTACTTTAACATTATAAATAAATACATTCCAAAGTATTACACAAGTATTACACAGCTAGGTCAAGCATGTTTAAAATTTATGGAATTGTTACAGTCATTAAACAAAAATATTATTCTTAGTTTATTTCCGATGTACTTGTATTAAGGCTGTATATATCTAAATTAACAGACTCAAACACTAGATATCTTATTTCAGAACATCCTCGTTTATCATTTAAATACCATAATATGTGTATTATTTTGTTTAAATATGTATGAAGCAAAGAAAACGTAATGATTATGTTGTTATATATGCAATGTTAAAATCTGTCACGTGCGTGTATATTATACATGTCATATATTTGTAATGATGAACAACTGTAATAGTTTAAGTCAATACAAATATCTGCCTGTCTGTCTGTTTGTGCGTGCATGAGTGATCATCGCTTTGTACTGTTGTTACTGCATGTTTATAAATAGGTACTGGTATTGGGGTTTTCCATGCTAAAGTATATGTCGGTGATACGATTAAAATATCTGTTTTTATTGTTAAAATCTTGATATTATATGTAAACAATTTTAAACGATACGAATCGTGTTCTGTTGGCCATAACTAATTACTTAAATCAAAACTGGTTTAACAAATCTATATAATTTATATAAAAAACAAATGTGTTTTATTTCCTCATATTTTTTAAAATTTCCCGAAACACATTTTTATCGGTATAATAAAATAAAAGTGCAATATTGCATCCCAGTGAGGGTGACAGTGGCTATTGACAACATCCACTGTCACCCTCACTGGGATGCAATATATATCGACTATCAAATATCAACACCGATTTTGATTTACGTACAATAATTATCCTCTTCCACAACACTTAAACGCAGGAAGATAAATTTATTTTTTTAAAGGATTAAAGGAAGACAAGACCCATGATACTGCTGAAAACGAGGACATATAAAGTTAAAAAAAAGAAGATAAATCGAGCAATGAGCAGATATAAGATCAGCTAGGAGAAAATTTGATTTTTAATTCCATGAAATGGTCTTATATTATAACAATAAAATAATTTCCAGTGGAAAACATTTGCTATACCTTCATTACTTAGATGTCATCCAGTGGTTTCCTAAGATATATTTTCAAGAAAGAACGAAAATTCTGAGAAGGCCGTTACAAGCTAGATCATAGAAAGAATTACAAACAGTCAACAATGAGATAATATCGATAAATACCGATCGTCAAAAGAATCAGCTATCGGTCCGTGCTGATTGCTGACTACCAAATACATCTGTCAACAACGATTGCCGTAAAAGCAATGAATATACTCTTGGTTAATATACGAAAATATGAACTGAAACCAAAATTATCTCTTCAGCTTTTCGATGCTTTTGTGGCATCAATATTAAATTATGGAAGTGAAATATGGGGGATTACAAAACCAAAAGATATTGAGAGAATACAGTTAAAATTGTGTAAATTTATTTTATGTGTTAAACTTACCACAAGCAATGCTGGTATTTACGGAGAGCTCTCTCGTTACCCCTTATACATTAATAGATATGTAAAAATGAAGAAATATTGGTATAAACTATTGTCTACAGAGAACATTATACTAAAGGCAATATATAAGGATTTGTTATCTAACTGTAATAAGGGCGGGAAGAATTGGCTAACTAATATAAGGTTTATCCTAAACAGTAACGGTTTTAATAATTTCTGGGATAATCCCATGAGTGTTAGTTTTAAACTATTTCCTTTAATATTTAAACAAAGATTAATAGATAATTTCACGCAACAATGGAGATCTGATATAGAAGGCAGTAGAGTTTTAACGCTATATAAGGTGGTGAAAGAGAATTTTGATTTTTAAAACTTATCTAGAAACATTATGCTCCAAACAATTAAGAAGTTGTATAACAAGAATAAGATTATCCTCTCATTGTTTAAGAATAGAAACAGGGAGATACTCAAGAGGTAGAACAGAGAGAAACGAAAGAGTGTGCGAAATGTGTAACACTAACGCTATTGAAGACGAGTACCATTTTATTTTGATCTGTACTACTTACTCTAACATTAGAAACATATAAATTCCTAAATATTACACAACTAGACCAAGCATGTTTAAATTTGTAGAATTGTTGCAGTCATTAAACAAAAAGATTATTCTTAGTTTAAGTAAATTCATTTCCGATGCACTTGTATTAAGGCTATCTACATCCATTTTAACAGACTAAAAAAACAAAACAAAAAACAACACTAGATATCTTATTTTAGAACATTCTCGTTTATCATTGACATACCATAATATATGTATGTTTTTGATTGTTTAAATATTTATGAAACAAAATAAAAAACTTAGTGATTATTTTGTTGGATTTGCAATGTTAATATCTGTCACGTGTGTGTATATTATAATTATCATATATTTGTAATGATGAAAAACTGTAATAGTTAAAGTCAGTAAAAGTATCTATCTATCTATCTATCTATGTTTTCCTTAAAGGGACACACGGCAATCTTGATTTGGCGTCCCGTTAGTTTTTCTCTTAACTTGCATTTGTTCAATCATTAATAGTAATTATTAGAATAGTTCAAAGCAAATTATTTTTACATATTACTAACTTTTTATAATATTGCATCAATAATATATTTAAAAATTTGGTAAAATGTTGAAGAAAATTGAAATCTCATTTTTTTAATTTTATTTTATGCAAGCAGTTTTAAAGTCAAAATGACGCAGGATAACTAAATTGAGGAGCAAATTTTAATATTGGAATAAAACTCAAGATTGCCAAGTGCCCCTTTCCGTAGTTTGCATTGAGCTATAGGCCCCGGTAGATACCAGCTTGATAACAGCTCAGAATATTCCTCCTTCAAATACAGTTGACATTAAAAGCATATGCTATAACACTATCTCTTCTTCTCTCTATCATGCTATACTATCGTAATGGAAGCCTGTGGTTATATCACATACATAATAGCAGCATCATTAGGTCTGTGGTAATATAGAAAACGTAAATAGACTCGCATTACCTTGTGTTAGTAATATTTCTTCTTTTTTTCCGAAACTATTATAAAGCTTACAAGGAGCTATTGTCAGTATACAGAAAAGCAGTGATCAACAAATTCTTAGATAGGATTTTATGGTTTAAGGCTTTAACAAAAGACTCTTTATACAGAGCGATCCAAAAAAAGGCAAAACGGCTTAAAGATGAGGAAGACTTTGAATCAGAAGAAGCAATATGAACTAAAATGTTTAAATCAGGAAACGTATACTGGAATTATGGATTACTTAAAGGGAGTACATCAGGATTGGTCATTCTTTTAGAAATGTTCAAAATACATTATTTCTATATTAAATTGATCAAAATGAACGACCAAAATAAATGGCACTGAACAAAAGACCCAGAGATGGTATTTCCTAACTCTGGTTACGCACCCAGGATAGCCATATTAAACTTGTAGAATCATCCCGAATGTTCACGTTGGCCAGTAATTTATAACTTGGTGATTACTCTGTGGCTTTTGTAAAACTTGCTGTAATTTATAATTAATAATTATAGCACTGTATTGTAGGAAATGCATGCTTCACAAAACTCCTTTTGACTTATCAAATCACGCACGCTCGTTAAAAAAACATGTCGAAACGCGTACCTAATCGAGGTCACCTTAGCTACGGATCTATTTTTAGATACCCTTTCTATAATTAATGCGTGACGTCATCCACTGGGGGCGTGGCTTCACCTGTCAATCATGCCTATAGAGTGACGGGCTTGTAGTAATACACTATGATTCAGTTTCATATGAAATGTGCAGCTGCATTAAATAAGCCGCATATTACATTCGGTTAAATTATAATGTATGAAAATGTTTATAATGAAAAGCTCGACGACTCAGTATGTTTGCGTTGTTAAATCATCAGTATTAATTCTCGCGGTGTTCATATTGCTAGCAGCTGTGCATACTATTAAATAAAAATTTAGTTAGATCACGAAACAAGAATGTGTTAACACCTAACGTATCATATGAAATACTATTAATGATCTATGTACTAAAAACTGTTTCATAAACAATACTTAAATCGATTATTTTATGAGCCCAGTTTATTTTAGAACGCTGAATATGCAACTAAAACACGTTATAATTGGTTCCTCCTATTTGGAATGACACCCATTATTTCATTCCCTTTAAAGTGTGTTATAATGGAATCAGATGTGTCTTCCCTGGATTAACCCCAATCGCGACAGGATCAGTGGACCGTACAATAATCTTGAATATATATTGAAACCACAATCGATTTAGTCTTGATCATGTTCAGTCTTGATCATGTTCGATGCTTGATTGTAAATACAAACGTCTTGACGCTTTGCGGAGAAAAAGAAAGAAATCGGAAACATGTGTGTGTAATTATTTTTTTTATTAGGGTATTTTTGACCATCCACATTTATTTCGTCGATATAATGATGCAGTTTCCCTCTTTGTTTATTTATTAATTTAGTGTATTTCTGCCATTATTTATATATTCGATAGAAGGTGCATCTGTATCAGCCAATCAGAAACGATACCAGAATCTCGGCAAACTTCAAACGTTTTTTAAAAGAACTGTCCTAGACGTTTTCCTGAAAACAGTCAGGCGTCGCAGATGATTTAGACTACGATCTCCATTATTATGCGCATGTCCCAATAAACGTTGACGTTAATGTTGTCAAGGGAATGCTGGCTACACGATTATGTGTGTTTGTTTTGGGTGGGGGAGTGGGGTAGATTCACGCTTTTTCTCATGCATTTTCGTAACTTCGGACTTTTAGTGTGTGTGTGTGTGTGTGTGTGTGTGTGTGTGTGTGCGCGCACGCGTGTGTGTGTGTGTGTGTGTGTGTTGAGGTGTGTGTTGAGGTGTGTGTGGGCGCGGGGGAGGGGTGGTGTCAGGTGGATGAGTAAACTGTGTGCGCCCCGCCTGAATCCGCCCTCGGCCAAAACAAAAATATTCAGTAGATATATTAACAATATTGTGAACATCATTCCGCGTACAAATTATATTTGTGTATAAAAATTCTACAATCTTGAAATTTTAAACTAATAGTGCCCAGTACCATAGTTATGCAGTTAGCACCTACCAAATACACTAAATTAATAAGGTTCGTCCTTAGTTCCTTCAGTGACATAACAACGTGTGCAATAGCAGCAGTATATATATTGCTTCTTTAATTGGTCAACCTAATTGAAAAAAAACAAGTGTGAGGATCTAGTGACTCCTTATGTATGGTATCTATGGTATCACTATAATAGCTGATGCCGTGTTCGATGGATTATAATTTGTTTAAGAGCTATGAAGACTATGTGTGTTTTTCATTTAGGAATATCCTGCAGAATATTTGCACTTTCATACAAAAGAATAATAATAATAAAAATATTTATGGCATAAATGAAACCAAGTCTTTCTAATCAATTCTAATTACAAAGTCCTCCAGACCGCACCCAGATATGTACTTAACACACTCGTGTCTATATATACTCCAGAAAGATATCTTCACTTTTTTATTTTGAGGCCAAAGGTCATGGCCATAAGTGCTTTTCTCTGAGTAACATCTAACCTGGTTTCCTGTTGCATTTCCATTATCTTCATTAACGTAGAAATCATTGCTAACTTATCTTTTAAACATCATAAATTATGTTATGCTTGTTATCCTAAAAGAACGTTGACCCAATTAGATACCAGCACTTATCAAATGATGCATGTCTCTACGATCATCTGTATTATGATGTTATTAATTATGTGTTTTCATACTGGCCCCGTTATTGGTCCAATGACTGTCATATTGGCCCAAGGCCGAAGGCCGCGGGCCAATATGACAGTCCGAGGACCAGTAACTGGGCCAATATGAAAACACTTAATTAATGACATTTTTATTAATTAACTACTTAATATCTCTCTTTATTCCTATGTTTTAAATATCATTTACAGATAAGGAAAAACAATATATATATATATGTTCAATATAACATTTAATAACAAGTATCTGATCCACTGTTACTGCTCGATGGCGCGTGGGAAAAACACACGAACGTGATAATAGCTATATTTCAGCGAAGCCGATGTAACCAAATTTACCAATAATCAAACCTTAATTATTTTGATTGTCTTCATAACATAGTCGAACATAGCTGCGACGTTGTGATTTTTTGTCTTCAAAATGGCGTCCTTAAAGAAAACAAAGCCTTGGTCATATTGGCCGTGTTGGCTTATCCAATCATATTGCTTGAATTTCATATTGGCCGAGTTTTCTCATATTGGCCGAGTTTCTCTCCATATTGGCCTTGTTTTTACCATATGATGCGTGCAGTTTCCTGCAAACCACGCTAGATATTAAGTAGTTAATAATTTAATATATCAAAACAACTTAGTCGTTAGAATCATGGCACTTACGAGGTTTTATGTACTTACCATAGAGCCATGATTCCTGTGCCTTTAAGACTCGGCAGGACCCGTACCGACCCTCGTGGTTTCTGAATGATTTACGCAATGCCTGCATAAACAACCACCGTATTTCAATAGAACAAACCTTAAATACCTCAACTGCTTGACCTCACACGAGAACGAGATTATTTCAAACATAAACAATGAAAATTTCGGCAATTAACTGTTCTCTAACAATGGCCTTCGAACATTGACACTATCGGCGTGTCTTTGAAGTTTCCTCTCTCTGGTGGGTCTTCTGCAAGCAGTTCAGGTATTTAATTAAGGCTTGTTCTATTGACATTTATGGTAGGTAAGTACCCACCTTAAGAGCTATGATATTTTCGCAGCTAGAAACAACTAGGAATTTGATTCCTTAATAGAGACATATCTAAATGGTATCGGCTACTCATTTTCTGAGAAGAAAAATCCAGACTTTATTGTACCTTTACCTTTAGGACGTCCTATTGGTTAAAAGGTGGAGGGACTATACACCTTAGAAATGCAGACACACACACTTTCTGAGAAGAGTTTGAAAAGTGTACCTCCATTTCTTGATGATTAACATACTAAATAGCTATATTTGACAGAACCAAGGGTTCACAATATATATGACTTGAGTCTAGAATATCACACTTGAAAAACAACTATCAGGAAATGTGGTCTGCGGTTCTGGAGAAGAGAATATTTAAAAGTTGGAGACTAATTACAGTAACGTCGTTCAAGACTGGCTGGCTTCTAATGAGAAATCGGACGAAATTGGACCCCGGTGAGGGACCATTTCTAATCCAGGGAAATAATTTGACCAAGCTTGATGCTAACGATCATCCTGAAATAACACTGTTGAGATTGTTTAAGGTTTCAGGTGATCATATTGTATGTGTTGTTTACTTAATATCGTTTAACCAAAATTTAACGGATAACGGCGACGAACGAAGAGTGGTCGCTATAGTTCAAACTTAAAAGCCAATATGTTCACACTTGTGAAGTTTGGTCCAAATCGGCCTAGGAGAAGTATTTTAAGCGAAATCACGGACAACGAACGGTCAATATAGATTACTTTAAACCTTCGGCCCTGCTAAGTTGCACATAAAAGAAGCAGCACTTGCCATTCGCAACATCTCAACATTCTGCTTCGCAGCGGGATCCCAAAGAATGACGGGATTGGCCGAGTTTTCACGCAAGCATTGATTAAAGGAATACACGGTAATCTAAAGTGTGTATCGACATTGATTAAAGGAATACACGGCAATCTAAAGTGTGTATCGACATTGATTAAAGAAATACACGGCAATCTAAAGTGTGTATCAAGCATTGATTAAAGGAATACACGGCAATCTAAAGTGTTTATCAAGCATTGAAATTAGCGCCTCAATTTATTAATCCAGTATCATTTTGACTTTAAACCTGCTTGCATATTATTAAATAAAATGTTTTTTCTAAATAGGTTTAAATATATAATAAGCGGAATTTAATCAACAATTTGTAAAATCCAAAAAAAAAATTACTTTCATCTATTCTAATAATTAATAATAATGATTGTAAAAATGCAAGTTGCGTAAACAATCAATATCGCCGTGTGGGACAAACTGGCTCATATCTCTGTTATAAACAGATCGGAACTGTCTCTCCCTCAAATATGAAGAAGAAGAAGAAGAAGAAGAAGAAGAAGAAGAAGAAGAAGAAGAAGAAATTGTATTGACTTAAATTATTACATAGTTTTTCATCATATAAACATACATTTTACATTTGACCACAATAACAAGATTAGTACAGGTTCATTAATTTATGAATATGTATGTTCATTGTCATTAAAATCAACTATTTTTATTATACGAGTACTACCCAAGTATCGATAAAATGCGCATATCCGATTAATTTCTAAATATATGGTAACATAATATATAATAACATTATTATTAGGTCTGTGATACAGAAAACGTATATATATAGCAATTACCTTTATTGTGCTAATATTCCTGATTTTTCAAAACTATTCGACCTGTCGGGTTGACTTGTCTACGTTTAATGGAATATATTACCTATACCTATTTTAAGAAATAACAGTTTAAACACTGAGGAGCATGGTGGGGAATTCTGCTTTTAAACGTCAATATGCTACAATACAAATATCTTTAGTCTCTCAAATCATGATATGAGGTTACAGTAAGTATTTGAAAAGACACACGAGACTTTGCACAAACTAACATACAATGGAAAAAATGTAAAGTGATCTCTGAGGGTATGGCAAGTGAAACGTTGCAATATTCAATACTTGCTCATTTATATTGTATATTGACTCATTCATATTCTATATGTTTGTCATTTATATTCTATTATTGATCATTTATATTCTATATTACTATTTGTATTGTATACATTTTCATTAATATTCTTTATTTTGATATTTATATTCTATAACTGGTATATTTATATTGTATATTTTGTCATCCATATTCTATAATTGATCATTTATATTCTACATTTACTATTTGTATTCTATACATGTTCATTTATATTCAATGTTTTATATATATGTGCAATGTTTCATATATATGTGTTATAATTTCTGTGTATATTGTATAATTGTCCATATATGTTCTATATTTTGCTATTTATATTCAATGCGTTAGTTCATTTATTGTATAATTGCATGCTGGGTAAACTCTGTCAAATGGAATTTCGTGTTATTAATAACCATTAATAACACGAATACTATTGCGCATTACCACGGCCCGGGTGTAGGCGTTGTGTGGTAAAATTTTGACGATGATGATGGTGGTTGTGATGACGATGATGATATATGGTGGTGGTGGTGGTGGTGGGGATGGTGATGATGATGTCCCTGATGATGATTTTGTCGCTGATTATATTTATGATCTTGGTAGTTGTGGTGGTGGAAATGTTGATTGAGGTGATGATGATTTTGTTAATGATAAAGCAGATGATGGATGATGATGATGCTTATGATTGTGATAATGCTGCTGCTGCTGCTTTGGTTGTGATAATAATGCGGATGATGGTTGCGGTGGGGGTAGTGGTTATGATGCTGCTTCTGCTGCTGATGATGATAAGGATGATGATGATGACAGTGGTGTGGTGGTGGTTGTGGTGGTGGATTTGTTATGATGATAATGATGATGGCGATTGTTGTAGTGATGGCGATGATGATGTCTCTGATGTTGTAGGTGCTGGCGATGATAACTGTTGCTGAAACTGTTGTTCTGGTGATGTTGATGATGAGGATGATAAGGATGACGGGAACCACCAGTTCCATCAGCATAATCATTACCATCCACCACCACCACCGCCACTATCAGCAGCAGAGCAGCACCCCACCACCACAAGCATCAATCATCAGTTTAATCAGCGATACAATCATCATCAGTGGCATCATCATCACCACCACCATCACAACCGCCATCATCAGCGCCAAAATCATCATACTTAAAAATCGTTATCACCTGGCGCGGTGGTGGTTGTGGTGGTGGATTTGTTATGATGATAATGATGATGGCGATTGTTGTAGTGATGGCGATGATGATGTCTCTGATGTTGTTGGTGCTGGCGATGATAACTGTTGCTAAAACTGTTGTTCGGGTGATGTTGATGATGAGGATTACAAAGATGACCAGAACCACCAGTTCCATCAGCAGCAGCATTACCATCCACCACCACCACCGCCACTACCGGCAGCAGCAGCAGCAGCAACAGCAACAGCAGCACCCCAACCCCACGAGCATCATTCATCAGTATAATCAGCGATACAATCATCATCAGTGGCATCAACACCACCACCACGATCACAACCGCCATCATCATCGCCAAAATCATCATACTTAAAAATCATTATCACCCTACCGCGCCAACACACATGCCGTGACGGTGGAAATGTGTGTTGGCGCGGTGAGTTGATAACGATTTATAAGTATGATGATTTTGGCGCTGATGATGGCGGTTGTGATGGTGGTGGTGGTGATGATGCCATTGATGATGATTGTATCGCTGATTATACTGATGATTGATGCTTGTGGTGGTGGGGTGCTGCTCTGCTGCTGATAGTGGCGGTGGTGGTGGTGGAGGGTAATGATTATGCTGATGGAACTGGTGGTTCCCGTCATCCTTATCATCCTCATCATCAACATCACCAGAACAACAGTTTCAGCAACAGTTATCATCGCCAGCACCAACAACATCAGAGACATCATCATCGCCATCACTACAACAATCTCCATCATCATTATCATCATAACAAATCCACCACCACAACCACCACCACACCACTGTCATCATCATCATCATTATCATCAGCAGCATCAGAAGCAGCATCATAACCACTACCCCCACCGCAACCATCATCCGCATTATTATCACAACCAAAGCAGCAGCAGCAGCAGCATTATCACAATCACAGGCATCATAATCATCATCGTAATACTCATTATTATCATTATCATAATCATCATCATCATCATCATCATCATCGGCTTTATCATTAACATAATCATCATCACCTCAATCAACATTTCCACCACCACAACTACCAAGATCATCAATATAAGCAGCGGCAAAATCATCATCAGGGACATTATCATCACCATCACCACCACCACCACCACCATATATCATCATCGTCATCACAACAACCATCATCATCGTCAAAATCATCATACTTTACCACACAACTCCAACACCCGGGCCGTGGTAATGCGCAATAGTATTCGTGTTATTAATAACCATTCCATTTGACAGAGTTTACCCAGCAATATAAATGAACTAACGCATTGAATAATATGAAAAAGGCACAGCCTAAACGGGGATTTATCCGGCTTCAGTAATAAACTTAAGGATGTTGGCTTGGCAAGTTTTGAAATGTTCAAGTTTAAGAATTTTATTTTTTAAATCGTAAATATATTTGACAACAGAATTGTTTCATGTTTTACATTCTAATAGATATGGATATAATGTGGGATTTAAGATGGTAACATATCAAATGTTAAGCTTTTTTTTTTCTTCATATCATGATATGTTTTACGTCATTTGTGGTCATTTTTGTTGTCAACAAAATATATATGTAAAATTTATCCTTTTAATTTAAAAATACGATTTTTTTGATTTTCAATTGTGGGGTTGGCACGAAAGGACGTAGTACTGAGATGTGTATTGCATTGATACTTTGAGTTTCTTTGGTATCATTTAGATACAAAATTATCAAAAAAAAGGTAGGTCATCACACTTTATTTCCACTAGACGTCTTTGAAGATGACATATATTTCTAACTCCAAAATGTCACTAAAAAGAGGAGAAATACAACAGAGTCACTGAACATTTTCACCATTTAATTCATAACATTACATTTATTGAAAAACAAAGATTAATGTTCGATTACCTA
Organism: Cyrtodaria siliqua; assembly: GCA_037043455.1. Lineage (NCBI taxonomy): Eukaryota > Metazoa > Mollusca > Bivalvia > Adapedonta > Hiatellidae > Cyrtodaria > Cyrtodaria siliqua. Next base: position 358,922 of record JAWPHD010000190.1, read on the forward strand.
TATATATGTATATATATATCTTTGAAAACATACACAAACAATTGAATTGAATTGAATGTTGTTTAACGGCTCATCAACACAGTATAGGTTATTTACAGCCGCTCCAGAGAGATGGGAAGGATACATAGGAGTCCGGGAACCGTGCTCTAATCCTATTATCGAATATATTCCTATGGTTCTTTAACGTGCTCGGATGATAGACCGATACACAGGACCGCCCGGTTTACGTCCCCATCCGACGGACGAGGCTAAGGGAAAGTGTCTTGCCCAAGAAAACGCCGACGAAACTCAGTGGCACAACGGAGGATTGAACCCGGGGCCCCCGATTACAAATCTGCAGCGCTACCGACTGCGCCACGTCAGTTATCCTCATTCGTCTTTTTACTTTAAAAAGCAAACATATATGGACAGTACCCCACCTTTTTCTTTAGCAAAAAATAAATAAATTCAAGATAAAAAAAAGTATGTTATAATGCTCAACTTTTTTTAAAACTTGTATATGACAAGGTACTATGACATTTCTTTCAAAACAAGTAAATATATATAGATCTAGGTTCTAATCATTTTTTTATTACAATTTCTATAAATTACACATAATTTGGAGTTGCATGTAGTTTGCCATTTTCGCTGTAAAAATACTGTAAACACAATTTTGCTGACATGGAGATCGAATGTAATCTACTTTTATATATCTATTTCCTTAAAATATCAAACTGTGTAATTGAGGATATTGCACTCATCTTTCTTTTTACGTAAGAAAAGGACAGAGATTCACATGCACGTGTTCTGGGATGAAAATTAAAATAAAAAAGAATTGAAATAAAAGTTCCTCATTTCAGATAAGACCGGAATCAATCTAGATGTTGCGAAGGTGCATGAACGTAGGTAATCGGATACAATTGTCAGATTATTAACGATGTCGCACCTTACAAAGTGAACTACGTAATGCATATTAACAGTGTTAGGAAAAGCCCAAGGTTTTATGGTTTTAGTTTTCTTTTTTTTAAACTTTATTGTGTACGAAACAACAAATCTAATACACCCATACCAACGTCTAGTTTGTAATTATATGCGCATGACCTGGAAAAGATTGGTTGACGTTGTACAATGATGCATTAGATAGAATTTCTAAGAACACGTTTGGATTTTGTTAAGTACTTTAGTACTTTGAATTATTGCAGCTTTCGATGTTCCGAATTGTAAAATATGCCAACTAAAATTATTTCGGCATTATATTTAACTAGCACCACAAACATCACCACAAATGCTTTTGCAAAATACGCTTTTGAAATACCGATTATTCGATTGTTTTAAACCAATCATCGGTTTGTTAGGCATCCGATTAAGATCATCATAAAGCCTGTAATCGATCATCGGTTAAATGTAAACGCGCATCATTTTACATACACTTTATACAAATAAACACATTTATATTAGTTAGAATACGTTTGCCGAAAGAAATACAGCATCAAAACTCAGGACATACACATGATATACTTCGTATACGGGTAAGTATTATAGAGGAAATTAAAAAAGATCCATATTTCATTTCATGCAAACATATATTTAAAGCATAATTCTGCATCTTGATCCCGGGAAGTAGGTAACTAGTAATCTAGAAGATAAGCACACGTGTAGAATGTGTGCATGCTAAACTGTTCATGACTCAAACCCAAAACACAAAGTTATATGTGACATAAAAGTTAAGGTTGTAATTTATTCGATAAATTTGAATTAAAACTCTCTGCGTTTGTTTTCATTACAAAATGTAACGTTTAACTGAAACAAATAATAATATATTATTAAACTTGTTTGCCAGGTTTGCATGTGAAAAGCCTTATCATAAAATTGCTTCGGTTGTAGAATATGTATTTCTCAACTAATTTTATAATTATAAACTGTGTTTTAAATTCTTATTTAGTTAAAAAAAAATATAGTAATATTTAATGTACATGTATTGTCAAAATTATTCATGGAAATGCTGAAAACTGAAGCCATTAGGGTTTGTTCTCGGTTATCATGACTAATCTAAATCAAAGACCAAAATTCACTTTAGAAGATTCCGTCAATTAATTTTCTTTTTTTTCATTTTATTCCTTAAAAAAAAGTTTTTAATTATTACAGTTACAAAAAAATATAATTACAAAATAAAATAATATTTAGAGATTCGTACTCGGATATCCTGCATGACAGGCGGCCATGCTTACCACTACACCACAGTGACAATACGTTGACGTCATCATTAACTAGTATACAATTTAATACAATATTCTGTTTCCACGACTCCTGATACTTACGCAAGACCTGAGTAGTAGAGTAATAGAGTTTTTTAAAACCCAAATCAATTAAAAAAATTCTGTTTAGTCATATTTATCGATTAATGGTAACTGGCGAGACAATTGGCCAATATTGATTCATCCTCTCCTATTGCGGAAATTAACGAAGAGTTCCGATATCTTTGATCGTACATAGTCGGCCAATTCCGTCATTCTTCGGTGATAGCGAGATGTTGCGAATGGTACCCAGACAAGGGACATCGCCGAAGAGGCCCGAAGTGAATTTACCATGCCTATCAGCGGAAATAGAGACTGGTTTCCCATTCCTTAAGCTCGACTCTCATATACTTGGCCGAAATCGGAAACCAAAGGGATACATTTTTTCAAACTCATAGTATGTGGACAAAAGTTGATACCGTTAAGGGGATTTTCATCCCTGGCGCGAATAAATCCCCTATAAACAGCAAAATATAGAACATATATGGACAATTATACAAAATACACAGAAAGTATAACACATATATATGAAACATTGCACATATATATAAAACATTGAATATAAATGAACATGTATAGAATACAAATAGTAAATATAGAATATAAATGATCAATTATAGAATATGAATGACAAAATATACAATATAAATATGCCAGTTATACGGGCCGGCGAAGCCCTCTTGCAGTAACGCGAGTATGAAAACTTACTTGTTTTCCCAGATACTAGGCGATATTTATTTTTCGTCAAGTTTCGCGCCGCCATTTTCAATCCGTAGGCTGGACAGCAGACGTAAAATGTAGGGCAAAGTTTTAGGCAGACAAAGTGGAATACCAGTCAATTTCGTACGTTCATTTTTTTCTAATTTTTGTTTTCGGTCTTTATTTCGAATTTTAAGCGTAAGTGAAACGTTTAATTTCAGAAATATAAAATTATATAAATAACTACCGTAAAAAAAGAGAGTAGTTACCGAAATAAAGTAAAATTTGATCGCATGGGGGGTCACGTGGTCACAAACGCATAAAGTGATGACGTCAAACTTCGGGTGATACTATTCCCCGGTAGATTCCCGGTTATTTTGCGGTTGAAAAGGGATGGCAAGTTTGTTGATGTTTCTGATGGTTTAATGCTTTATTTATGTATTCCATTTTGGAAGAAAGGAATAGTGTAATTAAGTCCTGAATATTGGTTTCAAGTTCAAGCTCTTGATGTCTACTAATATATAATATAAGGTAAAGGTATATAGTGTTTAACTTTAAACGTGAATGTTTTACAAAATAATGAATGAACAACAATATTTATTTTTCTCAGGATTTGGCTTCAAAAGTGGGCCACACTTATTTGAAGACCACAAAGTTGCCCGACACACTAGGGGTGTCCGGAGGCATTCCAGTAACATCTAACATTGTTGGCTTGTAATCGTAGTAATAGTATTAACTAGGACCATATACCCCATTTTCTGTTCTACTTTGACTAATTGTGGTCTGTTTTTAAGACATGCCTTTTTTTTCCCCATTTCTTTTTCCTCCTGATAAGCTTTCAGGGAATTGCTCATAATGTTGTAGTAATTTCTGACTAGACTTCCACTGAAAGCATTCTAGGTAAGAGGTTTGAAATGTTTGGCTTGCTTTCTGTCCTTAATTCTTCTCTGAACACTGTTGTGCTTCTCTTTCATTACTGATACATTGTCAGATGAATATGTAATGCACTGCTCCCATGATATATCCTTAACCTTATACTACATAACTCTGTCAAGCGTTTCAAAAGCAGATGCTGATTTTTCTTTGCTTTTCATGTGTAATTATAGCCTATATTGGTAGACAATTATTTAATCAAAATATTTAGAAAATAGTTGCACTTGTTCATCGGAAGATATTTTACCAATGTGTCTAATCAAAATAACAACGGCACAAATTAGAACTCTCCCAGTCGCCATTGGCGAGTAAAAAATGGTTTTTGGCTTGACTTTCACACGCCCATGTGGTGACCAAAAATATTCAATCCAAAAAAAACGGAAAATGGGTAATCATTCAACACAAACATTTATTAATAAGTTTTTATCCCGTAGATTTTGCTTTGGTCCCGTGAACTACGTACTTCTGGCCGAAATAGACAAACCCTTAACAAAATAATAACGAAATTATAATCAAACCCAGATCAAATGTATCATTACTCGTAACTGCCATCTGTGGCAATGCCATACCACTGAGAATTACCCTTCTGCATTAATCATTCAAACATTCTTCAACACTCGTAGAAGCAATTGAACCATTCTTATGTGTGTAGCTTGTGTTCGTCTCAAGTGATACTTTAGATTTTGAAAACATTTTGCAGAAATGGGGACCAGCATGTCAGATTACTAATTGTGACTGGCATTGAGTTATGTTCTACCACAAATTAATAGCATTACATATTTGGATGTGGGTGACAAGACAGTCGCGAAACTTTCATTTATTATTGACACTAAATATATTTAAATTAATTAATATGTTTACATATTTGGAGGTGGAACAGTGGCTAACCTTTACTTTATCTAGTGAATTTAATGACTTTGGTATGTCAAAAAGCACCCAAAGACGTCAAATAAATGAGACTAAGTATTATGGTAACCCTGCATCACATCGTTTAGATCTATTTTAAAATAGTTAGCTTCGCCCGTCTTGAGGCTTTGCCTTGTTCATATTAGAATATAAATATCAAAATATAGAATATTAATGAAAATGTATACAATACAAATAGTAATATAGAATATAAATGATCAATAATAGAATATAAATGACAAAAATATGGAATATGAATGAGTAAATATACAATATAAATGAGCAAGTATTGAATATTGCAACGTTTCACTTGCCATATTAATATCTTTGACATTACAGTAATTTACCATAATTTTGAAATGCATGTAATTAGAATTAACATAATTAATATAGACATATTATACAATGTTGTATTTTATATAAACTGCATGTGTTTGTAGCACTGTCCGCCAGAACGGAGTGTTTTAGTAAACGTTTATTTGTCTTTGCTCAAGGGTCATGTTTGACCTATTGCAATTGATTACATTTATGCACACATTGTATATAAGGTCCATGGAGGATGAACTCGAACCTCCATGAACCTATGACAAGGCACAATAAAAGTTCTTCTTCCATATCAACAAAAGTTGCCTTTATAAAATATATACATTATAATTGTAAATTGCCTAATACTATGTAGTTTAATTAATTTACGTTTACAATGTATGTATTTATAGTCCAAAAGTCAAAGTAGAGTCACAATAGAATTACGATAGAGTTACATTATGTAATCATTTAAAAATGACATAATGTTGAACTTACCGTTTACTTCGTATACAGTCCCGTCAGAACAATAAGCCTAAACGTTAGTTCTTCTGCAGCCTTGTCAGATCAAAGTGTTCGTCTGCATTCTAGTCAAAATGATTATAAAAATCCCCGTATTATTTCATAAAGTATAAATATATTATATACGTAAGTTGTGTAAACTACACCATGACTACAGTGACGTAATACATTTGGTGGCTTTATTATTGAACAGTTCCATTGTTTAATTTTCTATGTCTTTTTATAACGATCCTTACTTAGGATATCTACAGGAATTAATATAACCTGGGTATAATTACTTTCTTGTCTCTATAGTATCAGCCATAACCTGGGTATAATTATTTTCTTGTCGCTGTAGTATAAGCGATAACCTGGGTATAATTATTTTCTTGTCGCTGTAGTATCAGCGATAACCTGGGTATAATTATTTTCTTGTCGCTGTAGTATCAGCGATTACCTGGGTATAATTATTTTCTTGTCTCTATAGTATCAGCGATAACCTGGGTATAATTATTTTCTTGTCTCTATAGTATCAGCGATAACATGGGTATAATTATTTTCCTGTCGCTGTAGTATCAGCGATAACCTGGGTATAATTATTTTCTTGTCTCTATAGTATCAGCGATAACCTGGGTATAATTATTTTCTTGTCTCTATAGTATCAGCCATAACCTGGATATAATTATTTTCTTGTCTCTATAGTATCAGCGATAACCTGGGTATAATTATTTTCTTGTCTCTATAGTATCAGCCATAACCTGGATATAATTATTTTCTTGTCTCTATAGTATCAGCCATAACCTGGGTATAATTATTTTCTTGTCTCTATAGTATCAGCCATAACCTGGATATAATTATTTTCTTGTCTCTATAGTATCAGCGATAACCTGGGTATAATTATTTTCTTGTCTCTATAGTATCAGCCATAACCTGGATATAATTATTTTCTTGTCTCTATAGTATCAGCGATAACCTGCTTTAGAGGAATGAAAATGAAAAAAATGGCAAGAAAGACAACTATGGTCATTGGATTTCTGACAGTGGAAAAGCCATTTTCTGTTAAGACACCGGTCTGACCCGATGTAAATATTCTGTATTACATGTGACTCTCGCCGTAGTGTAGTATGTATAGACTTTGGGTCTCGCCGTGGTGGCAATCTGTATTAACTGTGGGTCTCTCCGCGGTGGCAATCTGTTTTAACTGTGGGTCTCGCTGTGGTGACAATCCGTAATAACTATGGGTTTCGCCGTGGTAGCAATCTGCGTTAACTGCGGGTCTCGTCGCGGTGTAGTATGTACTGACTGTTGGTCTCGCCGTGGTGGCAATCTGTATTAACTGTGAGTCTCGCTGCGGTGGTAATCTGTATTAACTGTGGGTCTAACGGTGGTGACAATCCGTATTAACTATGGGTCTCGCCGTAGTGGCACTCTGTATTACCTGTAGGTCTCGTCGCGGTCTAGTATGTACTGATTGTGGGTCTCGCTGTGGTGGCAATCTGTATTAACTGTGGGTCTCTCCACTGTGTAGTATGTACTGACTGCGGGTCTCGCCGTGGTGGCAATCTGTATTAACTGTGCGTCTCGCCGTGGTCGCAATCAGAATTAACTGTGGGTTTCGCCGCTGTGTAGTATGTACTGACTGTGGGTCTCGCCGCGGTGGCAATCTGTATTACCTGTGGCTCTCGCCGCTGTGTAGTATATACAGACAGTGGGTCTCGCCGTGGTGGCAATGTGTATGAACTGTGGGTCTCGCCGCGGTGGCAATCTGTATTACCTGTGGCTCTCGCCGCTGTGTAGTATGTACTGACTGTGGGTCTCGCCGCTGTGTAGTGTGTACTGACTGTGGCTATCGCCGCTGTGTAGTATATACTGACTGTGGGACTCGTCGCTGTGTAGTATGTACTGACTGTGGGACTCGCCGTGGTGACAATCTGTATTAACTATGGGACTCGCCGTTGTGTAGTATGTACAGACTGTGGATCTCGTCGCTGTGAAGTATGCACTGACTGTGGCCCTCGCAACCGTGCAGTATGTACTGACTGTGGGTCTCGCCGTGGTGACAATCTGTATTAACTGTGGGTCTCGCCGTGGTCGCAATCAGAATTAACTGTGGGTTTCGCCGCTGTGTAGTATGTACTGACTGTGGGTCTCGCCGTGGTGGTAATATGTATTACCTGTGACTCTCGCCGCTGTGTAGTATGTACAGACTGTGGGTCCCGCCGTGGTGGCAATGTGTATGAACTGTGGGTCTCGCCGCGGTGGCAATCTGTATTACCTTTGGCTCTCGCCGCTGTGTAGTATGTACTGACTGTGGGTCTCGCCGCTGTGTAATGTGTACTGACTGTGGCTATCGCCGCTGTGTAGTATATACTGACTGTGGGTCTCGTCGCTGTGTAGTATGTACTGACTGTGGGACTCGCCGTGGTGTCAATCTGTATTAACTATGGGACTCGACGTTGTGTAGTATGTACAGACTGTGGCTCTCGTCGCTGTGTAGTATGCACTGACTGTGGCCCTCGCCACCGTGCAGAATGTACTGACTGTGGGTCTCGCCGTGGTGACAATCTGTATTAACTGTGAGTCTCGCCGTGGTCGCAATCAGTATTAACTGTGACTCTCGCCGCTGTGTAGTATGTACTGATTGTGGGTCTCGACGCTGTGTAGTGTGTACTGACTGTGGGTCTGACCGTGGTGGCAATCTGTATTACCTGTGGGCCTCCCCGTGGTGGCAATCTGTATTACCTGTTGCTCTCGCCGCTGTGTTGTATGTACTGACTGTTTGTGTCGCCGTGATGGCAATCTGTATTAACTTTGGGTCTCGCCGTGGAGGCAATCTGTATTACATGTGGCTCTCACCGCTGTTCAGTATGTACTGACTGTGTCTCTCGCCGCTTTGTAGTATGTACTGACTGTAGGGCTCACCGCTGTGTAGTATGTACTGACTGTGGGTCTCGCCGCTGTGTAGTATGTACTTACTGTGGCTCTCGCCGTTGTGTAGTATGTACTGACTGTGGGTCTCGTCACTGTGTAGTATGTACTGACTGTGGGTCTCGCCGCTGTGTAGTATGTACTGACTGTGGGTCTCGCCGTGGTGGTAATATGTATTACCTGTGAATCTCGCCGCTGTGTAGTATGTACAGACTGTGGGTCTCGCCGTGGTGGCAATGTGTATGAACTGTGGGTCTCGCCGCGGTGGCAATCTGTATTACCTGTGGCTCTCGCCGCTGTGTAGTATGTACTGACTGTGGGTCTCGCCGCTGTGTAGTGTGTACTGACTGTGGCTATCGCCGCTGTGTAGTATATACTGACTGTGGGTCTCGTCGCTGTGTAGTATGTACTGACTGTGGGACTCGCCGTGGTGACAATCTGTATTATCTATGGGACTCGCCGTTGTGTAGTATGTACAGACTGTGGCTCTCGTCGCTGTGTAGTATGTACTGACTGTGGCCCTCGCCACCGTGCAGTATGTACTGACTGTGGGTCTCGCCGTGGTGACAATCTATATTAACTGTGGGTCTCGCCGTGGTCGCAATCAGAATTAACTTGTGGTTTCGCCGCTTTGTAGTATGTACTGACTGTGGGTTTCGCCGTGGTGGTTATATGTATTACCTGTGACTCTCGCCGCTGTGTAGTATGTACATACTGTGGGTCTCGCCGTGGTGACAATGTGTATGAACTGTGGGTCTCACCGCGGTGGCAATCTGTATTACCTTTGGCTCTCGCCGCTGTGTAGTATGTACTGACTGTGGGTCTCGCCGCTGTGTAGTGTGTATTGACTGTGGCTATCGCTGCTGTGTAGTATATACTGACTGTGGGTCTCGTCGCTGTGTAGTATGTACTGACTGTGGGACTCGCCGTGGTGACAATCTGTATTAACTATGGGACTCGCCGTTGTGTAGTATGTACAGACTGTGGCTCTCGTCGCTGTGTAGTTGGCACTGACTGTGGCCCTCGCCACCGTGCAGTATGTACTGACTGTGGGTCTCGCCGTGGTGACAATCTGTATTAACTGTGGGTCTCGCCGTGGTCGCAATCAGTATTAACTGTGACTTTCGCCGCTGTGTAGTATGTACTGATTGTGGGTCTCGACGCTGTGTAGTGTGTACTGACTGTGGGTCTGACCGTGGTGGCAATCTGTATTACCTGTGGGCCTCCCCGTGGTGGCAATCTGTATTACCTGTTGCTCTCGCCGCTGTGTTGTATGTAGTGACTGTGGGTGTCGCCGTGGTGGCAATCTGTATTAACTTTGGGTCTCGCCGTGGAGGCAATCTGTATTACATGTGGCTCTCACCGCTGTGTAGTATGTACTGGTTGTGGGACTCACCGCTGTTTAGTATGTACTGACTGTGTCTCTCGCCGCTTTGTAGTATGTACTGACTGTAGCGCTCACCGCTGTGTAGTATGTACTGACTGTGGGTCTCGCCACTGTGTAGTATGTACTTACTGTGGCTCTCGCCGTTGTGTAGTATGTACTGACTGTGGGTCTCGTCACTGTGTAGTATGTACTGACTGTGGGTCTCGCCGCTGTGTAGTATGTACTGACTTTGGGTCTCGCCGTGGTGGTAATATGTATTACCTGTGACTCTCGCCGCTGTGTAGTATGTACAGACTGTTGGTCTCGCCGTGGTGGCAATGTGTATGAACTGTGGGTCTCGCCGCGGTGTAGTATGTACTGACTTAGGGACTCGCCGTGGTGACAATCTGTATTAACTATGGGACTCGCCGTTGTGTAGTATGTACAGACTGTGGCTCTCGTCGCTGTGTAGTATGCACTGACTGTGGCCCTCGCCACCGTGCAGTATGTACTGACTGTGGGTCTCGCCGTGGTGAAAATCTGTATTAACTGTGGGTCTCGCCGTGGTCGCAATCAGTATTAACTGTGACTCTCGCCGCTGTGTAGTATGTACTGATTGTGGGTCTCGACGCTGTGTAGTGTGTACTGACTGTGGGGCTGACCGTGGTGGCAATCTGTATTACCTGTGGGCCTCCCCGTGGTTGCAATCTGTATTACCTGTTGCTCTCGCCGCTGTGTTGTATGTACTGACTGTGGGTGTCGCCGTGGTGGCAATCTGTATTACCTGTGGGCCTCCCCGTGGTGGCAATCTGTATTACCTGTTGCTCTCGCCGCTGTTTCGTATGTACTGACTGTGTCTCTCGCCGCTTTGTAGTATGTACTGACTGTAGCGCTCACCGCTGTGTAGTATGTACTGACTGTGGGTCTCGCCGCTGTGTAGTATGTACTTACTGTGGCGCTCTCCGTTGTGTAGTATGTACTGACTGTGGGTCTCGTCACTGTGTAGTATGTACTGACTGTGGGTCTCGCCGCTGTGTAGTATGTACTGTCTTTGGGTCTCGCCGTGGTGGTAATATGTATTACCTGTGACTCTCGCCGCTGTGTAGTATGTACAGACTGTGGGTCTCGCCGTGGTGGCAATGTGTATGAACTGTGGGTCTCGCCGCGGTGTAGTATGTACTGACTGTGGGACTCGCCGTGGTGACAATCTGTATTAACTATGGGACTCGCCGTTGTGTAGTATGTACAGACTGTGGCTCTCGTCGCTGTGTAGTTGGCACTGATTGTGGCCCTCGCCACCGTGCAGTATGTACTGACTGTGGGTCTCGCCGTGGTGACAATCTGTATTAACTCTGGGTCTCGCCGTGGTCGCAATCAGTATTAACTGTGACTCTCGCCGCTGTGTAGTATGTACTGATTGTGGGTCTCGACGCTGTGTAGTGTGCACTGACTGTGGGTCTGACCGTGGTGGCAATCTGTATTACCTGTGGGCCTCCCAGTGGTGGCAATCTGTATTACCTGTTGCTCTCGCCGCTGTGTTGTATGTACTGACTGTGGGTGTCGCCGTGGTGGCAATCTGTATTAACTTTGGGTCTCGCCGTGGAGGCAATCTGTATTACCTGTGGCTCTCACCGCTGTGTAGTATGTACTGGTTGTGGGTCTCACCGCTGTTTAGTATGTACTGACTGTGTCTCTCGCCGCTTTGTAGTATGTACTGACTGTAGCACTCACCGCTGTGTAGTATGTACTGACTGTGGGTCTCGCCGCTGTGTAGTTTGTACTTACTGTGGCTCTCGCCGTTGTGTAGTATGTACTGACTGTGGGTCTCGTCACTGTGTAGTATGTACTGACTGTGGGTCTCGCCGATGTGTAGTATGTACTTACTGTGGCTCTCGCCGTTGTGTAGTATGTACTGACTGTGGGTCTCGTCACTGTGTAGTATGTACTGACTGTGGGTCTCGCCGTGATGGCAATCTGTATAAACTGTGGGTACCGCCGTTGTGTAGTATGTACTGACTGTGGGTCTCGTCACTGTGTAGTATGTACTGACTGTGGGTCTCGCCGTGATGGCAATCTGTATTACCTTTGGGTCTCGCCGCTGTGTAGTATGTACTTACTGTGGGTCTCGCCGTGGTGGCAATCTGTATTACATGTGGCTCTCGCCGCTGTGTAATATGTACTGACTATGAGTTTCGCCGTGGTGGCAATCTGTATTACCTGTGGCTCTCACCGCTGTGTAGTATGTACTGACTGTGGGTTTCGCAGCTTTGTAGTATGTAATGATCGTTGCTCTCGCCGCTGTGTAGTATGTACTGACTGTTGGTCCCGTTTCTGTGTAGTATTTACTGACTGTGTGTCTCGCCGTGGTGGCTATCTGTATTAACTGTGGGTCTCGTCGTTGTGTAGTATGTACTGACTGTTGCTCTCGTCGCTGTGTAGTATGTACTGACTGTGGCTCTCGCCGCTATGTAGTATGTACTGACTGTGGGTCACGCCGTGGTGGAAATCAGTATTAACTGTGGGTCTCGCCGTGGCGGAAATCTGTATTACATGTGGGTCTCCCTGTGATGGCAATCTGTATTACCTGTGGCTCTCGCCGCTGTGTTGTATTTACTGACTGTGGGTGTCTCCGTGGTGGCAATCTGTATTAACTGTGGGTCTCTCCGTGGTGGCAATCTGTATTACATGTGGCTCTCGCCGCTGTGTATTATGTACTGACTGTTGGTTTCGCCGCTGAGTAGTATGTACTGACTGTGGCTCTCGTCGCTTTGTAGCATGTACTGACTGTGGTGTTCACCGCTGTGTAGTATGTACTGACTGTGGCTCTCGCCGCTGTGTAGTATGTGACGACTGTGGGTCTCGCCGCTGTTTAGTATGTACTGACTGTGGCTCTCGGCGCTGTGTATTATGTACTGACTGTGGCTCTCGCCGCTTTGTAGTATGTTCTGACTGTGGCGCTCACCGCTGTGTAGTATGTACTGACTGTGGGTCTCGCAGCTGTGTAGTATATACAGAATGTGGGTCTCGCCGCTGTGTAATATGTACTGATTGTGGGTCTCGCCTCGGTGGCAATCTGTTGTACTAGTACCTGTGGGTCTCGCCGCTGTGTAGTATGTACTTGCTGTGGGTCTCGCCGTGGTGGCAATCTGTATTACATGTGGGTCTCTCCGTTGTGTAGTATGTACTAACTGTGGGTCTTACCGTGGTGGCAGTCTGTATTACCTGTGGCTCTCACCGCTGTGTAGTATGCACTGACTGTGGGTTTCGCCGCTGTGTAGTATGTACTGACTGTGGATATCGCCGCTGTGTAGTATGTACTGACTGTGGGTCTCGTCGCTGTATAGTATGTACTGACTGTAGGTCACGCCGTGGTGGCAATCTGTATTAACTGTGGGTTTCGCCGCAGTGGCAGTCTGTATTAACCTTGGGTCTCGCTGTGGTGGCAATCCGTATTAACTTTAGGTCTCGCCGTGGTCGCAATCTGTATTAACTGTGGGTCTCGCCGCGGTGGCAATCTGTGTTAACGGCGAGTCTCGCTGTGGTGGCAATCGGTATAACCTGTGGCTCTCGGCGCTGTGTAGTATGTTCTGAAGGTGCGTCTCGCCGTGGTCGAATCTGTATTATCTGTGGCTCTCGTCGATGTGTAGTATGTACTGACTGTGGGTCTCGCCGTGGTGATAATATGTATTACCTATGAGTCTCGCCGCGGTGGCAATCTGTATTAACTGTGGGTCTCGCTTTTGTGACAATCCGTATAAACTATGCGTTTCGCCGTGATGGCAATCTGTATTAACTGTGGGTCTCGCCGCGGTGGCAATCTATATTAACTGTGGGTCTTGCTGTGGTGACAATCTGTATTAACGGCGAGCCTGCTTACCTGAAACTCTAAGTTGAGAAGAAATTATCATCTGGATAAAATGAAATAAGAAGTTACGAAGACACCTTGATTATTCTGATAAGACTTGTCAAGCTCCTTTGAAGTTTCAGAGATATATGGCTAGTGAGTATTGAAATAAATGGATTGGCCAACAAATACAATAAAATAAATTGTAAGTAGAAAAGGGCTATACCTTTTCTAAAATACAATACAGAGTTATGGAACGTCAGTCTTTGAGTGTCATTGATCATAATGCAAATCCATGTCAAGTTTAATTGATGTTGACATGTGACTATTGAAATACATATGGTCTTGCCAACAGTATTTATCCAGAGTTATTTACTAGCATCCACGCTTTACTTAAATTTTATTGATACATCACCTATTGAAATACAAGGACTTGCCTAAAAACTTTAACCACAATTATAAAGTCGAAAAAGGGGCATAACTTTGCTTAAATACATTACAGAGATATGGAACATGTGTCTACTAGTGCCTTAATATTCCAAGATTTACTGAAGTTTTGTTGATGTACGACTAGCAGTTGTTAAAATAAATGAACTTGTCAAAACATCTTTAACGAGAAATTCAAAGTAATTAAAGGGTCATACTTTTGCTGAAATGCAATACAGAGTTATGGAACATGTGTCTACCAGTGTCCTTGATGGTACTGATGGAACATGGTTTACTGAAATAATTGACTTGGCAAACAAGTGAAAACCAACGTCGACGCAGACGTTATGTAGATCTACAACAGCTATCTTATTCTACGAAAGGTAAAGCATAACCAAATATATTCCGGCTTTCAATTTGACGAAAAATAATAATCTGGCCAGTGTACGAGGAGAAATAAAAATTCAGGCTTCAAAGAAATACAAAAAAAATAACAACAACATATTCTGCCTGAAAGGAAAATCCCAGATGGTCGGACCATAACTGTAGGTCTCGCTGTTATGGCAATATGTATTAACTGTGGGTCTCGTCGAGATGGAAATCTGTATTAAATGTGGGTCTCGTCGTGGTGACAATCTGTATTGACTGTGGGTCTCGCAGTGGTGACAATCTGTATTAACTGTGGGTCTCGCCGTGTTGGCAATCTGTAGTAACTGTGTGTCTCGCCCTGGTGGCAATCTGTATTATAACTATGGGTCTCGCCGTTGTGTCGATCTGTATCAACTGCGGGTTTCGCTGTTGTGGGAATCTGTGTTAACTGTGGGACTAGATATGGTGACAATCTGAATTAAATGTGTGACTCGCTATAATGGCAATCTGTATTAACTCTGGGTCTCGCTGTGGTGGCAATCTGTAATAACTATGGGTCTCGGTGTGGTGGCAATCTGCATTAACTGTGGGTCTCGCCGCGGTAGCAATCTGTATTAATTGTGGGTCTCGCTGTGGTGGCCATCTGTATTAATTGTGGCGTCTCGCAGTGATGGCAATCCGTATCAACGGTGGGTCTCGCCGTTATGGCAATCTGTATCAACTATAGGTCTCTCTATGGTGACAGTCTGTATTAACTGTGGGACTTGCTGTGGTGGAAATCTGTATTAACCGTGGTGTCTCGCGGTGATGGCAATCCGTATTAACGGTGGGTCTCGCTGTGGTGGCAATCTGTATTAACTGTGGGTTTAGCTGTGGTGACAGTCTGTATTAACTGTGTGACTCGCTGCGGTGGCACTCTTTATTAACTGTCGGACTCGCTGCAGTGGCAACCTGTATTAACTATGGGTCTCGCTGTGGTGGCAATCAATCTGTATTATTGTGGGACTCGCTGTGATGGATATATGTATTAACTGTGGGTCTCTCTGTGGTGACAATCTGTATTAACTGTGGGTATCTCTGTGGTGGCTGTCTGTATTGACTGTGGGTCTCGCTGTGGTGGCAATCTGTATTAACTCTGTGACTCGCCTTGGTTGCAATCTGTATTAATTGCGTATCTCACTGTGGTGGTAATCTGTATTATCAGTGGGTCTCTCTGTGGTGACAGTCTGTATCAACTGTGGGACTCGCTGTGGTGGCAATCTGTATTAACTCTGGGACTCGCTGTGGTGGCAATCTGTATTAACTGTGGGTCTCTCTGTGGTGACAGTCTGTATTAACTGTGGAACTCGCTGTGGTGGCAATCTGTATTGACTGTTGGACTCGCTGTGGTGGCAATCTGTATTAACTGTTGGCCTCGCTGCAGTGGCAATCAGTATTAACTGTGGGACGCGTTGTGGTGGCTATCTGTATTAACTATGATAATGGCTATGGTGGCAATCTATAGTTACAGTGGGACTCACTGTAGTGGCAATCAGTATTAACTGTGGGACTCGTAGTGGTTGCAATCTGTATTAACTGTGAGACGCGCCGTGGTGGCAATCTGTATTAACCGTAGGACTCGCTGTGGTGGCAATCTGTATTGACTCTGGGTCTCGCCGTGATGACAATATGTATTAACTGTGAGACTCGCGGTGTGGCAATCTGTATTAACTGTGGGTCTCGCTGTCGTGGCAATCAGTATCAACTATGGTACAAGCTATGGTGACAATCTGAATTAACTGTGTGACTCGCTGTGGTGGCACTCTGTATTAACTGTGGGTCTCGCTGTGGTGACAATGTGTATTTACTCTGGGTCTCGCCGCGGTAACAATCTGTATTAACTCTGGGGCATGCTGTGGTGGCCATTTGTATAAACTGTTGTGTCTCGCCGTGATGGCAATCCGTATGGTGGGTCTCGCTGTGGTGGCAATCTGTATTAACTATTTGTCTCTCTATGGTGACAGTCTGTATTAACTCTGGCACTCGCTGTGGTGGCAATCTATATTAACTGTGGTGTCTCGCGTTGATGGCAATCCGTATTAACGGTGGGTCTCGCTGTGGTGGCAATCTGTATTAACTGTGGGTCTCTCTGTGGTGACTGTCTGTATTAGCTGTGGGACTCGCTGTGGTGGCAATCTGTATTAACAGTGGGTCTCTCTGTGGTGACAGTCTGTATTAATTCTGGGACTCGCCTTGGTTGCCATCTGTATTAACTGCGTATCTCACTGTTGTGGCAATCTGTATTAATTTTGGGTCTCTCTGTGTTGGCAATCTGTATTAAATGAGGGTCTCTCTGTCGTGACAGTCTGTATTAACTGTGGGACTCGCTGTGGTGGCGATCTGTATTGACTGTTGGACTCGCTGTGGTGGCAATCTGTATTAACTCTGGGACTCGCTGTGGTGGCAATCTTTATTAACTGTTGGAATCGCTGTGGTGGCAATCTGTATTAACTGTGGGACTCGCTGTGGTGGCAATCTGTATTAACTGTGGGACTCGCTGTGGTGGCAATCTGTATTAAGTGTGGGACTCACTGTGGTGGCAATCTGTATTAACTGTGAGTATCTCTGTGTTCGCAATCTGTATTAACTGATGATCTCTCTGTCAAGACTGTGGGACTCGCTGTGGTGGCAATCTGTATTGACTGTTGGACTCGCTGTGGTGGCAATCTGTATTAACTCTGGGTCTCGCTGTTGTGGCAATCTGTATTAATAGTGAGAGTCGCTGTGGTGGCAATCTGTATAAACTCTGGGACTCGCTGTAGTGGCAATCTGTATTAACAGTTGGACTCACTGTGGTGGCAATCTGTATAAACTCTGGGACTCGCTGTAGTGGCAGTCTGTATTAACTGTAAGACTCGCTGTGGTGGCAATCTATATTAACTGTGGGACTCGTTGTAGTGGCAATATGTATTAACTGTTGACTCGTTGTTGTAGTAATCTGTATTAACTGTGAGACTCGCTATGATGGCAATCTGTATTAACCGTGGGACTCGCTGTGGTGACAATCTGTATTAACTGTGGGACTCGCTGTGGTGGCAATCTGTATTAACTGTGGGACTTGCGGTGTGGCAATCTGTATTAACTGTGGGTCTCGCTATGGTGGCAATCTGTATTAACTGTGTGACTCGCTATGATGGCAATCTGTATTAACTCTGGGTCTCGCTGTGGTGGCAATCTGTATAAGCTGTGGGTCTCTCTGTGGTGGCAATATACATTAACTGTGGGTCTCGCCGTGGTAGCAATTTGTATTAACGTTGGGTCTTGCTGTGGTGGCCATCTGTATTAACTGTGGTGTCTCGCCGTCATGGCAATCCGTATTAACTCTGGGTTTCGCTGTAGTCGCAATCTGTATTAGCTGTGAGACTTACTGTAGTGGCAATCTGTTATAACTGTGGGACTCGCTGTAGTGGCAATCTGTATTAACTGTTGGACTCGTTGTTGTGGTAATCTGTATTAACTGTGAGACTCGCTATGATGGCAATCTGTAATAACCGTGGGACTCGCTGTGGTGACAATCTGTATTAACTGTGGGACTCGCTGTGGTGGCAATCTGTATTAACTGTGGGACTTGCGGTGTGGCAATCTGTATTAACTGTGGGTCTCGCTATGGTGGCAATCTGTATTAACTGTGTGACTCGCTATGATGGCAATCTGTATTAACTCTGGGTCTCACTGTGGTGGCAATCTGTTTAAGCTGTGGGTCTCTCTGTGGTGGCAATCTGCATTAACTGTGGGTCTCGCCGTGGTAGCAATTTGTATTAACGTTGGGTCTTGCTGTGGTGGCCATCTGTATTAACTGTGGTGTCTCGCCGTCATGGCAATTCGTATTAACTCTGGGTTTCGCTGTAGTCGCAATCTGTATTAGCTGTGAGACTTACTGTAGTGGCAATCTGTTATAACTGTGGGACACGCTGTAGTGGCAATCTGTATTAACTGTGGGACTCGCTGTGATGGCAGTCTGTATTAACTGTGGGACTCGCTGTAGTGGCAATCTGTATCGTTGTTGTGATAATCCGTATTAACTGTGAGACTCGCTTTGGTGGCAATCTGTATTAACCGTGGGACTTGCTGTGGTGCCAATCTGTATTATCCGTGGGACTCGCTGTGGTGGAAATCTGTATTACCTGTTGGACTCGCTGTAGTGGTAATCTGTATTAACTGTGGGTCTCGCCGTTGTGACAATCTGTATTAACTGTTGTACTCGCGGTGTGGCAATATGTATTGACTGTGGGTCTCTCTGTGGTGACAGTCTGTATTAACTGTGGGACTCGCTGTGGTGGCAATCTGTATTAACTGTGGGTCTCGCTGTGGTGGAAATCTGTATAAACTCTGGGACTCGCCTTGGTTGCAATCTGTATTAACTGTGTATCTCACTGTGGTGGCATCTGTATTAATTGTGGGTCTCTCTGTGGTAACAGTCTGTATTAACTCTGGGACTCGCTGTGGTGGCAATCTGTATTAACTGTGGGTCTCGCTGTGGTGGCAATCTGTATCAACTCTGGCTCTCGCTGTGGTGGCAATCTGTATTAACTGTGGGTCTCTCTGTGGTGACAGTCTGTATTAACTGTGGGACTCGCTGTGGTGGCAATCTGAATTAACTCTGGGACTCGTTGTGGTGGTAATCTGTATTAACTCTGGGACTCCTTGTGATGGCAATCTGTATTAACTGTGGGACTCACTGTTGTGGCAATCCGTATTGACTGTTGGACTCGCTGTGGTGGCAATCTGTATTAACTGTGGGTCTCTCTGTGGCGACAGTCTGTATTAACTGTTGGACTCGCTGTTGTGTCAATCTGTATTAACTCTGGGATTCGCTGTGGTGGTAATCTGTATTAACTCTGGGACTCCTTGTGATGGCAATCTGTATTAACTGTGGGACTCACTGTGGTGGCAATCTGTATTGACTGTTGGACTCGCTGTGGTTGCAATCTGTATTAACTCTGGGTCTCGCTGTGGTGGTAATCTGTATTAACTCTGGGACTCACTGTGGTGGCAATCTGTAATAACTGTGGGACTCGCTATTGTTGCAATCTGTATTAACTCTGGGTCTCGCCGTGATGGCAATCTGTATGCACTGATCGTCTCATCATGGTGGCAATCTGTATTAACTGTGGGACTAGCTATGGTGACTATCTGAATTAACTGTGTGACTCGCTTCGCTGTGTTGGCAATCTGTATTGAACTGTGTGACTCGCTATGGTGACAATCTGTATTAACTCTGGGTCTCGCCGTGGTGGCAATCTGTATGCACTGATCGTCTCATCATGGTGGCAATCTGTATTAATTGTGCGTCTCTTCATAGTGTTAATCTGTATCAATCTTTCTCTAGATAATATTAATCTGCAGTGCTCATAATATTGCTGCTGCTAATTGTTCAACATTAATTTCTGTTTTGTTAAATAATATGTTGCCAGTCTACTGAATATTTCATTAAAAAAGTACAATGATATGTAATTGATGTAAATGAAACACAAATTGGGAATTAAATGAGATTATTTTGTTAAAAAAAGAAACAGAGAAACAAAAAGAGAAAATGAGTTTGTGAGTCAGATGTTTTGATACGAGAGCTATATACATTATATACATTATGTTAACGTCTATCTCGAGAAACTCTTGGTGTCTTTATAAAGGTTTCTGCTATAAGAAAGACGTAATTGCTTTTCGTGGTCGTTTAACACGTTTTGACCATTACACAGTTTATCGACACTCAACGGATGCAATGGATATGGAATGAAAAATGAGTATTTGAGTGTGTAACATAACATTTGAAAAAATAATGCTCTGAATCTTCTTTTTCTTCTCTGCATTCACGTTATGATGTCAGTTTTAGGTGATTTATGAATAAATCGTAACTTATATTGCTACAACGGTTACGAATACGAGCATGCCACTTAAATAGTTGACGGGTACTAGTGGAGAATAACAAAGTACTTTAGACTTCCTGAAAGATTCAGATTTATAAAAAGAAATAGGGCAAGCTGTTCCACACATGTATCGAGGATGGCATACACGTGTTGGAAAACAGTGCGGGTGTAAACTGGTGTACTATAACGTTTTATCCTATTAACGCTGCGCTTAGCATAACACAGGTATAGTTTGCAGGGTCAAATGATTTACTTACAGCACAGGAGTCGTCTGTGTAAACTAATTTTAAATTTTTTTATATAACATTTTAATAGGAGGGAAAGTTGTTTCAAATTAGTTATTTACTTTAAACATGTTTTATTGCTTTTCTCCAATATACCAGCAAAAAAGTTGGGCCACAAGTTATTTCAACATTAATAAAGGCCCTTCCAAACAGTATTGTATTTAACAATATGGCAATGTAATTAACATAAAATATTCAATTTACATTTTTCGATGAACAAAAGAAGAAAAAGAAAGAAAAGGAGAGGAGTTAATAGAATAATGTTCCAGGAAAGATTAAACAAGGAGAAATGAATGTTGCTGTGGTTCTAGGGTCCTGCCCTGAGCTGGTGTCATAATAGTGTATGTAACCTCTAGTCGTTATCAAATCGTTTCTATAATGTATAGTTATTTCAATTCCGGCTGTGGATACCGGGCGATTTAAAGAAAATGTGATGGTAATATGATATATGTATCATCTGCGTGGCTTTAAAGAGTGTGTTACTTTGCAACAGAACACGTGACATATCTCAACAAGTATAATGTGGTGCAAACTCTTATTACGTAATAGAAGTCGTGAAATACGAACTTGAACAATTAGCTGATAAGTGGTTCTGGTGCTTGTTCGAGCGGAATCAAAACACACACGCACGCATGCACGTCCACACACAGTGTTTGATTTTCTACGACTGATAGTGTAAAGTGTCAAATTACCTCTCGTTACATTAAAATCGGTGATATATAACGGGTACTTTTAGTATTACTTAGTGTATTATTCATTGGCATGGTTCCCGGCGTAATAAGGCAAACATAGTGCAATATCACCGAGTATTTAGCATGTCAAGAAACAAATGACATATATTCCAAATAAACAGATTAGTGATATCTTACAATAACACTTACACTTCTTTGTAAACTTGAATGTGTAAGTCTAGAAATACTAAATACTGAAAATGGGATTCCTTGGAAGCAACACAAACAAGAGATAAAAGTAGCAGACTCGGTTTTATTGAGTCTGTTCATGAGAGGTAATGTCTTTGCAACACTTCCACGTCTCCTAGCACCGGCTTAAGCGATATTCTACTTTATACTCACACAGATTGGGCTTGATGATCCCAAAGGACCAGTAAGTAATAACACTACTGATTTTTAGTCGGGATTTCTAAGCCTTGCGAAACTGAGCTGTCTGAGATTATGAAATGGTATGTTGATCCATCAAACAGGATTTTACATCTGACATTTTGTACAACATTTTTACTGAAACTATTGATTTCTAACGGTTATTTTTCAAATTAATGAACATAATTTATTATTTATGTTACTAAGGCATACAGATGTGCAATTAGAGCAGAAATAAGAGCAGAACAGCATGGACTTGAAACGATCTAGTAGACATATTATTGGATACAATCCAAACCGAATAAATCATAAGGCACAATTATGCGCGTCAGTAAATTTACTGCGAAACTGAAATACTGGGTTTTAAGTGTACTTAGATTTAAACACGTAACTTTTTCAAGATTTCCTCCATCGCCATTAAAGTATTTACAATCTAGACCTCATCTCAAACTAATTTGCTTACAATACAAAGAGCAATATGTTGCGTGTGTCTATATAATTAGTTATCAATGGAGTGTTCCTTTGATTGCTATAAAGACAGCTAACCTTTCAGTCTTTGACAGGTGTTATATGTCTATAGTTAAAGCATTACACATAACAACTTTGGCCCAAGTATATGTAACGTAATATAAAACTGGATCACAGTATGTTCATGTCCATTTGTTTGTATTTGGAATTGAAATCCATTATCTCTTTGGCCTTCCAATATCTGTAAAATATAATTATTTACCACTTAAAATCGATTTTCTTTATTAATATTAAACGTATTTGCTATATCGATCTTGTATGAAATTACAAACCTTCATCTCAAACAAAACGCATATTCATATCAAATGGGATGTAGCCAAGATCTATTGAAATTGCGTGTGTATATTATAATTAGCTATGGACGAGACTCTCGTTTGATTTGTATGCAAATTAGCATACTGTCAGGAGTATATGTTGTATTGCGATAACAAATATATATTCATACACGATTACAAATCATATCTCGCTATTAATATAGCTCCAGTTACAATATGACACACGATGTTTTGCATGCACTAACTTTCTCTAAACTACCCAGTAAGGAAGGAGAAGAGAGGGTTAACACTACTTATACAACTTGTTTAAAAAAAAACTCTCTCCTTCCCTCCTGGGGAGTTTAAAGCAAGTTGTATTAGTGCATGTGAACTATCTCCTTCCCTCCTGGGGAGTTTAATGCAAGTTGTGTGCATGTAAACTCCCTCCTTTCCTCATGGGGAGTTTAAGGCAAGTTGTGTTAGTGCATGTCAACTCCCTCCTTTCCTCCTGGGGAGTTTAAAGCAAGTTGTGTTAGTGCATGTAAACTCCCTCCTTCCCTCCTGGGGAGTTTAAGGTTAGTTGTGTTAGTGCATGTAAACTCTCTCCTTCCCTCCTGGTGATTTTAAAGCAAGATGTGTTGTAGATGTAAACTTTTTATTTCCCACAATGTGAGTTTAACGCATATGTAAACGCGCTACCTTCCTACTGGGGAGACAGTTTAGTGCAAATTATGTTAGTAGATGTACACCCTCGCTTTCCCTACTGGGGAGGGAGTGTGATGCAAGTTGTATTAGTAAATCTTCCTCCATTTTACTTTAAACTCACCGGTAGTAATATAAAGGGTTTACATCTACTAACACAACTTGGTTTAAATTTTCCAGCAGGGACATATATGTTTATATCTAGTATCTCCGTCCGCAGTAAGGAGAGAGAGAGAGTTTAAATCTACTAACAATAACACAGCTTGCTGTAAACACACCCATTAGGGAAGGAGAATATTTACATCTACTGACACATCTTGCTACATTCCCCAGGAAGTGAGAGAGAGGGTTAACATGCACCGAAATATTGGTATATAATCATATAACCGGAAAGGTGACTGTTTCAGCCCAGGATGGACAGATGGGTTCAGATAGGGGTTGACCCCATGCTACTTGCAAAATATCAGGGACCAACTCAGAATTACTTGTGACTATTTATTTGTACGATTTAAGGCAAAAACAAGAAACATAGCAATGTAATGTACCAGATAATATTCAAGAAGTCTGAAATTCAAAATTTAGGATTTTTTCTCTCTGGAAAGGCTTCAAATTTAAAAATATAATTATGCACACTACGATACATAGGTTGGTTCAAAACGAGACACGTTTTTCTAGCAACTTCGGATCAAAAAAGGGTCATATGTTTGTCTTGCTTTTTTTGTCGAGCCTGTTTTAGGATCTCAACATAGCGATCACAATGTTGTCAGAGTGTATATGTGTCTCTTTCATTACTTGAAGGATTTTCACCAAACTCCACCAGAATGTTCATTATAATTATATGGATCCAATATTACGTACACAATTTCGGGTCGCTGTGACCTACTTTTGATGAAATATATGTCACATTCGGTCTGTGCTACCATATGCATACCTTGCTTCTTTCTCGCAGGATTTTCACCAAACTTCATCACAATGTTCCTTATATGCATCTAACATTGTGTGCAAAATTTCGGGTCGATGTACCATACTTTCGAGAAAATAAAGGTCACATCTGGTCTCCACTATGGCATGGGTATTTTGCTTCTGTTTTTGCAGGATTTTCACCAGAATGTTCCTTATAAGCAACTAACATCATATGCAAAATTTCGGGTCGCTGTGACCTACTTTAGACAAATAGGTCGTATCCGGTCTCAGGTATAACATGCGTATCTTGCTTCTCTCTTCAGGATTTTCACCAAAATTCACCAGAATTTTCTTTGCATGCGTCTAACGTCATATGCAGAATTTAAGATCGCTGTGCCCTACTTTCGACGAAAAATAATATTTAAACAGGGTATAGCGGTAAAAATGCACATCTGATTATTCCATGTATAGTAAGAATGTAAAGTCTTCAGTGCATATCTCAGTTTTTATGGACATGTAATTGCTTTTTATGTTTTCACTATTTCTTATATGCTCAGTAAAGAAACACTGTATAATGTATGGTTGTTGTATATTTCAGAATTGGTAGATTGTGACAAGCTAGATGAGGGATGTAATGGTGGCTTGGCTATCAAATGCCTACAAGGAGATAGAACGACTTGGTACGTATCCAGCATGTGTTACGCTAGCGAATAGCTAGAGAAAAGTCCATGATACAGTAGTGATACAATGAGCGACTTCGATCAATTGCTTTAGTAGAACTATGGTATTGTTCTAGTCATTGATTCACACATGTCTGATTGAAAGGTTTTGCGAATACCCTCTGACATAGTCACTATAGTAAACATAGTCTCCGCAATTTAGTTGTTTTAAATTTAACGTTGAAAGTCATTGTTAGACGTCGCTCATTGCACGGTGTATTGTAATCAATAAAACAGGACCCATGCCACCTGAACTTAAAGATAATAATGATTTTCAAAACAAAGTTCAAGCCTTTACTGAACTCTCAAATCGATTAACCACCATTTTGAAACTACAGCTACCATGCTCTTGGCGTGAGTTGACTAATAGTATATATATATATATATATATACATGACTTCACTCTGGTAAAACTATACTAAATATGGTCCTACTATAGTCTGACTAAAGTTACTATTGTTATTGATTGCCTAACTTATTACAGAATTATGGCCCTTTGTTTGACTTAGAATTTTCCTCTCTAATATTGTATAATGACATGTTAACACATCTTTTCTCGAACATTTTCGAATTGATTGTTCCCAGACTTCATGTACACATAACAACTGATGACCTTATGTCCCTGTACATCACCCGTCATTGATTGCCTAATTTATTACAGAATTATGGCCCTTTGTTTGACTTAGAATTTTCCAGTCTAATACTGTATAATGACCTGTTAATACATTTTTTCTCAAACATTTTCAAATTGATTGTTCCCAGACTTAATATACACATAGAAACTGATGACCTTATGTCCCTGTACATCACCCATCATTGATTGCCTAATTTATTTTAGAATTATGGCCCTTTGTTTGACTTAAAATTTATTACAGAATCACGGCCCTTTATTTGAGTTTTTCACTCCATAATGAACTTACATGTGGCTTTCTCTTTAACACTTTTCATGGATTATTATTACACCTAACATACAGTTCACACGTGATGATATGATGTGTCTGCATTAATGATTTTTCGATTCTGCAATATTTTTTTACAGAGTTATGGACCTTTCTTTTAGAATTTCTTTCACATTAAGAAATTAACAGATATTTTAGACATTTATTATTCTTGATTTTGCCCATCATTGGCTAGAGCAAAACAGCAGGGGTATTCATCACCTTCAGTGATAGTTCTAGTTAATGATCGAAGTTGCTCAATAGGATTATTACTAAAGCAATGTAATCTGGAAGCTTGTATCACCTACATAGAAGTGCCATATCTGCAGGATCTCCTGAGATGTTTTAGTTCAGTTTAATAATATTTTATTGCGGATATGTTACAATACATAAATTCAACATCACAATATTCATATAAACATATGCAAATGGATTGAACTACAAGTTATTACAACATTAGTTACAGTTCTCTCCATTATTTCATTGTTTTAGTCTGCAGGATCTCCAGAGATGTTTTAGCCCTGTAGATATGGCATATTCAAGATATGCCACCGTATTGTAACACAGCAGACTGATATGCCACCGTATTGTAACACAGCAGACTGGTTATTCACAGGTAGGCGACGTCGTAATTGTAATCATGAAAGGTAATAGTAATAAGGGAGTGATTAGTTTAAACTTATTTATTTTACATCAATTGTAAAGAAAGCTCTCTGTACTTATTTTAATCACTCTCGATGTCTTCCTGGGTAGAATCAGTACTAAGGAAATGCGAATAAAGTGTCTTGTTAGACAACACAACAACATTGCAATAATTATTACAGGTGGACTGGAGACGGAGACAGAATATTCGTACAAAGGAGATGACGAGAAATGTGCTTTCATCAAGAAAGATGTCAAGGCCTACATCAACGACTCGATCTCCATCTCATCTAATGAAACCGGTATGTCGAGTACTTTGTCTATTTCACATATTTAAAAACTGCCCCATCAACTGTACAGTAAGAGTGTTTTCATACTTTAATGCCCCGGGGGCAGTGCATGTTGCAAACGCGGGTGCATATGAGACCATACATTTATTTCCCGATAATATACCTCTAAAATGCTTGAGTGGGGAGTGTTTTTTTTCTTACTAGACCTCAAGTCAGGCTACTGGCAAGTGTATTTTCTCTAATCTAGACCTCATAATATGTAAAAAAAGAAAATTAAAAAAAACAAAAAAACAACAAGAAATTGAATTGAATTGAATTGGATTTTATAGTCGCACCAACAGCTAAGGTCATATGGCGACTTTCCAGCTTCCACTGGTGGAGGAAGGCCCCAGGTGCCCCTCCGCCAGCTGGATAGCTTCCTCACATAAAGATTCCTAGGCCCCTGAGGGATCGAAAACAAGAAATGTCACTGGAAGTGACAAATGCCCCCAAAGTGACATTTGACCTCTAAGTGTGACCTTGACCTTGGAGCAACGGACCTGAATTTTGTGCGCAACACGTCTTGTGGTGCGCACTTGTGCCAAGTTATTTGAAAATCCGTCCATGAATGTCCGAGTTATTAACTGGACATGAAAGCACTTTGTTTTGACCTTTAACCTTTAAGTGTGACCTTGACCTTGGAGCCAAGGACCTGTATTTTGTGCGCGACAAGTCGTCTTGTTGTGGTGAGCAATTGTGCCAAGTTATTTGAAAATCTGTCCATGAATGTCAGAGTTATTAACTGGACACGAAAGCACTTTATTTCGACCTTTGACCTCAGTGTGACTTTGACCTTGGAGCCATGGACCTGGATTTTGTGCGCGACACGTCGTCTTGTTGTGATGAGCAATTGTGCCAAGTTATTTGAAAATCGGTCCATTAATGTCAGAGTTATTAACCGGACACGATTGTAGGGACTGACTGACTGACGGACGGACGGACAGTGCGACTACTGTATGCCTCCCTTCGGTGGCATAAACATGAGGTTATACGGCTTGTGATATTATTTTCCCTCTGACTGATAATTTATTTGCACATATTAAACCAAGAATGTCATGCATGTCATTGACTGTATAATATAATGATATAAAAACAGAAAGGATTTTCCTATTGTAATGAGCTATCAGTTTGGAACATCCAAACAATGGTCTATTGACCTAACATAGACCTAACATTGGGTTGACCAATGTAACGCGAGCCTATCTATGGAATAGGTTTGTGATAAATTTGGTCCTATGCAGCTATTTTTAATATTCTGACGTTCAGTGTTGCTTCATGTTATGTATCTTCTATAATTCTACCCATTACAGAGATGGCATCATGGCTGGCTGCAAATGGACCCATCTCTATTGGAATCAACGCCATGGCCATGCAGGTATGTCACCCTAATATCATCTTCATTTGTGGTTGTCTTCATATTTTTGAGGGAAAAAGTGAGAAATAATTGTGTGTTTAATATAGTTTCTCAGGCCGTAAATGCACTAGATCCAGATTTTTTTCCCACAAAATTGGGAAGTGATCTAGATCTGTTCATTTTGGGCGAAAACAAGGCGCTTATTTCCCATTTTGAGAAAGCTGTAAGATTTCATCAATTAAGTAAATATGTTTGTACTAGGCTTTATATTTTCATCCATTATTTATTATGACTACTTCTCAGTCAGAACTGACCTAACAGACAAAACACATTGCAGAATTAATGCTTTTTCTCAAATTCTGAGAGACTGCTGCTTTTTGATCGGGAAATATTTCTGCAACAGTTGGGGAAAAAACAGTCAATATTTCAATTAGGAGGAAATTGGGAAGGGGCCTTTTACAGGCCTTTGTTACATAACCTTAATAAGCCCTGAGATCAACCAAATTTGGATCATATATTTTTGGTCGGACAGCGCAGTGCATTTTTTCCTTATTAAAGTGGTACCGGTAAACGGACATATTCACGATCAGAAATGGACGTTCACAATTTCTGTGCATGGGCTAGATAAACGGACCCTTCATACATGGAAATAGTGTTTTTTCTTCACAATTGAAAGCATAAAAATACACAATTTGAGGTTGAATTTTACTAAGAAAAGGTAAATCCTTTTAAATTCGGGGCAAATGTTTTTTCTATTTTCCAAGCTTCTGTGTAAGTTTTACCAAAAACCCTGGGGCAACTTGCTACCACGTGTCTTCGTACATGATATGGGTTTTTAACTGGAGTTTGAGTACGGATATATATAGCACACAGCTGACTTCTTGTTACCGCTATTAACACAGTCCCTGAAAATGCTAATTTTTCACAATTTGCTTGTTACCGGACCCATTCACGAAATGGGGGAAAACTCATTGCAGCGTAATTACCGAGAGTAGCTCCACAAATTACCTTGAATTGTATACAACTTATTGTGGTTAGTGGTATTTCTCTGGAACTGTAAGGAAATGGTCAAATGTAAATGAAATGTGTAATTGCACTAAATCAACTAAAATGTGTTGGTTTTACATTTTATTTTGCATTTAACTAATTACGAGGGTGATTCAATATGTTCTGTCACTAACGCGTTTTAACAATTATGTGCTCATTGTGAGTGTTGATGTTTGGTACCAATTGAAAGAAAGTTTTTTCAATACCATTCCATTGATGGTAAAATGAATGCTGCATCTTTTATGCGACGAAAGTTATGGAACATTTAATACACATCACTTATACATACTGAGGCATTTTCGTCCTGAGTTTTTTCAGCCATGGTAATTGTTACTTTTTTTTAAATGCCTGTTTCTCTTTAAGTACTTGTCGAAGACCTTTGAAATTTCTCATACATTACCAGTTATATCTGTGCATTACAAGATTCAGAATTTAAGCATGGTAGATGAAAAGGTATTGTCTTAGAAATTAACATTTTAAGATAACGTGTAAAATTAATTTAATGATAAATGGACATTAAATGGAAGGGCAGTCTTCTGAAATAGCGTTTTTGGATGATCAATATTTTCACTAAACATTGTACAAAATTCTACAATAATGTGTTGAATATGAGATTTAAACACTGAAGGAATAGGATTTGTAAAAAAAATATGAAAACATATTAATACTATGAGAATAATTACGACATTTAAAAGATATTATAACATTTCCGTAAACAAAATTAAGAAAATCAGTGTTATTTCTGTTAAAATTAAGGGATATGCATTCACTCATATCTGGTTTGCAGCAAGACCTTTCCGAATTCTCTGCAATCATTGTCATGGGTTATGGGCGAATAACACCAGATGGCGTACAAGAAAATTTAAAAGTATAGAATTATTCAAATAATTTTTACAACGTTTTGTAACAAGGACATTTTCAGAGATGCCAGTATCCAAAAGGTGTGGTAGGGGGAGGTAATTCAGGGGTATAAATAACCGGATTTTTTTCATTTTTGTTGTGGAATTTAAGAGAGCGAACCCAGTAGTACTATAAATATACTACTTTATCTCAGTGTAATATCCAGTTCGAAGGATATATGCCTAGTGACAGAACTTTTTGAAGCACCCTCGTATAAATGGACTATATATATATATGAATGCCTCTCTTTAGACCATTTACAGTAAGGTAGAGGTAATCAAAATTGAAAATTATTATATGTCTTTTTGAAGTGCTGTCACTGAAAATATTTTTGACATACAGGCCCTGAATTAATTATATAGTAAAATATGGCAAAAAGGGACAAGCCCCAACCAGATTTTGACAGGCCCCATGCTTGGGCCTATCCTATTTCGTGAACACTGCTTTTTGGTGTGTATCAATGCATTTGATTCTATGAACACTTGTGTATGAAAGTCATGTTTCCCCATACTGTATTTCCCCTAAATAATAGTAGTGTCTCCCCTAATAGTCCCCAAATAGAAGCCCCCCAACCCCCACCAACCCTGCTCCCCACAAATAAAGATAAGCATTCTCATGGTTTTAGTGTAGACACAAAACAAAATTCACTGTATACAAAATTAATAAATTAATTTATTTTGAAAAATGTCAAGTTAAACTCAGATTTCAGGCTTGACATAATTCTTGTTTTGTTTCAGTTTTACATGGGAGGCATTTCCTATCCATGGAAGATATTATGTAGCCCCAAGGATCTGGATCACGGCGTGCTCATTGTGGGATATGGTGTTCGTAAGTATAACCTCACTTTCTACTGTCTGCATAACTTGAGGATCTATACAAGGTTAAACTAAGCTGAAACTGAAATCCTGTAAAAATCGTTTGATAGAATCGTAAGCAGTATAGAGATATAGATAGATAGATACGGTACATAATGTGTCGTATAGTGTTATCCAATCTGAGGACATTTGACACATGAAGAAAAACGAGTAATTTTCCCTTCCCATCTAACGTAGTGCCACACCTGTGGCTGGGATGTTAAAAACGCTGCGTCCAAAACTTTCTCGCCTATCACCGCTCCAAGTTTGAATCCCACTGGGAGCTCGACTTGTCAAGTGAGAAAGTGTTGATTCTTATGAATGGTGGGAGGTATACAGTATACTGGTTCAACCCAGGAAAAACGGGGTGTTCTGCCTCTACCATAAATAAATCGACCATCATACATGGCCTAACTTGTTCTAAAAAGTACTGTTAAAGTTGGTGTTTTGTTACCAGCGTTACAGTGTAGACATACAAAAACATGTTCATATTACACATTTTACTACATGAACAAAAAAATAGGAATCAGAATCAATTAAGTTTTTGAGTGTATAAAGGGAAGAACTTCTTACATCAAAAACATTTTTGTCTCGCCTTTTCGAAGAAAAATGAGAGACATAGGGATCACTTTTTCGGCAGCGACGAAGGCGAAGACAAAGGCGACAGCGGCGTCAGCACTTGGTTAAAGCTTTTTGGAAGGTATATATCTCCAATACCGTCAAAGGTATTGCTTTGAAATTTTGTATGAGCATTCACTGGGGTAACCCCTTACACTTTCATTAAACCCTACCCCACAATGACCTTGACTTTAAAGACAACAGAACTACGTCAAATTTTCTTGGTTAAAGTTTTTTGGAAGGTATATATCTCCAATACCGTCAAAGGTATTGCTTTGAAACTTTGTATGAACATTCACTGGGATAACCCCTTACACTTTCACTAAGCCCCTGCCCACCAATGACCTTGACCTGGACTTCAAAAACATCAGAACTTAGTCAAATTTTCTTGGTTAAAGGTTTTGGTTAAAGTTTTTTGAAAGGTATATTTGAATGGCTCAAATGGTACCATCTGTGAGTCGTACAGCCAATAAGACATTCCGTTATCACTAGTGAAGCAGTCCGTCTGTCTCGCCTATCGCCAGTACGGATTTGAATCCCACTAGAAGCTCTACTTGTCAGTTGCGGAAGTTTCATATATGGCCTAGCATGTGTTAAAAAATGACGTTAAACAGTAGACGAGTATGAGCGATGATGCAATTAAAAGACCAGTTAAGAAAGTGGATAGCACGTTCTACTATGACAACAGTGGGTTCGAGCATCACTTGTGTCATAGGGTTACCTTGCAATATCAAGACACTTCCCCTAGCCTCGTCTGTCAGATGGAGACGTAAACTGGGCGGTCTGGTGTATCGTAGTCTATCCTCCAACCGCTTTAGAGAACCATAGGAATCTATTCAATAGTAACAGTAGGGCAGTGTCCCAGATTCTTATTTCTTACATACTGGATACGGTTATCCGCACTTAACATGGGTGATGGAAAGCCTGATCTTACACATGAGGAAGATAAAAGTTACATGCATCAACAATGACGTCAGTAATGTAAAAAGTTGCATGACGTCATTGGGTAAAAAATATGCTAAACGTTAGTTATTGGCGACGTCAACAGACAAAACATCAGCAATAAATATGCAAGAAAGAGAATCAATCGTGTATCTGGTCCAGATAGGGAACTCCAACCCTCAGTATAATTGTTTTAATCGGAACCGAGGCTCTAATTGGCACCTTGGCAGAGCCTCGATTCTGATAAAAACAATTATAGTTCGAGTTGGAGTTGGTATTCCCGAACTTTACCGGATACCCATGGAAGAATCTTATAATATCCTTTCCAACTCTTTGGGGTAGCTCGAAATAACTTAAATAAAAGGTGTGTTGATGAGGCGTAAAACCACAATTCAATTGAATACATACAGTGTACTTGATTGAGACTGTACTTTCATGCGGAATAAAGTTGTTGTATTTACAGAGGATAGCAAGCCTTACTGGATAGTGAAGAACAGCTGGGGTCCAGACTGGGGAGAAAAGGTAACAGACTTTTGAAGTATAATATTTATTTATATTGGTTGCCAGATACGCTTCATAGTTTGTAAAAATCATTCACTGGGGCATGGGACACTTTTATTGCAGTCTTGTTTTAAAGGAAACGAGTGCATGCAGAAAAAACACACTAACCGTCTCAATTGGCAGAGACGGGAAATCAAATGTGACTGGAATTGGTAAAGGCGAGAAACTGCAACAAACTAAGCTTTTATATGTCGCTTGATTGTTATGCTCATTAAATTGGTGCTTAACAAAAATTGCAAGCTATAGAGAGATATTTAACTGTAGGGTTTGATTATAAGAAAATTATTGTGAGGAGGACAGCGTTAATAGTATTTTTGAGCGATTGAAAAAAAAAAGAAGAAAGAAGACCCACCATTGAATGAAGGAATTTAAATGGAATAGCCCTTAAAATTGACACTGCATTAAAATAATATTGTGTTAGTTTTTATACCAGTTTGTGTTTTTAAAAAAAATGATCGCTTTGTTAAATGTTCTAAGCAAATGAAATTGACAACCTTGAACATATTTTTGGCGTCATAGTTAGTTACTTTGGTTCTGATTTCACTGACAAATCTTGACAGATAGAAATGTAGCAGATTATATTCTCTGACTCCTCTCAGCATTGACCACTTTGGATCCAATTTTAGGCATGTCAGACATAAAATGAAAACAATACATCTGAGAATATATATGCTAACATGGAGATGAATCGTTGTATAACAGCTCATCAAACATTACCACAGGCTTGAGAATAACTAACAAAATATATATTTATTTTCCTTTATTTATTGTTTATACTAAGGCAAACATTGAATGAAACGAAGTTTGTATATAACTTACACGACTCTTCCGTATTTTTTACGTTACCAAATTCAAAGAAAAATAGCAAATTATATGCACAATTTTAACTTCTAATGTATTCATATATTAATAAAATATAACACATTATCACTACAGGGCTACTACCTTGTGTACAGAGGAGTAGGCGTGTGTGGTCTCAACACCATGTGCACGTCAGCTGTCGTGGACTAAAACAGCATAATGAATGGACTCATTTCTGGCCAACGAAGACCTATCAATCCCAAAAACTGATGAAAGTCATTTCTACAACGTATTCAGAACAAATGTATTCATTTCTGGCAAACAACGAATTGCGAATCCCAAAAACTGATGAAAAAATATTCAGATACATTCCACGTTATTTCTCAAAATGATTTATATAATGTTGTGCCTATTTTGCGTAGGAATTACACAGAAAAATTGTCCACCTTTTATTTAATTCTTCAAAATTGAAGAATATAAAATTAATAATGGATAAAGACACTTCTCAATTGAAAAAGAATATTGAATGGAAAAATACATGCTAAGAATTAATATTTTGTATTTTATGCTTGGTGTACAAAAGGATGTATTAGTATTGTTGTTGTTGTTGTTGTGTATAAACATATTGATCAAAGACAATATCTTGTTATATTTTTTGAATCTGTGATATGTAGATCTGCCGTTTTCTAATGATAATTTTCATATATTTGTATACATAAAAATATATATTGCGACGGAGAAATAAAAAAAACTAAAACATGATATTTAAACTGAGATGTATGTTGTATTCAACTCGATCTAGTACAATAAACACAGAGTGTTTTCTCTGCTTTTGCTTTGTCATTCATTGTGGATAAAGCATGTATTATAACATACCAAAAAGTGCATAGCTGCATGATAAATATGTATGCATGACAAGTTTGGTTGGAGCAATTTACCATCGGTGCACATCACTTTACTATCAAACTCTCGAAGAAAACAACTTTGCGAGATTATTTTTAACAATACTCCGGAAAGTTTACTAGTACACAGTTTTTCAACTTAACTCAATATAGATAATGTTTGTAAGATTTAGATCTAGAGAAGTATAAAAGTTATATTACAATCAGACTAAGACACAGTAATAGTTTTCTTTATTGTCCGTTGCAAGGTTTAGATTTACTGTTCGTGGCGCTTGTTTCAGCCAAAGGGTTTTCAGCATTAACATGAGCAATTGTATTAGTACATACATAAATTATATGTCATTAGAAATTAGAACTGAACGTTTTAGTGGTAAATAAAAATACCTTAGTTTTTTTGATGGGGTTTTCCCATGTAAAGTTCTTGTTGGTGGGACAGCAAAAAAGAAAAGTTCATATAACTTCAGTTATCATTCATAATTGCTATGAAACTTTCAGGGTGTCTTAATTTACGAATATCCAACAGTTCAAACCCATTTTTGGATACAAATTCTAAAAAAAAAAAAAAAAAAATCCAAATTTTTCATGCAGCAGAATTTTGCATTAAAAATGCCCCATCAAAACAGCTTTTGCGCATGAAATTTTTATTTCTCAATCGATTTTGATAAGTAAAGTATTTTTATTTACCACTAAAAATGTCTGTTTCACTGATATACAACTTAGGTACTAGATGCATTTTGTCTAAAAAGTCCAAAAATTATTTGGCTGAAACAATCGTCCCAAACAATAGAATTAATTCGATGAAATGATTTATACTGTGCAGTTAAAGTTGTGTGTCATCCAGTTTTGCAACATTTGTAACATATAGTTTTCATTGTCTGTTTCATATTTGCAAGAAGGTTATTGTATATGTATTTTAAATCATACTATAAGATTCTATTTTGCTTTAGGTCCGCTGTTATATTATATATGCAGTCTCCAGATAAGCAATGTTTAGGGAATTCAAATTTGGGAAATCAGCCTTGGACATTTATCATAGGGCCACTGCAGATCCCGTTGGAGGGGAAGGCAGAGGGGTTTGTTCATTTTATCATTTTTTGTTCATGCTCATTTAAGGTCTTCATCATGACCCCTGCATTGTTTCAGGTGCCATCTCGCTCATATCACTAGAGCAGTGGTAGAAAATCTATAACGTGGCTCCAGCGTAAATGGAGTGTCTACAGTAGAATTTGCAGCAACTTTGCAGTTCAGGGTGAGAAGGTTCTAGGCCCGTTCTCCATATTTTATCTCGATGTACATGGAAGATGAGCCTGGCATGTTCATTCCTGTTAGGCGCCATATAACCTTTCATGTGTTGGTGCACCTTAAAACCCCAATTCACTTATCATTTCTTTACCAAAATGGCATATTTGTATGCATAAAGCAAAACAAACCTAAAATAATTACAAAATGTTTATTTGCTTAAGGGCGACAAGTATGCTACTCCGAAATTCTGAACAATGCAAAATCCCAGTTCTAATTGAAATGTAGCCATTTCCCTCACTAGAGCCAAGTTGTGCTGTCACCCCAACAAATTCCAATCAAACCGACAAAAATAATTTTATTTCTAGATCACTGATTGCACAAAATTACCTTAGGACTGAATTTACAAGACCACCCAGATCGTTTTTGTCTGGTAAAAGAACACCCAACCATACATTTAAAATATACATTATTGATGCTTAAATCTTGATTGTCTACTGTGATATATTTGTTGAAAAAAATAAATAGCTGTCCTCCTTAAATAATAAGTGTATTATATATTCAAGATAAAAAAAATAACATCTTGCTTATGTTCAGTGTTTCTTTCTTGGCAATTGATAAATATTCTAAAAATATATAGCACAATGTATATAACAGTGATATTAATTCTTGTTGTATTGTTAGTAACACAAATTGTATTTTGAATACACTAATATGTATGTGTGTGATCACCTCTGGTAGGTGCAGTATTTCTACACTATTCTACACTATTCTTCTTTCTGTTTTGTTTGGTTAAAATACAGTATCAGAAGGATTTGATAAATTGATTATTACCGCCAACGTTCTCAGTTATCTCAAAATGAGAGCATATCTCAAAATGAGAGCATTGGCAAACACTTTAAATAATCATAAAAATATAACTTTTTTTTTTAGTAAATTTATTATTTACAGAATGATTCTGTAAATAATAAATCTAGTAAAAAAAATATTTTTTATTGACCTAAACGGTCTGCATCTACAGTTTGGTTTCGACAACTAAAAGCAAGTAAGACAAAATTATAATTATGTTAATTCCACTTATTCAGGTACTGCATTTTCCTTTCAACTTTCGATAAAAATATATATTTTAAAATAAAATTCTATGGAAGTAAGTGTTTGTCTTTTTATCGTCTTACCAACGGACAGACGCCCAATGAGTTGTACAATTTCCAGGAACTAGTGTTGCCATAGTAACCACTATGGTATAAATATGTCAACAATTTTGGTTTGGGTAATAGTTACCCTTCTCCAATTCATAATTTTCCATGATCCCTGCATTGTTTTAGGTGCTATCTCGCTTGCAACAAAAGAGCTGTGGCAGAAAAACAATAAACGTGGCTCCAGCGTAAATGGACTTTCTACGATAGAATTTGCAGCAACTCTGCAGTTCAGGGTGAGAAGGTTCTAGGCCCATTTTTCATATTTTATCTCGATGTACATGGAAGATGAGCCTGGCATGTTCATGCCTGTTAGGCGCCATATAACCTTTTCATGTGTTGGTGTGCCTTAAAACCCAATTCAATTCCATTACCAAGATGTTGAGATTTTAACTTTTATTCGGTAGTCGATAACACGTGAGTTATTCGGTAGTCGATAACGTGAGTTATTCGCTTTTTATTCTAGGTTCTATAGTAAAATAAAAATGGAAGAGTAAAAATACAATAATGTTCAAAATTCAATTTTAATGAATCAATTTGCATAATGTGCACGAAATATTCAGGGTTTTAAAAGATACTGTAATTTTACAGTAATTATGGTTGAA
Source organism: Cyrtodaria siliqua (assembly GCA_037043455.1). NCBI lineage: Eukaryota > Metazoa > Mollusca > Bivalvia > Adapedonta > Hiatellidae > Cyrtodaria > Cyrtodaria siliqua. The sequence continues at coordinate 396,788 of JAWPHD010000190.1, forward strand.
CATCTACGGATAACTTAAGAAAGTATAACAGTCTCCCTAAAAAAAATGTCATAGGTATTTCGAATAGCCTATTTTGTACATTTGCTTCTATAAACTTGATGCATATTACATGTATTTTGTGTAAGGTTTGATGCGGGATGGGCCACCCCGACCCTCACAAACCTATGACGGGGTAAATAAACGGACCACCATTAACTGAAATGAAAACAACAACAACAAAAATAACATTGTCCTTGGTGCGAAACCCTGTTGCTTTTGGGTTCGGTAGGTAAAAGGTTCAAGGTCACATTGACTTACGATAATCCGATCACAGGAAAAAAATCCGCTCTTGTAAACTATTAGTTTTACAATCTTGAAGTTTTAAACAAATATAGTGCCCAGTGACTATAGTAAAATAGTTCGCACCAGTCCTGCATCATCTACGTTCCTACCACTAAATTAATAAGGCCTATCTATGGGCGTTCGTAAAATTCTGATGATCCATCTGGTGCCATTCATCAAGACTGCATCATTTCTTGGATGTTCCAGTATCAAACTAACAAACAATTACTTTAATAACATATCTTTGACGGGCATAGTATATACCGCGTTTGTTAGGTTTCCAGCAAAACTGAAATCTGCTGAAATGTCTAATATCGTAATCGTGAGAATGTCCATAATTTCAAAGTTCACGCAGTACGTTAAACAACAACATTTAGATGGAAAATGAATTGAAACCAACAATTGACGTGACACATCGATTCTGGCTAAGTAGTCTCATTAGATGCACCCCGTGACGGAGGACGGCGCATATCAAAAATCGTCTCGACGTTCGTAGACGTGTATTTTATGCACTACCGGCTAAGATACTTGGTTAGTTTTGTTCTTACATGATTACAGGTATATATGTCTATGAATTAAAGGGAATGTAGCGATACAGCAAAACAAACTATTATTGAGAGTTCTGACAAAAACATGGGCAAAGCTGAAACAATTATCAAAATTGGATGATAAACAATATGATCATTTGAAGGCTGTTCTCAAACGGATTTGGGAGCCGCCATTTTGAGAACAATGACATATAGTTCCAAATTACCATATATGGAATTTAAAGCAAAGAAAATGAATACAAATTCATTTAATGGTCATAAAAAAGCATTATTGCCATTAAGTATACATAATTGTCAAACGGTTGCTGTCATCTTTTTCCTATAAATCAGTAAATTTTCATAATTATAAATATTCCATATATGGTCTTAAAATGGCGGCTTCCATATCGTTTTCTCATATATTCTTTATTTATCATCCGATTTAGATAATTATTTCACCTTTTTCCAAGTTTTTCAGAACTCTCAATAATAAACAGTGTTTGGCTGTGTCGCTACATTCCCTTTAAAAACAAACAGTCCTTCACCCTCATTTACCTTTATATAAAACAGGCCTCCCAAATCTCCGGATAAAATCTGGATTCTCCGGATTTTCCATTTGCTTTCCGAATCTCCGGATTTAAGTGTATAATCTCCGGATATTCCATCAAAAAATGTTCATGATTAACAGCTATATTTTCACAGTTTATTTTTTGTATGACATTTTATTCTACGCGAAAAAAATACCGTATCCCTGGACTTCTCCTCTTGATTGACTTTGCAACTGCTTTTGATAATGTATCATGGTCCTTCATGTACAAAGTTTTACAATTATTCAATTTCGGACCTTCAATTATAAGTTCGAATAATTTTTTTATCTAAATCCTGTGTTATTGTAAATGGCCACATGCCAGAATGGTTCTACTTATAGAGAGGTTGTCGTCAGGGCGATTCATTGTCACCTTACCTGTTCATTATTTGCGCTGAAGTATTAGCGATATTACTAAGAACCAATCCAAATATCAAAGGTATTAATATAGATGACAAAGAATATTTAGTTTCACAAGCCCCGTGTGGTTCTCGGGGGCCCCGTTTGGTCACGGGGCAAAGAATAGGGCCCCTGCTGATCCCTTTGGAGGGATAGGCAGAGGGGTAGAATCCCCCCAAATTCATGTTCATTTTATCATTTTTTGTTCATGTTCATTAAAGGTCTTCATCATGATCCCTGCATTGTTTCAGGTGCTATCTCGCTCGCATCAAAAAGGCAGTGGCAAAAAAACAATAACGTGGCTCCAATTGGAGTTTCTACGATAGGATTTGCAGCAACTCTGCAGTTCAGGGTGAGAAGGTTCTAGGCCCATTTTCCATATTTTATCTCGATGTACATGGAATATGAGCCTGGCATGTTCATGCCTTTTAGGCGCCATATAACCTTTTCATGTGTTGGTGCGCCTTAAAACCCCAATTCAATTAGTTTCACAATATGCAGATGACACAAGTTTGACTCTAGATGGCTCCAGAGAATCACTGTATAACTCCATGATAACACTAACATTGTATGCAAGAATCTCCGGCCTTAATATAAATAGTGATAAAACAATAGTCACATGGTTTGGATCGAGAACAAACAATAATGTTAAACTATGTCCTGAATACAATCTTTTTTGGGAAAATGGTATGTTTACCGTTTTAGGTGTGAAATTTACAACATACTTAAATTCATTAGCAAATATTAATTACTAATCAAAAAGTAAAAATACTTGCCATTTGGTCTATAGAGGATCTGACATGAGTTGTCATTTCATACAAAATTTTATTAAACGAGTTCAGGAATGTGTTATTAAGCGAGCCTCCTTAATAACAAATTCCTGGACGAGTTTAATACAATTTTGTATGAAATGACAACGAGTGTCAGATCCTTTTTATCACATGGCTCAAAAACGACAAGAAAATACACATTATTGCTTGTGGTGAATCTACATACGGCGGACTGTTACCCTCACAACATCGTCGATTCAGTGCTATATCCACGGACTCCACGGACTAAACGGGTGTTCCGGAACAATGACTAGACGAACGTACTGACACTGCACTTGATTCGGTCGCCTTGTATTACACATGGTTAATATAAGGAAATACGTAATGGGTATATTATACGGAATACAAACAGTTCCATGTGATAAAAAAGAATACGCACTCCTATTGGTAAAATTGAATTGAATGTTGTTTAACGGCTCATCAACACAGTACAGGTTATTTAGAGCCGCCCCAGAGAGAGGGGAAGGATACATAGGAATCCGGGAACCTGCCCTACTCTTATTATCGAATAGATTCCTATGGTTCTTTAACGTGCTCGGAGGATAGACCGATACACGGGACCGCCCGGTTTACGTCCCCATCCGACGGACGAGGCTAAGGAAAAGTGTCTTGCCCAAGTACACACCGACGGAACTCAGTGGCACCACGGAGGATTGAACCCGGGGCCTCCGGTTACAAATCCGCCGCGCTACCGACTGCGCCACGCCAGCCCCTTGGTAAAATTGTCATCTTAAAAAAGTTTGGCCCTGTCAAAATTTAATTACTGGATTGCCAAATCCCTCAGCTGATAAAATCAAATTAGTTCAATTTTTTTTTACAAATTTCTTTGAAATAACTCGAGAGACAAAATAAAAAAGAAATACCACTATTCAAGACTATACATATGGCGGTCTTAGAATGGTTAACCTGGAAACGTTTATACCCGCTTTAAAAATAACATGGATCCGTCCAATATCTCAAACCGAAACCAAATATAGCCACCTCGTGAAAACTCTCTGTCCAATTATTAATGACATATATAAATTCGACACAGATAACATTAAACATAATTTAAACAGAATATATTATCCTTTTTGGAAGGATGTTCTTATTAGTTACAAAAGTTTTGCGGATCAAGTTAAACCAAGGTCTTGGCTGCAGTTTCACTCAGCATATGGCATAACCCGGGTATTACGGTCGGAGGTTCTAGTGTGTACAGAAGATGGTATGCAGGAGGAATATTTTTTATCAACGACATTCTAAACAAACATGGACATCTGTATTCATATATAGAATTCAACGAACACTATAATATACAGTCTAACTTTCTTGAATATGAAGGCATTATAACTGCTGTCAGGAATTATTGGCTAAATTGCACATTGTGCATCTAGCCGTAACAGCCCAAACACAATACGGCCACTAATACTATCGTTCATTAAACAAAATGAGAAAGGCTGTAGAACAATATATGACATAATGATCAGGAACAATATATATCCCAATACATTAAGAAAATGGAAAAATGAAGTTATTAGTGATCCAAATTTTGAATTTGAAAGAGTATATGCCTTGCCTGATACAATTAACAAAACATCCTAAATTACTCTGGTTCCAGTGTAGAATCAACCATAGGATACTTGAAACAAATCACCTGTTATCAAAAATGAATATTATTAATAATAATATGTGCAGCTTTTGCAATAATGCACCTGAGACTATTCAACATCTCTTTTGGACATGAGGCAATCTGGAATCTCTTCTTTGGTCAGACACTCGTACCCCACTATACAAATTCTACTTTCAGCGACCCACATTATGGCGAGGCCGAGGACTCCATAACTTGCTTCCCTTTGGGTCTAGCGAGGGTTGAGTGAGAACCTTCAGATTGCTCATTCTGATGACCATAAATAGATTATGGACTAAAATGCAAATTCTACACGAGATCTCATTCTGTCGTACAATAATGTTTTTCAACCATAAATGCATATAACTCGAGATGAAAGTGTGTATAGTTATTTTAATATCTTATATACAGAGTTATTTCGTTGCAAGAATAGCACACTGTTGAATTTGGTTATTGAATACTCGTGGATGTATTCGTATTGAAAACAACGTATACAATATACACAGCTATGGCACGTGTATGCTGCTTTTTCTGTTCGACTTTTATATCTACTTGATGTAGTCTTACGGAATAAAAACCAATACGAAATGTACTCGCAAAGATAGATGTGTCAAACATTCCCATAGATGTGGCGGAAGAGAAGAAAATGAATCTCTTTTAGAAGGTTTGGGACTAGGAATATACTCTATAGATTACTATTCTGGAACAATAAAAATATCCAGTCTGGTTGATTATTGCAAGTTTGACAGAACGAAGAGACTATTTTCTGGAATGCAGAGTGAAAACCCACAATTCTAGAGAATACGAAATCAGTCGAAAATAATGTCTTCACTAATATACAAACGAGAGGTGGAAATGTTGTGAGAACAAAAATATACAACAAGATAGTCTCAAACTTTGAAGCGGGGAATGTACAAAAAGTATTCGAAGCACATCTAGCTGATTTTGTTGATTCCAAATCGGAACGTTTGCGAAATACATGCTCACACCCAGATGTGCAAAGCGAGGATGTACTAGAGTTGAACTTTCAATATACGGAGACCACAACCATTTGTCACGAACATATATTCTAGAAGAAACTGTAGAAGAACTCCCGGGTATATTCTATATACAGCCAGCAAAAAATCAATGGACAAATCTAGCAGAGAATATTGATAGAAATATGATTATACTAGATAGAGTTCAAAATATATTGTACATTGTTTGATATTGTAACACTCACACTGGTAGAATTGCAGGGACTTCATTCTCACCAAAAGTATCATGGAATAAAGCAAAGAAGTATGCTGTATCAGCATTTGGCTTTCGTTGTTGCCCAATATTCATGCTTGATATACTGCAATTACGAAAATATATTATATCTCAGTATTCTTGATTTGATGATATCTCAGTATTCTTGATTTGCTGCTAGCTCAGTATTCTTGATTTGATGATATCTCAGTATTCTTGATTCGATGCTATTTCAGTAGTCTTGATTCGATGCTAGTTTATTATTCATGATTTGTTGCTATTTCAGTATTCTAGATTTGCTGCTAGTTCAGTATTCTTGATTTGATGATATCTCAGTATTCTTGATTCGATGCTATTTCAGTATTCTTGATTTGCTGCTATTTCAGTATTCTTGATTTGATGATCTCTCAGTATTCTTGATTTGATGCTATTTCAGTATTGTTGATTCGATGCTATTTCAGTATTCTTGATTTGATGGTTTCCCAATATCTCTGATTCTGTACTATTTCAGTATTCTTGATTTGATGATTTCTCAATGTCTCTGATTTGCTGCTACTTCAGTATGCTTGATTTGATGTTGTTTCAGTATTCTTGATTCTGTGATATCTCAGTATGCTTGATTCGATGCTGTTTCGGTATTCTTGATTCTGTGATATCTCAGTATTCTTGATTCTGTTATATCTCAGTATTCTTGATTCTGTGATGTCTCAGTATTCTTGATTCGATGCTGTTTCAGTATTCTTGTTATTTCGATATCTCTGGCGGGGTGATATTTCAACATGTAGCTCCACAAACATTATCAGAACCCCATTTTGAAATATCTCTACTAAAAAAAATGTAGAGATGAAGTTTGGCAAGTCCTCTTGCTAGCATGTCCTGGGAAAGAACAATACTAGAACTCCGTTTGGCACACCTCTACCGAAATAAAATGTAGAGATGCACCTGAAGTTTAGCAAGTCCTCTTTCGGTGAAATTTCCCCAATCATCTGAATCGAATCTTTTACATTCTGTCCAAATAACATCAACATCAGTCTTTCTTGTAGGAGTATTTCTATCTTTTCCACTATTGAGCAAGATATGTTTTTTCTTTCCATACTCTAGATACTTTTCCATTTCTCTTTGTAGGTAGTAGCCATATATCCCTACTTCTTTGTTGTCAATCATCACATGTAGATATTTTCTATCTTTCCTACGAAATATCGTTCTAGAATATTTGCATACTTAATTTGTATGTTGTTTTCGGAATATCTTTGACATGTTTTGTAGAACTCGGAGAAGCCGTTTGTTCAATACTATTTTCTACTATCTCATCTAGTACTGTAATTGCTAATCTCGCTTTCTTCTTTGTAGGTATTGTCTTTTCTTTTCCAAGGTGTACTGCAATTGGTGACTTCTTTTCTTCTGTAACTTTCTTCATTTCTTTTTCTAGATAGTATCCAAAAACTGGAACATCATTTTCTTCATAGTACAACATGGTATTGTTTTCTTTCTATACCGTACACACTTTCTGCACATGTAGTCATCCTCTGGTATAGAAATACATCTTACTGCATTTTTCGCTCCTTCCTCACGATCTAGTAAATATTCATGTGACTCTAGATACTATTTTTCACCTTCTAGTACAGTTTTTCTCTTTTTGCTGTAGTTAATCTCCAGTATCTTTGTCGGATTCCATCGTATTGTTTTTCCGCTCCATGTATTTTCTGTAGGAGGAAAAAATTCCACTAGTACTTTGTCTAATATGAATGAACGTGAGTCGCTCCAATTATCATCAGTTGTGAGTCCAAGTTCTTCTACTCGTTTACAAATCCTCTTCAATCCTTCAGTAGCATAGACTGTATGATGACTGGAATCCTTTTTCAAATAGCAAATATTTGAATCATATTTTGTCTTGGTATAATTTGCAAACCCTACCAGATAGTATTTTCCAATAGGCACGCGACTAACATATTCTATACAATCGGGAAAATCACAATGCAATTGTTCTACTCGTTTTCTAATCTTTTCTATTCTCTTTCTATGTTTCTCATGTGATTTTTCCAACTCACGCAACTCCTTTTCGTTTTCCTCCCAAACTTTCTCCTGCACTTTTTTGTTCACCTCTACCCATTTTCCCTTTTCCTCTTCTTCAAATATCTGAGCAATTATTTTTCTCTTTTCTTGGCGGAGTTCATTGATATTTTTCTATCTGTTTCTTGTTGAAGACTTTGAAATTTTGAAATGGAGGCTTCTCGTCACCTATTCTATTCTTCCCCTTTCTCTTCCATATCCACTCTACAAAATTTGTTGGTGGGAGGTAGTCTGTTGGTTCTATCTTCTTTGTTCTAGCCTTGGAAGGATTTTGATCACAAGGGATCAAATAGAAATTTTCCATTTTCGTATTGCAGTATATCCAGCACGAATATTTGGCAACAACGAAAGCCAAATGCTGATACAGCATACTTCTTTGCTTTTTTCTATGATACTTTTGGTGAGAATGAAGTCCCTGCAATTCTACCAGTGTGAGTGTTACAATACCAAACAATGTACAACGTATTTTGAACTCTATCTAGTATAATCATATTTCTGTCAATATTCTCTGCTAGATTTGTCCATTGCTTTTTTGCTGGTTGTATATAGAATATACCCGGGAGTTCTTCTACAGTTTCTTCTAGAATATGTGTTCCTGACAAATGGTTGTGGTCTCCGTATATTGAAAGTTCAACTCTAGTACATCCTCGCTTTGCACATCTGGGTGTGAGAATGTATTTCTCAAACGTTCAGATTTGGAATCAACAAAATCAGCTGGATGTCCTCCGAATACTTTTTGTACATCCGCCGCTTCAAAGTTTGAGACTATCTTGTTGTATATTTTTGTTCTCACAACATTTCCACCTCTCGTTTATATAGTAGTGAAGACATTATTTCCGACTGATTTCGTATTCTCTAGAACTGTGGGCTTTCTACTCTGCATTCCAGAAAATAGTCTCTTCGTTCTGTCAAACTTGAAATAATCAACCAGACTGGATATTTTCATTGTTCCAGAATAGTAATCTATAGAGTATATTCCTAGTCCCACACTTTCTAAAAGAGATTCATTTTCTTCTCTTCCACCACATCTATGGGAATGTTTGACACATGTATCTTTGCGAGTACATTTCCTATTGGTTTTTCTTTCCATATGCGTTCCCAGTTCTTTCTTGCTCTACTACTTGTATGCGATTCAATTATTTCTATAGTTTTCGGGATACTGCTATTCTGATACTTGTTCAATGTACAATTACAGATTTTGACATTACAATAGTCTCGTCCATGTCCAGTTGTTTTCGATACGAATGTTGCTATTGTTTGTACAATATTTGTTGCAGCACCTGTTTTTCCTTCGGTTAACGTCATCTTTCCTTGTTTTGCTTAAACATCCTTTTTTCCTAGATACCCAAATACATATATATCATCGATGCATGCTTTTTCTATCCCTGGGATAGATTGCAGTTTTGTTTGTCCACTATTCCCCTTTGTGTAGTCCACCTTTGAAATATCTGATACCAGGTTATTGTCGTAGGCATTTTCTTTGGCTATATAGTATGCTAGATATCTACTCGAACGAATCCCCAAAGTGATCCCATATATCTCCATGTTTCTTTCTTTGGTAGCTTTTTTTGAGTTCATATATAATATAGGTTTAGATTAAATTTCTACTTTCGGTGATAATATATGAGATTATCTGTATTGATTGGCGACCAAAACTTTATTCAACCAATCGAATATTTCATGTTTATCTTTTTCGGCTATGGATCCAAGTTTTTTCAGCTGTATAGATATGTCTACCATTTCATACAGAGTCTACCATTTCATACAGATCTTCCTTTTTCTGCATACCATGTTTTACTTTCGTCCAAAGATCCTCGAATCTATTTCGTAATTCATCCAGAATATCTTCTGTACTATCTTCGGTGTCATTTTGATCTGTACTATCATCTGACATTTCTTGTGTATCGTCGATGTCATTTTGGTCTTCTTCTTGGTCTTCTTTTTGGTCTTTCTTGATTTTCAATACATGTATTCCATCTAACCCCTGTAATTCTTTTTGTAATTCATTGACATTTCTCCCCCATCTCATCCATTTTTGCTCTCAGTGTCCTACCTTCTGGAGACAGAACTTTTTTTTTTCTTTGGGCTATTAGGATTTTCAATCTATCTTGCAATTCTTCGGTATCTTTCCCCCATCTTTTTCCTGCTGCTATGCTTACTCGTATTGTTCTCATTTCACTCATATGTAGTATATAGAGTTTAATAACCAATGTTTTTGAGATACGGGAAATATCTCTCGAGGTAGAGAAATGGCCCCGATATAAGAACGAGTGCGGAGAACGAGTTCTTATATCGTGGCCATTAAATGGCCCCGATATAAGAACGAGTGCGGAGGTCGAGTTCTTATATCGTGGCCATTTCTCTACCGATGGAGATATTTTCCTTATCTCAAAAACACAGGTTAATAAACTATATATTACATAATTTAAAATGATATTTTATTAATATTTCTATGATTCACGCCTTTTTACACCAGTTTGCATGAGAACGCCAAGACGACGTTACGTCATATGAAACCGAAACTTTTCGTTAATTTCCGTAATCGTTATTCCCCAGTGGCGGAATCTGACGACGACGTCCGTAAAACAATCGAAACGTCATTTGGCTTCCCGCCACTGACGGAAAAGGCCGAGCAATGTTCCGTACTGGGAAATATCTCCCAGCAAACGAGTAGATATAGCTTTTCTATACCCAGTATTTCCTATACAAATCACAGACAAATATGTAATATAGTTAGATTATTCTTGGTGCTTGTAGCATTATTCTTGCTGTATGTTTGTTGTAATGTCGGATGAAAATAGCTTGTCTGGCTCAACTTGCCTCCCGCTTACCGTTCAATATTGCAAAATGTAGAAATACTCCTGCTGGAAGACCCGGAGTTGATGCCGTTTTGGGTCGTGTGATTGGGAAACTTCGCCGAAAGTAGATTGCGCTCTCCTAAGTAGTATAGAAACTAGGGGTACTGGGGTGGGGGTGGGGGTTTCTTTGAGGGGTTGCAATGAGTTTTAAATGTGTTGGTTGGCTTGACTTATTGAATCTGTGTTACAAACTAATTGGGACAAATTGAATACACTATATATACTTAATTGGTTAATCACAGTGTACTGTCATAAACCTCATTACATCAGTAAATGAGAGAATTTATGTATTAAATAGAAATCGTTTAGGATTTCATGTTGCAACTGAAGACGGTTACTAGACCGAAAGCGCTCTTTCAGTTCGGATTATTGTCTATCCGAGTGAAGTCAGAGACGATTTCTGTGCTTGGGGCTATTTACACATGACACAATTATAATGTTTTTATAACATAAGTGTTACATAGAGAAAGTGTGTATACATAGTATACGCATGCAAACATTTAAAAACTGTTAAATCAAGAGACGGTTTACTTGACACGAAAACAATTATACATGGATATATAACAACCATAATATATACTAAACCAAATTGCTAAGTATCAGCCTAAGACTATGTCAATAATATTTTCATTTTTTTGTGTATTTTGTGCTTGATTAGAGATACGGTTAAACTGCAAAATAATGAGAGTAAATCGTCTACTCTGATTGCATGAACATATTTTAAAACTTTTAAGTCAATGTGTTTTCTTAGAAATAAGTTATAACACGTATACAACTGGGTATATAGGATTTTATCAAGTACTTCGTATTAGTGAAGCTTTCGATGTTCCTAATTCTAAAATATGCCAGTTAAAATTATTTTGACATCATGTTTTACTAGCATTACCACTACAAATGCGTTTGCAAAAGAAATTTTCGAAATATTTAATGTTAACGTTGAATTACAGTTACTTGAATTTCAAACAATATTCAATGTAAAAGGAGGTAATTTAAGATTATCCATATTTCATTTTTTTTATAGACGGATAATCTGCGATAAAGGGGTCAATTTTTTATGTTTTTTTTCTACTATTTCATACCAATTTTAATAATTGTATATCTTTAAGCGATCTTTGACTCATGTTATGTGTTTTATCAGCACATTTCATGTTTTCATATAAAGGGAGGGTAACTCTCAAAAGATGTAACAATTTAAACAAAAAAAAAAGTTTTACAAAGTATGGGTCAAAACAAAATACTTATCATATATCTTTTCTAAAATATATTTAAAATAAGAAAGTTAGTTAAGATACAAAAGCTGATACTTAGCAATTTGGTTCAGTGTACTTTCCATAATTATACAGGGTTGAAAGTAACCGTAATCAACTGTTTTTAGTAAAACAAACGATCACACACACATTGTACTACCTGTGTGTACAATATACATAAGAACAGTAACAACCGCAAACCCTGGGGTAAGAAAATCCCCGTGCGTAGTGTGCTAACTGGGCAGGTCGCTACCACGAGGCAATCTTTGGTCAGACACCCGTAACCCCCTATACAAATTGGAATAGTAAAAGAATTCTGGTTAAAACTCAAAGATTATATTACAGAAAGATGCACAGCAATTGTAATTTTGACAGAAACAGGTATTTTATTTGGAAATAGTATATTACACATAGTCTTGAGTAAAATCATCATGCAAGCCAAGCTTTACATTTACCAAAGCAAGATGCGACGTCAAATCCCACAGCTTTTAAACCTTTTAAAACGTATATTATATCTGTATACAAAGTCGAAAAAATAACAGCATATACAAATTTAAAATGTAAATAAGTTTGAAGCCATATGGAGTCAATACCTTGCCATCCGTGGAACTGGAGTACAGAGGTCATTTTTTGTTTTTTTCCTGTTATCATCAGTTTGTTCACTCCTTTTTTTAGTATCAACCACTAGCAAACAACTAAACCTTTACATACTGAAAAAAGATAATGACAAATAACACCCCTTGCCTATATCTTGCCCTTTCTTAATTAACATTCCGCCAACGCCCACCCTCGCTTTCCCCTCCCCCCATTTTTTTAAAAAGAAAATAAGTATTTTTGAACGTTTTTGTATATTACACCTTTGAAAACTCAAACATCCTTAAACAATTACCTGATTAATGACTTACTATGTTATATTATAACAAGAAAAGTATAACGCATGCGTTATATGTAGACGATTTTTAATAATGGGTTAGACTGTGGAGGCTTTGTTCAAGTCACATACCTTTAGTCGTCGATATGGAGAAGGTAAACTGAAGAATTAAAAGATACTGTATGAATACTGTACAGATAAGTTTTTATTTCGTCTAAGTTATACATCATTATACATGATAAAGGGAACATATTCAAGTATTTTCGATTAAGCGATTTACAACTGAGCTATTACAAAGGGAATTTCAGTGACCATGCTACAATATAATATAAAAGTCATATTTACTTAAATTTTACAAGTGATTATCATATGGGCCTTATTTATGTTCATGTTTTAGTTGTATTCAGACTCAAAACCGCTTCGGAGTTACCGTTAAGACAATCAACTTTGCATTTTAAATGAATTACGAGTGATTTATAGAAAATATTTAATTTTTTAACTTCTTTACTTCATTATAATCCTCAAATATGGGTGCCGAAACGTCTATGGTAAAAATTAAAATAGATGCCGAAATGATTTGATGCCGAAACTTCCAGGTGCTGATTCGTCTAGGTGTCGAAATGGCTTGGTGCCGAAACGTCCTGAATCGATCTTGATCACACAGACGCAAAAACTTGAGAATTGTCTGCAATATTTGGAGATCAGTCACAAGTTCCACAGCATTCGTTCGCTTAATTACTTTTAATCTGTGTAATATGAACAAGGCAAAGCCTCAAGACGGGCGGAACTAACTATTTTAAAATAGATCTAACGATGTGATGCAGGTTTTAGCATAATACTGTATTTTTTAATGCACATTGAGCTGGACGAAAAAGAAAGAAAGAACAACTATTCAGCCTGCATTTGCATATTTAGTCCACTAGTGCAACATGACAAATATATTTTCCACACAGGAAGTTATGTAATATTATAAATAAAAATACAGATTTCAAGTCTCTGGATCTCAAATTTAAATTAAACTGAACAGTGATAGCCATTCTCATTCAAACTGAATGCAGTTACCTTAACAATCATGCCATGTGCAACTTGCCATCATATGTATCTAGGTCCAGACTGTCTTTGTTCCAGAATTGTGACATTGTGTATGATGTTTCATCTGACTTTGTTATGAAGGATGTTTTGCTAATGAAAAGGTTAGTGACTATCATGTCATCCGCCTTGCAATATTAATTTATTTTAAATTTCTTTATATTTGTAATATTAATAATAAATAAAAGGTAATTAGCGACTGCAATGTCACCCACCTCCAAATATGTTATGTAATAGTGATATTGAATCAATAATTGTGTCACCCCCGCCATAAAATGAATTTAAGTTAGCACCTAAAGTCCTTAAATTCACTAGATAAAGTAAAGGTTAGCCTCTGTTCCACCTCCAAATTTGTTATCATATTAATTAATTTAAATACATTTAGAGTCAATAATAAATGAAAGTTTCGCGACTGTTTTGTCGCCCACATCGAAATATATAATGCTATTACTTTGTGGTAGAACATACACATTTAGTAATCATGCTGGTCCCCATTTCCGCAAAACTACACACATTATAATGATGCATTGAGTGCTTCAACTTGAAACCAATATTCATGACTTAATTACTCAATTCATTTCTTTCGAAATGGAATACATAAATAAATCATTAAACTATCAGAAACATCAACACACTCATGAATGACATTTGCCATCCCTTTTCAACCGCAAAACAACCCGGAATATACCGGAGAATAGTATAAACCGAAGGTTGACGTCATCATTGTATGCGTTTGTGACCACGTGATGATATTTTGATCACGTGACCCCCCCCCCCCCTTCCCCCCCACCCACCCCAACCCGCACCGATCAAATTGTCTTTCTTTTTTACAGTAAGTATTTATATAATGACATCACACACTCTTGCAGAATGTGAAAGATAGTGGGACATAACGGCTAATGTCGTGACTTTCACACTCTATAGCATTGAGTATATCTCACATCACACACTCTTGCAGAATGTGAAAGATAGTGGGGAATAACGGCTAATGTTGTGACTTTCATATAGCATTGAGTATATCTCACATCACACACTCTTGCATAATGTGAAAGATAGTGGGACATAACGGCTAATGTTGTGACTTTCACACTCTATAGCATTGAGTATATCTCACATCACACACTCTTGTATAATGTGAAATATAATGGGACATAACGGCTAATGTTGTGACTTTCACACTCTATAGCATTGAGTATATCCCACATCACACACTGTTGCAGAATGTGAAAGATAGTGGGACATAACGGCTAATGTTGTGACTTTCACACTCTATAGCATTGAGTATATCTCACATCACACACTGTTGCAGAATGTGAAATATAGTGGGACATAACGGCTAATGTTGTGACTTTCATACTCTATAGTATTGAGTATATCTCACATCACACACTGTTGCAGAATGTGAAAGATAGTGGGACATAACGGCTAATGTTGTGACTTTCACACTCTATAGCATTGAGTATATCTCACATCACACACTCTTGCAGAATGTGAAAGATAGTGGGACATAACGGCTAATGTCGTGACTTTCATACTCTATAGTATTGAGTATATCTCACATCACACACTGTTGCAGAATGTGAAAGATAGTGGGACATAACGGCTAATGTTGTGACTTTCACACTCTATAGCATTGAGTATATCTCACATCACACACACTTGCAGAATGTGAAATATAGTGGGACATAACGGCTAATGTTGTGACTTTCATACTCTATATCACTGAGTATATCTCACATCACACACTCTCGCATAATGTGAAAGAGAGTGAAATATATCTGCTAATGTTGTTATGAGCACACGCCATACTACTGAGTATACCTCACATCACACACTCTGCAGGATATGAAAAATAGTGGGACATAACTGCTAATGGTTTGATGATCACACGCCATACAACTGAGTATATCTCACATCACACTCTGCAGGATATGACAGGTAGTGGGACATAACTTCCTTACTACACACGCTCCAGATAGTGGGATATTATTGATAATGCAGAACACTGATATTTATATTTACAAAAGACACAGCTTTAAACACAGATTTATGATATTCTAAGTAACAGTATAACAATTGAATATGAAAACAATACATCATAAACACTATCTATATGTCTGGGACTATGTCCGGGTGTATTCATTGATACATCTAGTAACAAAAGCAAAGGCAATTCCTGGGAACATTTCTAGGTTCTCATTTGTTCCTATTTTATCTGGCTTTTTTTCCAATTACTTCATTTTATCATTAATAAGTTCATAAGAAAGAGCTACTCCAAAGTTTTCTAACACTATATTTAGAAAATGCTCTCTTATTTGGTGTGTAGCATGGCATACTGCAATGATATGCAAATACTTGTCCATGTATATGGATTCACATTAAGGACAAAACTTTGATTCTTTAGTTGGAACCTACCCATATTTTGCTCACGGTAACGAGACTAAGTCTATCCAAAGCACATCTCCATATAATCGCTGTCTCAATACGTGTGTGAATTGTCGCAAATCTTACGAAAGATTCATCATTATTCAGTCTTTCAATCCATGCGATCGTTTCGTAATGTTCTATAGCATTTTTGCAAATGTTTTTCCAAGTTTGTTTCACAGGGAAAACTCCCGATTTAACATAACTATGTATATAATTCAGTAAATGGTATTTTTCTAGTACAGTAAATAACTCTGGAATGTACCCTTTCTGTGTGTTACCATTTCTTATCAAAAATATAGCCAGTCCATTGTTGCAAAGTATGTGAAATACTAAACCGCGAGTTTAAAACAAAAATCAAGATGTGTGTGTGTCCCTTTAAGGTAGTAAGTTCAAAGGAACTATAACGGATTCCTTTATCTGCATTCACGTGAGTAGTAGTTGAACCCGACCAATTTCGGGCAGCACCCTTTCAACTGACTGCTTTCGTAGCTGATTTCTTTTTTCTTTGGTTTTCCACTCTTCACACGCAATGTTAGGCGGAGCTTAGTTACTCCATATTTGACATTCCACACAACTGAACTACTAATAGCCCATTTCACCGGTACATCGAAAATCTCCGTACAATGTTCGGAATTTCAGTCACATGGCGCAAAGAACTAATCAGATGCTGGTAGTCACAGAAGTATCAACACACACAAATTAACCAGTTTCAGTGTTTATATATTGAGTAAAAGTATGCGCATTTGTTCGCTAAAACACCGCATTCATTAGTGATATTCTATACAGAAACCATCTTGACTTATTCCTTGAAAACTAGATCGGATTTCAAATCTACACGAACGTTTACATTGGAGAGTGTGCGCGTAAGTTGGAACCGGTGTTACGATAGAAATATTGTTTTCTGACAATCCCGTTTTTGAACTGTATCAACAAACACGCTTTAAGTTTTGTTTTTCTACAATAACAAACACATTAATAACATGTATCTCTGTCACGTATTCAAGTTATAGTCAGACATTTAATAAAAAAATTGTATTGATTTTAATTCACATTGGGCACCGTTACAATGGATATTTAATGTGCCTAACGGCGTTTGACTGGTCGACCTATTTGGCTACTCGGAGATAGCTCGTTATTATCCGTGATCTTTCGACAAATGTCGGAGTGAAATGAAAGTGGAAGTATTCAATCGATATCAACATATTTCACACACAATGCGTTTGTGAACGTTCATGGTTTTGGTAAACGAGACGCTGGCATCCACGTTTCAGAATATATCAATTGTTTGTTCAAATGTGTTCGTATCTATCATTTGATTTACAGATGTAGATTATTTTATATTTATATGAAAGTTGAATGTTTACAAAACATGGTATTGTTTTTTAAATCTGCCAACCAACCATGTATTGGTCATTGTAAGGTTTATATTGTCAAAATGACTAAAGAATATCTGGTTGTAAATCTGCCTATAAATTGTGATGTCACCGGTCAACGGTCGTATATGCATGTCCAGTTCATTTGAAATATTGTTCTGCCTTATCTTTTAGAGACTTCAGGCGTTGATCCTTTTCTTCTCTGTGCAAACTGGAACAGTTGAGATACGCTTTCAGCATAGAAAATAGTTCCTTGCCTGGGTCGCTGTTAACCACGCACTTGGCGATACTCGGCATGAATGCAGAAAGAATGTTACTATACTCCGATGGAACGTTGATTTTTTTTATTTGTTCGGTAAGTTTTCGTTGAGCTTCATCCTCTATGAAGAGACGAACAGTTTCCAATATTGCTTCGTTTATTGGTGAGATTCTTTCTGCATTCCTTGGACCGTCATTGAATCCTCTCTGGAAATCAATTATTGCGTCCTGAATGGCGTCAGCCTCTCCGCTTTCCCCGCCGTCAACCCGAAGTCCGATGAAATCTAGTAGCTCTTCCTTTTTAAACGTTATTTTAACTGGTGTTTCATCTTCTATTTCAAAGAAATACTTAATACTTTCGATTGGATCTTCATTGATTTTACCCATACAATGCAGTAAAAATTGGAAATCTTCGTCACTGAAACCAGCGAAAAGGTTACTTGGAACGAAAAAGTGCAACAACTCCTTTTTCTGAATAGCTTCTACAAGGAACGCAACAACTTTTCGAATTGCATCAATAACGTTTGTGTCCGCCCAGAAGGTTGCGTCGGTCTTTTCTATCACCCAGTAGAGCGCCGTTTTCAAATGAAACGTTGTGAGCTTTAGTTGTTCACGTTTGTGTTCATTTGCTGACTTGTGTTCGTTTGTTATCATACCTTTTAGATATGACTTTAAGATGAGTAAAATGCTCTTTTGCACTGTTGACAGACTTTCGGCGAGTTTTATTTCTGCTAAGTTGAATGACAGGCAAAAGTCCTTGTCAATATTAGGATCTTTAGGCGCGTATTTTGAAACAACATAGACATCCATGTTGTATATTTCTTCAACGGTTTCCTCGCGAAGCCATGTATGTGTTCGCAACTTCCATTCTTCCATGCATTGTAGTTTTCCAACAACACGTAAAGCTGGAACAAAATCCTTACTCGTTTTTGAGGAGTAGGTTGCCGTTACCTGTTCTGGGAGGGTGGTAGGTTCATGTCCAATCTTACGTCTTTTATGCGGTATCTGTTGGTCATTCTTGTCATCCATTTGGTCCAGGTAGTTCAAAAAATATTGATCAGTTGAATCATCGTGGGAAGCGCCTGGAACACAAATGCCTGCTTCTTTGTCTTTTATCCGTTCAGTCGTACATCTTCTATATAATATCTGTTGGTCTTTTTCGTCATCCATTTGGTCATTTTCGTCTTCCAGGTCTAGGTCGTTCGAAAAATATTGATCAGATGAATCATCGTGGGAAGCACCTGGAACACAAATGCCTGCATCTTTGTCGTTTCGGCACTTTAAAACTTGGTCAAGAATGCGGCCGAATGTCTGGAGTTGTCCTTCGTTATCTCTTTTATTTTCATCTTTTTGAAGTTGTTCTTTGTTGGCTCCTTTATTTTCATCTTTTTTGCACAGTGCTATTACATCTAAAACATTGTATAAAGCCTCCATGTCCGTTCTATTAAATGGAACTACTTTTCTCCTCATGTGCAGTTTTTTCTTTGTCTCTAGACTTCTTCCACGCGCGACTGTTTTATTTGCATTCATCACTTCGGGTGAAATATCTATATCGAGATCGTGGTATTCCGTTCTTGCCAGGCCAACTTTAGAATCTTCTCCGGTCGTAGTAACTCGAGTCCTCGACCGTCCTCGTATATAATCTTCGGTTGATGTTACAATAATGAATATTCCTCTAAGAATTGTAAATAACTCAGGTCCAACTTCTCGAAGTTTCTTGGACGGTAGATACATTCCATCTATCAGATCTACTTCTTTCAAAATCGATTTCATTTCTGCAGCCTTAATCCAAACAAAACACGGCGTGTCCTTGCGAAATTCCAAATTTTCAACGGGTATTTCCAGTTTACCCGAGCAAAGGAGAAAATCAGCATCGCCTCCATCCTTGGCCGATCTCAGTTTCAGTTGCTCCCCAGTGCTGCCTACAAGATGAGCCTGTTCCTTCCCAAAATAACTGAGAAATTTGTTCAAGTTTTTCACATATTGTCTGTGCCGTTCGTCGTTTGATTCAGGCCTGGAATGCTCCATAAGCTTCTGAAGAAAGTATTGCTGATCGCGGCGGCTAAGATTTTCTGACATTGTCTGCAAATTTCAAAAGTTAACATGTTACACTATTTTTAAATACAATTTTTAAATTCATCTAAAGTACAGTTTCAGTACTATTAAAGGGACACACGGCAATATTGGTATGTTTAAAACTCGTGACGTAGATCTACCGTTTTTCAGAGAAGTGGTATTTAAAAATAGATCTTTATCTATTAATAATGTTGTGAATAGTTCAAAACAAACTGTTTTGTTGTTGCTTATGGGATGCCGAGTTGTCCGTCGTCCGTCCGTCGTCCGTCGTTAACTTTTGTCTCGTTAAGACAATAGGGCCTTCATTTTTCATCCGCATTTTCATCCGATCTTTAACAGACTTTACCAGATTGTTAATGTCAAGGAAAGCTCGGACAAGTTCGAAAACCAGCCAGATCGGACCAGTAACAGTGGAGTTATGTCCCTTGAATTAGTCTTAAAAACAGCTATTTTTTGCCTCGTTAAGGCGATAGTGCCTTCATTTATCATCCGATCTTTACCAAACTTTACCAGATTGTTAATGTCAAGGAAAGCTCAGACAAGTTTGAAAACAAGCCAGATCGGACCAGTAACAACGGAGTTATGGCCCATTCATTTAGTTAAAAATACTATATTTTGCCTCATTAAGACGATAGGGCCTTCATTTATCATCCGATCTTTACCAAACTTTACCAGATTGTTAATGTCAAGGAAAGCGCGGACAAGTTTGAAAATCAGCCAGATCGGACCAGTAACAACGCAGTTATGGCCCTTGATTTAGTTAAAAATGCTATATTTCACCTCGTTAATACTTCGTTAATTGCTTCATTATTCATTCAGTGTCCATTGTAGACTCTTGCAGCAGTAACAGTTCAAGTGGGTCAAACAAAATAATGACTGGTAAAATAAGAGAAGAGTTTTCAATATGATCCCTTATAAGTCTATGTAAATCTGTGACCCCACAGGGCAGAGCAAATTAAACATATGGTCACCATTCAAACAGGGTTGGTAGAGGACCATTAGCTATGGTACATGCAACATATTAGACCTCTTGTTGTTTCAAAAATGAATATGGGTCAAATATTTTATTTTACTATATACGAGTACCAGTAACCATATAACTAGGTAAAAATATTACCAAGGGCGGAGCTAGATTTGACACTAGAGTTGAATTTGAATAAACGTGTTAGATGACATTAGCTAAGGTTGCATGCGATATATGAGAGCCCTACTCCTTGTGGATTCAGAGAAGATTGTTTTAAGAATGTATGATACATGCTAAATATTAAACCTGTAATTAATACGAGAAGATTGTTTAAAGAGTTTGCTACATAAATTTGATATAAAATCTGCGAATCCGGGGGCATTACCATTTGAACAAAGGACCATAAGCTAATGCTACATGCAATATATGAGCGCTTTATACCTTGTGGTTTCCGAAAGGACATTTTTTACTTTTTTCCCTATATATACTAAAGGTATGTACTAAAGAAAAAAAGAAACACAACTCGGGAATTTCTGCTATATAATATATATACTGCAGTCAATTCCGAGTAATATTACTTAGAATGTTTTGTAAAAAAAAAGGGGTACAGCTAGTTAAGGAAAAGATAAAACTGTGCTGCTGTATAGTTTTTAATCACAGTACACTTTGTAAGTTCCGCTTTGAAAATTTCAGCCATTTTTTTACTGTAAAAAGGTTGCAAAATTTACGTCCTAAGTTTGCTCACCTGCTTGAGCCAAACGAGTATACTTTCAGTAATGAAACTTTCAAGAGAAAACATTTGCTGTGTTATGTGTTGTTTCGGTCTGTTTTTCGAAAGGAAAGATATAATGCAGCCATGAACGGTTCAATTAACAGCAGCATATATTACATATTATACATAGCGGAAATTCACGTGTTGCGTTTCAGTATTCCTTTAGTTTAGGTCCATGTAAAGCATCTCAAATTAGATAACACTATTAACAAATAACGCGAATGGATTTTTTGTATAGATATTTATACTAGGTATAAACGTTCATACACTGTTTGTTTCGAAGACATACTTCCGTTTTAAAACAATGAAAACTAAATGTTGTGTGACAATCGTTGAGAAAGGCTGATTCCTCGGGGATAAAAATAAACAGCTATGAAATTGTAATGTTTCACGTTAATTTTGATATTTTGCCGTACAATCTATTTGTCACAATACTTAAATTTTAATTTAAAAACCGAGTTTTATTGTAACAATTAATCGACCAGAGAATATGTTCTTTAGACTGCATCAACCAATGACCCTGGTAGAGATTGCGATCGCATGTCTGGTCACTGAGTGACTGTAATTATCGATTAAGCGCTCACTTGAACAAGATTTGAAAAAGTGCTAAAGAATCGGCGAACATACTTTTGTTATTATTGTTATTAGCGGCATCTCGATGAGACCGGCAATTTAAAAAAAGCAAAGGTTCCAAAAATGAGAAAAAAATGTCTGGGTCGGGGCCTTTTTTTCAGGTCAGTCGGGAAAGGGCAATAATTAAATGTTTTAAGTGTGGCCTAACCTACATATGTTCGATCGTTGTTAGTACTCAATATTTCCACAGACATATTAATATTAACCCACTGTTTGTTATTAGGTCTGTGATATTTCAAAGCAATTGTTTTTGCATATTATGAACTGTTGATTATATTGCTCTAATAATATACTAAAACCAATATATGGTACATAACTAGGGGGGGAAACCCAATTCCAATTGTACTACATTTTATTACATTATATGCAAACTGGTTAACTCTTTCTTTTTACAGGATTAATTAAACTTAATGTGCTTGATCCAAAAATTTCAAGATTGTCGTGTGTCTCTTTAAAGATGGTTAAGTTATGCGAATAACAGTGAAAGTTATTGAGTAAGAATTAAGTTGTAAAACAAGATCTAATTATTTTCTTTCGACATTTTAGACATATTCATAAAAGCAGAGTCCTTAGACAGAATTAATTTAATCTGTAATTGTTTACGCGTAATGTGTTTTAGTTTGATAGGAGTTTTCGCCATTATCCCATCACGCTACTGCTTGTTTGTGTAAGTCACGTACGCGCCTGCATTGTGAAATCAATATTGAGGGAGAACCCAACTTTCTATATCTATTTATAGAACGTAGACATGTTCGCTTACGTTACTATCAATCGGCCTGTGACGGTCATACGACACCAATTCATTTTCCATATGCCTACCTTATAGCTCTAAGCTCTGTACTGAGTTCCCTAATATAGGAAGCTATATTTTTTTATTACTTGTTTTGAAAGACCTATCTTAGTTTTATCAAAAAAACATACAAAAGCCATACATTGAGTATGTTTGGGTCGGATGGTGCTGACCCACCTACTTGCGTGTAGAAACATGAGGAAAATGTAAAATATACTTCTTTCTTTGATTATGCAACACATTATGAATACATTGCACAAATATGGAACGCCATGACTGTCTTATGATGTTGCCGATTAATATATGCAGTGTATTTCCCTTTGTATTTTGTAGATCCTTCATGATATGCAGTGCATTTTTAATTATATGTGGTAAATAAGTCTTTATATGTGGTAGAAAAGTATTTATATGCAGTAGATCAATCATTATATGCGATAGATAAGTCATTGTATGTAGTAGATAAACCAGTATATGCGGTCCAGTTATCGTTATATGTGGTGCATTAATTACTATATGCAGTACTTTATCTAATATATGAGGTCCTTTGAACATTATATGAAGTAGGTTTGTATTTATATGCAGTGCTTCTGTTGACTTTATATTTGGTACATATTCTAATATACGTGGTGAATACGTCTTTATATTCGGTGGTTTCAATTGCATTATATTCGGTACAAACGGCTTTATACGTGGTGCATTTCTTATGATATGCTTTGCTTTTTCTATTATATGCGGTGGTTTTTTCATTATGATGATGAGATCAATCGGAACACTCGTTCTTTTAAGATGTTACGATTTTATCGGAAATCTAACTAGACAGCTTCACTGCGTATGTCCAGTTTCACTCAAACAAGGAGGAGCAAACAAGCGACAGTCAAACGCCGATTTTATCGGCCGAAAAAAATCGCTCACGTAAAGTGCATTCCAACTGCGATCATGGTCAAGCATCTCGTCTGATCTATTTTCTATAAAAAAGATACGGCAAGTTAAGCTTTTTCTCAATATTGATTACATAATGCACGCGCGTGACATACATAAATAAAGAATATTTGTTGATGTGCAGTGAATAAATAGAGAATATTTGTTTCTTTGGAGTGAGGCGGGGGCTACACAAATTCCATGAGGGAAGTGTATGCGGGGGGAATGAGGGGTTAACGAATAAAAACACACGGGGTATGTTGGCTGGAGATTTTTCCTTTTTTTTTTAGGATATCAGTAATTACTGAGAGAATACACGCAAAACAAGTATGCACCTATCAATTATTTCCCCCGCCGGTGTAGGGGTAGGGTCGCAACAGGCTCACCCAAGGAAAATCGATTTATTGTTATATCCCCTCCCTAGGAGATCATTTTTAGGGTAATCCCCAATGTTGGTATTATACCAGTTCTGTCTGAAGTCCCTACCCCGGTGTCAACGTTGTTGGTCTAATCCAAATTTTCCACGCAATATCTGTGGAAGGAAAATATGTTGAAGGGGATGGTGATGGGGAAGCGGGGTTCAGGGGATCTTTTCGAGATTTTTTTCAGGATGGGTTGGTGTATTTTTCGAGATTTTCCAAGGGACTGGGGTGTTATCAAAACATATGCTATTTTCTAACGCCGATCTGTCAACGTGTCTATGTTTGACATAATTGTATTCAACAGTTCGTGTGTTTTATATTATTAAAATGAATTCAGTCTTGGTTTGGACTGAAAAAAGTAAGACAGTTTTTGTTCTATTTATAAAACTGGAAATCCTCTAATTACGTAAAGCGTGTATATACTCTGGCCAATCGCTGTGGGTCTAAATAATCGATAATGACAGCGTTCTATGTGCAGTCAACGCTGTGTAGCAGTCTAAATCGTAACATCTTTAAAAACGAGTGTTCCGATTGATCTCATCAAGCCACCGCATATAATAGAAAATGCACTGCATACCATAAGAAATGCACCACGTATAAAGCCGTTTGTACCGAATATAATGCAATTAAAACCACCGAATATAAAGACGTATCCATTACGTATATTAGAATATGTTCCACATATAAAGTCAACCGCATATAAATACAAACGTACTTCATATAATGTTCAAAGGACCTCATATATTAAATAAACTACTGCATATAGTAGTAAATGCACCACATACATTGTATAACGATAAATGGACCGCATATAATGATTTATCTACTGCATACAATGACTTATCTATCACATATAATGATTAATCTACTGCATATAAATACTTTTCTACCACATATAAAGATTTATTTACCACATATAATTAAAAATGCACTGCATATTATAAAGTATCTACCACATATAAAGGGAAAGACACTGCATATATTAATCGGCAACATCATTAGACAGTCATGGCGTTCCATACACAAATGTAGGATTTAACCTTTATAAGTACTCTTCAAAAGTTGAATTTTAATTTTTAGCAAGATTGTTTGGTTTGTTTACCTTGACAACCAATCAAAATTAAGAGATTCTGTGTAATAGCTCCGAATTTACCCTGGAACTTTTCCCCTGCCCGCTGACTGGATGATATACTATTGCCCGGGCCGATGCCAACCAGATAGTAAACATATTTGCAAATTGTTTCCGAGGTAACTAAATCAATAATTAAATTTGAAAGAAGCAGCTTTTGTTTCTTAATTTATGTCCATCTTTAATTGGATGTCGAAAGATATTACAGAACATGTCCTGAATGCTTACCTATATCTGAACATTCAAAGTTCAGGTTTCCATAAAACAAGGTAAACACCTACGTTTTTTTCTGTTATTTATCAATAAAACAAGCATTTTGGAAAACATTACCGATAAAGCAGCAAAAATCTCACCCTCTATATAAAGTATCCAGGAAAAATGAAATCAGACTATATAAAGCATTATAATGTGTCTTATATATATTTTATTGTTTATATACGCGTTGACGGGCATTTTTTGATTTACATATATAGTTTATATTACTACCATATCATCCCATATTTTTAATAGTTTTATCTTTACATATTTACATTCATTTTTAATTACTACTTAATTTCTTCATCTTTTGTCGGTTTTTGCGCACAATATGACCTATTTATGTGTCGACGTGCCGTAAAACACCATTCATTCATTCATTCATTCTAATTATAAAGATCATTAGATCATTAGACGCACTGTGTGTAAGTAGGTAATATTATAATGGACATTTATTAGATGTTGCCGATGCTTTAAATATTTGGGGTTCGCTTCTTAATTATACTGGCTCTTTTTCGTTAAATCAACAATGTCTTTGTGGAAAGGCCTTAACAGCAATGAATACTCTCTTGGGATTATGATAATTACAACCTCTAATAACCAACATATAGTGTCATCATTATTATTTTTATTTTTTTCATTTGCTATTTATGAGAAATTCATCTTTGTCGTATGTGTTATATGGGTTATGTATTTTGAATAGTTAAAGTACTGATGTGTTTGTATGTATGTCATTTATACGTTGATTTGTATATCATTTGGCTGTACTTTGACTAAAATATGTATGTAATTCCCCTATGCTTAGAGAAAACAAATAGAAAGATAAAAATAAAGAAAAATATTAAATTATGGAAGTGAAATGTGGGGGGGTTACAAAATCAAACTAGAACGAATTCGACGGCGCGCCATCGCAAATATCCACGTTTTCTTCTCCCTAACCCACCACCACACACACACATACAGGAGAAAAACATATTATTATACACTGTAACCCACTTCATCAAAATGTTCGTTTGAGACATTTTTTTTTTCTTCAAAAAAATGAACCAATGAAAACTACGGGTCCTCAAAAAAGTTATTGCGTGTCTAGTGAGAAACCTTAAGGAAAACATACAATCGTTGTTGACAGATTTTTTTGCTAGACGGCAATCGGTACGGACCGATAGCTGATTCTTTTGACGATCGGTATATTTACCGATATTATCTCATTGTTGCCTTTTGTAAACCTTTCTATGAACTAGCTTGTAACGGCTTTCTCAGAATTTTCTTTCTTTCTTGAAAATATATCTAAGTAATGAAGATTATTTAAATATATCTTAGGGAACCACTGAATAACATTCAAGTAATGAAGGTATAGCAAATGTTTTCCACTGGAAATTATTTTATTGTTGTAACATAAGACCATTTCATGACATTAAAAGTCAAATTTTCTCCTAGCTGATCTTATATCTGCTCATTGCTCGATTTATCTCCTTTTTTTACTTTATATGCCCTCGTTTTCAGCAGTATCATTGGTCTTGTCTTCCTTTAATCCTTTAAAAAATTAATTTATCTTCACGTTTGTAGTTCAAGTGTTGTGCATCCGAGTGAGGGTAACGTGCATATGCAATATCCACTGTCACCATCACTGGGATGCAATATTGCACTGTTTATTTTATTATACCGATAAAAATGTGTTTCGGGAAAATTAAAAAAATATGAAGAAATATAAAACACATTTGTTTTTTATATAAATTATATAAATTTGTTAAACCAGTTTTGATTCAAGTAATTAGTTTAATGGCCAACAGAACACGATTCGTATCTTTTAAAATTGTTTACATATTATATCAAGATTTTAACAAATAAAAACAGATATTTTATCCGTATCACAGACATATACTTTAGCATGGAAAACCCCAATACCAGTACCTATTTATTTACAAACATGCAGTAACAACAGTACAAAACGATGATTACGCATGCACGCATAAATACAGACAGACAGACAGACAGTCAGATACTTTTATTGACTTAAACTGTTACAGTTTTTCATCATTACAACTATATGACATTTATAATATACACGCACGTGACAGATTTTAACATTACATATGCAACAACACAATCATTACGTTTTTCTTTGTTTCATGCATATTTAAACAAAAGAATACACATTTTATGGTATTTAAATGATAAATGAAGATGTTCAGAAAATTAATACAAGTACATCGGAAATCAACTAAGAATAATCTGTTTGTTTAATGACTGTAACAATTCCACAAATGTAAACATGCTTGATCTAGTTGTGTAATAATTGTATAATACTGTTTCTATTATTAAACGATTAGGGATATCTTATTTTTGTTATATAACTTCTTAATTGTTTGGAGCGTAATGCATCTAGATGTGTTTCAAAATCAAACGTTCATTTCACGGCTGTATATAGAGTTAAAATTATATTGCCTTCTATATCAGACCTCCATTGTTGAATGAAAGTATTTATTAATCTGTGTTTAAATATTGAAGGAAACAGCTTTCAACTAACACTCATGGGATTATCCCAGACATTATTTAAACCATTACGGTTTAGAATACACATTGAATTAGCCAATCCGTCACGCATATATTGCTGTTAATACAATGTTCTCTGTAGACAATAGTGTATGCCAGTACTTGATCATTCTTACATATCTACTGATGTATAAAGTGTAACGAGAGAGCTCTCCGTAAATAGCAGAATTTTAAGAAGTTTAACACCTAAACCAATTTTATAAAATGGTGAATTTAACAGCTCAGAATATTCCCCCTTCAAATACAGTTGACATTAAAAGCATAAACTATAACACGATCTCTTCTTCTCTCTATCCTTCTATACTATCGTAATGGAAGCCTGTGGTTATATCACATACATAATATCATCATCATTAGGTCTGTGGTAATATAGAAAACATCAGTAGATTCGCATTACATTGTGTTAGTAATATTCCTTCTTTTTTTCGAAACACTATTATACCTGTCGGTTTTTTAAAACTCCCCTTGTCTACCTGCCGTTTTTTTTTTAAATCACCCCTTGTCTACCTGCTGGTTTTTCAAAACGCCCCTTGTCTACCTATCGGTTTTTCAAAACGTCCCATGTCTACCTGCCGGTTGATGATTTCTAAGGTTTAAAGTCCCTCTATCATGTGAGCCCCCGGGAAGAATCCCTCGTTGACTCGGCATTATGTCTGGACTATTGCGTGAGTTATTATGTGTAGTGCTATGTATCTATATACAGTCTACTTAAGCAAATTTAGTGATGCCACACTAGAATACCACGCCGTAATACATGATACCCCACCCAGACACATTTTTCTGACACCTGGTTGACCAGACGTAGTACTATCCATTATTTGCTTGTCAGGCATGGGTTACAAGTAACTACTCCATTTTTAAAGTATTTGGTATGACGCGGTCAGGGGACTCGAACCCACGACCTCCCGAATGCAAGTCAGACACTCTAACCAATACACCACAATGCCGGTTTTTCAAAACGCCCCTTGTATACCTGCGGTTTTTGAAAACGCGCCTTGTCTACCTGCCGGTTTTCCAAAACGTCCCTTGTCTACCTGCCGTTTTTTTTTTAATCGCCCCTTGTCTACCTGCCGGTTTTTCAAAACGTCCCATGTGTACCTGCCGGTTTTTAAAAACGCCACTTGTATACCTGCGTGTTTTTTTAAAACGTCCCTTGTCTGCCTGCCGGTTTTTCAATACGCCCCTTGTACACCTGCCGGTTTTTCAAAACGT
Source organism: Cyrtodaria siliqua (assembly GCA_037043455.1). Lineage (NCBI taxonomy): Eukaryota > Metazoa > Mollusca > Bivalvia > Adapedonta > Hiatellidae > Cyrtodaria > Cyrtodaria siliqua. The sequence goes on from JAWPHD010000190.1 coordinate 426,204, forward strand.
CCCTTGTATACCTGCCGTTTTTTTTAAAAATCGTGAATATGTATCTTACGTGTACCTTTTTTAAGATATGACCGTTTCCTTCATAGAGGAGCATTTGGGAAATTCTGCTGTTAATTGTGTATATGTATTCACTTATCATTGACAGCTAGTGTTTAAAGGGACTGGAGCCGATCTGGACGAATAGCAATGTCAATACACTGTGATTCAGTTTCATATGAAATGTGTAGCTGCATTAAATAAGCCGCATATTACATTCGGTTAAAGACACATTTCCCAAAGCTACTTGGTCATTGAAAAAGCATGGGATGCTTGAATATTTACAGCCAGCAGGCTTCATGGCTGATCAACTCAGGTATATAAATTGAGGCCCGCTCTTAGTTTTTTATTTGTATAGCATTGCTATATTGAGGGTAAGAATAGCTTAACAACACTTTGTAATTTACTTTAATGAAGAAATAATGTTCATAAGTTAGCTTTTGAATACAAAACTTATCTGGTATTTCTTAATTGTTTTTAGACCAAAAATCAGAGATTAACACAATACATATATAACATTCTGTAATGTGTTATTATGTGTACTGGTCACAAATGCTTTATTGGGTGGGCCTCATAATCTGAAGAAAAATTGAATATCACACTTTGCTCATGAAATTGTATGGCTAACAGTGATTTACAGTTACCTATAGAAATTCTCCCCTTTATGTCTTTAAATTATAATGTATGAATATGTTTTAATGAAAAGCACGACGACTCAGTATGTTTGCGTTGTTAAATCATCAATATTAATTCACGCGGGGTTCATATTGCTAGCAGCTGTGCATACTATTAAATAAAAGTTTAGTTAGATCACGAAACAAGAATGTGTTAAACTCTATAGAATCATATGAAATACTATTAATGATCTATGTACTAAAAACTGTTTCAAATCGATTCTTTTTTGAAGCTAGATTATTTTAGAACACTGAATATGCAACTAAAACACGTTATAATGGTTTTACTCTTATTTGGAATGAACCCATTATTCTTCCAGGGTCCGTATTCATAAGGCTTCTTAGCAAACTCTTAACTTAAGTCAAATTTATCACTTTTTAAACACCTTTTTCTATCAATTTAAGACGTTTTCTTAATATTTCAATAAGGTTATGGATAAATAAAACCTGCAGCTAAATATGTCTCTTAAAATAGATAATTTGTAGTGTCCCTGAGATGTTATTAAGGATATTTAAAAATATGTAAAAATCTTAAATTTTGACTTAAGTAATATTTTCTACTTAAAGGTGAAATATAGCGTGTATTTTGAGTATATATTCGGAAATATACGTATATAATATACAATATTTTCAAATCTTACACTTATTGGTTGTCCCGTTTTCTCACAGTAGCCAATTTTATCCCATAGCGCACACGCTTCGAGTTTCGCCCTTTTTGAAGACAGGTAAGTGACACGTGATCCTGTGACGTCATTGGTACCAAACGATTCGCGGTGTCGCATTGAGTTGTATAGTACTGTCTATGTAGGATTACGTTTTATGGTACTTGTTAAAAATGCCGTGTGTTGTTGCTGGGTGAAAAAGTTTGCATAAAGAAGGACAAGATAATGACCTAAGTTTTTTTCGTTTCCCTAATCGAGATAATGATATATTAAGATTTAGAGTGTGGGTAGGCGTTACCGAAGAAAATCGCCGGACTCGTCGAGAAAGTGGGAACCTACGAAAGACGCGCGAGTTTGTAGCAAACATTTTGAGTTGACTTCCTGGGAAGTCCATCCTTTGGTTTTATTATCTTTGAATTTGGAGAACAAAAGGCCATGCAGATTAAAATCAACAGCGGTACCAACGATATTCGACTATAAAAATGAGAAGTGCATAACCCCGCCGTCTCCAAGCAAGTTGTATTCGCCTATTCGACCGGCGTTGAGGAAATTCATACATGAAGTAAGATTGAAATTTATGTTCAATTATCTTAGCACCTCATCGGGTATACGTATGATAAATTGAAGAAAGGTGTATAGCCTTAGATCTTTATATACACCGTGTAATGTTTAGCTGTTGAATTAGAAGCATGCGTCTTTACGTGAATCAATGAAGAGTTGACGGCGCTAATATTATGTAGCCGTCTTTTTTAAAAAGATTGCTAAGAACGTTCAGCATATAAATTTAAATGAATCCGGTGAAATAAATACTGTGTCTTTGTTTCCTAATTTTAATTTTAATAATTTTAAATTATACACCCTCTTCTGCCAATAGTATTATAGATATCATATATTATCAACATATATAGGGCTATGGATTTGAAAAAAAAAAAAAATGTTTCATGGATATTTATAACAAGGCAGAAAATTAATAATATTACTAGCTTTTATATTAATTCAGTAATTTTTTATGGCAAAGCAACAACAATAACGCCTCTTAGCTCGTGCAATAAGTAAAACAAGTATAATAGAATAATATACTTTATATTATGGTAATTTGATATATTTGGTCTGTTTTCGATCTGTATACTTACTAACTGTCTATATCGTTCTCATAATACATTTGGCTATATTATTTAAATCATAGTATTTTTCTCTCTTTGTGCGCGACAAATATCATGTGATATATCCGTCTTGTGCAATACGCGTCTGCCCTCGGCGGTATTTCACCGCTCAAGTAATTGCAATAAACAGGAAATATATCATAAAACTAGGTTTCCCTAAATGGTGCCTGCTTTTGTGATATACCGACGTATGTACCCAAATTAGGCTGCACTTCAATAGTGCACCGCAATATTTTATTAGTCTGTATTGATATTTGGGGGCACGTGGAGACTAGAGAGCGTGTCATATTGCAAACACCGCTTCTAGAGTGTTTGATGTTGATGGCGACTTATGGCAAATATATAATACTATAGCAATTATGGCGCCGAAATTATATGCTGTTTCATTTATTATTGTTTTAATTCATTTTTTATCAATTATGGATAATATCTAATAAATATATTTGTTCCATGTCTACTTATCGGCAAAAAAAATCTGACGCTCGTATTACCATAGAGTTACATACATATATATCCATGTATTAATGTACAGGTATAGACCAGGTCCATTCATTCGGAATATACTACATTTCCAGTGACATTTCGCGGTTATTGTGTATGTACCAAGATATTGCAGTGTTGCGGGTGACTTACTGTCAGATTTCGATGAAAACAATGTTTACGTTGTTTTTTTGTTTGTTGTTGCTGTAAGTGTATAAATATGCTATTTTGTTAGATTAGTGAATAGTGTAATAAACCACTGAACGTAACGAATGACATGACACGATAGTCTTTACAAGCTCTCAATTTGCACCTGCACCGCGTACGACTTCATCATCAGTTGATGAATCCGATGTATTTTCGTCCTCAGACACGTATTCTGGCTCCAAACCTAAAGGTTGCACATGGTGTAACCGTTTTATCACGGGCATTTCCTCTGACATCGCTTAATTCTCACATCTTCACACAAGGTATACTGTTTTGCGTTCAGTCCCAATGTAAACAAAAAATAGTTTGTTCCCAATGACGTCATTTCCGTTAATTCGCGCAAGAGTTTTTCCCCTTAGATTTTTTTCGATTTTTTTAGCAATGCCTGTTCGCATTTTCGGTTTTTATCTTTAAAAACATATTTTCACTAAACATACATCAATAGCATAGTAAACATCGTATTTATAATGATGTTTAATAATTAAAAACATATTAACAACGGATTTGTTGATTTAGGACAAATTTCATCTTTAAGTTGCTTTCTGAATACGGGCCCAGGTCGCCTTCATTCCCTTTAAAGTGTGTTATAATGGAATCACATGTGTCTACCCTGGATTATCCCCAATCGCGACAGGCTCTGTGGACCGTATAATAATCTTTAATATAGATTGAAACCACGATCGATTTCGCCTTGATCATGTTCGATGCTTGATTGTAAATACAAACGTTTTGACCCTTTGCGCAGAAAAAAAAGAAATCAGAAACATGTGTCTGTAAAAAAAAAATTATTATGGTATTTTTGACCATCCACATTTAGTTCGTCGATATAATGATGAAGTTTCCCTCTTTGTTTATTTATTAATTTAGTGTCTTTCTGCCATTTTATATCTTCGATAGAATGTGCGTCTGTATCAGCCAATCAGAAATGATACCAGAATCTCGGCAAACTTCAAACCTTTTTTAGAAGAACTGTCCTAGACGTTTTCCTGAAAACAATCAGGCGTCGCAGATGATCTAGACTACGATCTCCATCGTTGGCGTTGACGTTAAAGGGACACATGGCAATCTTGAGTTTTATTCAAATATTTGAAATTTGCTCATCGATTTAGTTATCCTGCGTCATTTTAACTTTAAAACTCCTTGCATATAATTAAATAAAAAATTGACATGTCAATTTTCGTCATTATTTTACATTTTTTTAAAAATATATTATTGGTGCAATATTATAAAAAGTTAGTAATTTGCTTTGAACTATTTTAACAATTAATATTGATGATTGAACAAATGCAAGTTAAGAGAAAAACTAACGGGACGCCGTGAGTTTTTCAAATATCAAGATTGCCGTGCGTCCCTTTAATGTTGTCAAGGGAATGCTGGCTACACGATTATGTGTGTTTGTTTTGGGTGGGGGAGTGGGGGTAGATTCACTCTTTTTCTCATGCATTTTTGTAACTTCCCACTTTTAGTGTGTGTGTGTGTGTGTGTTGAGATGTGTGTGGGGGTGTGGGAGGGGTGGTGTCAGGTGGGTGCGTAAACTTTGTGCGCCCCGCCTGAATCCGCCCTTGGTCAAACAAAACTATTTAGTAGATATATTAACAATTCCGCGTATAAATTATATTTGTGTGTAAAAGTTCTGCAGTCTTGAAATTTTAAACTAATAGTGCCCAGTACCATAGTAATGCAGTTACAACCTACCAAATACACTAAATTAATAAGGTTCGTCCTTAGTTCCTTCAGTGACATAACAAAGTGTGCAATAGCAGCAGTATATATATTGCTTCTTAAATTGGTCAACCTAATTAAAAAAAACAAGTGTCAGGATCTAGTGACTCCTTATGTATGGTATCACTATAATAGCTGATGCCGTGTTCGATGGATTATAATGTGTTTAAGATCTATGAAGACATTGTGTGTTTTTTTCATTTAGGAATATCATGTAAAATATTTGCACTTTCATGAAAAAGAATAATAATAATAAAAAGATTTATGGCATAAATGAAACCAAGTCTTTCTAATCAATTCTAATTACAAAGTCCTCCAGACCGCACCCACATATATACTTAACACACATGTGTCTATATAGAAAGATATCTTCACTTTTTACTTTTGAGGCCAAAGGTCATGGTCAAAGGTGCGACGGTCATAAGTGCTTTTCTCTGAGTAACATCTAACCTGGTTTCCTGTTGCATTTCCATTATCATCATTAACATAGAATTTTCTTTGCTAGCTTAGATACCAGCACTTATCAAATGATGCGTGTCTCTACGATCATCTGTATTACGATTTTATTAATTAAGTGTTTTCATATTGGCCCAGTTATTGGTCCAAGGACTGCCATATTGGCCCAAGGCCGAATGCCGTGGCCAATATCACAGTCCGAGGACCAGTAACTGGGCCAATATGAAAACACTTAATTAATGACATTTTTATTAATTAACTACTTAATATCTCTCTTTATTCCTATTTTTTAAATATCACTTACAAATAAGGAAAAACAAGATATACTTATGTTCAATGTAACATTTAATAACAAGTATCTGATTCAAATAATTCTTCCACTGTTACTGCTCGATGGCGCGTGGGAAAAACACACGAACGTGATAATAGCTATATTTCAGCGAAGTCGATGTAACCAAATTTACAAATAATCAAACCTTAATTATTTTGATTGTCTTCATTAAATAGTCGAACATAGCTGCGACGTTGTGATTTGTTTGTCTTCAAAATGGCGTCCTTAAAGAAAACAAAGCCTTGGTCATATTGGCCGTGTTGGCTTATCCAATCATATTGCTTGAATTTCATATTGGCCGAGTTTTCTCATATTGGCCGAGTTTCTCTCCATAGTGACCTTGTTTTTACCATATGATGCGTGCAGTTTCCTGCAAACCACGGCAGATATTAAGTAGTTAATTAATAATTTAATATATCAAAACAACTTATTCGTGAGAATCATGGCACTTACGAGGTTTTATGTACTTACTATATATACTATAGAGCCATGATTCCTGTGCCTTTAAGACTTGGCAGGACCGTACCGACCCTCGTGGTTTCTGAATGATTTATGCAATGCCTGCATAAACAACCACCGTATTTCAATAGAACAAACCTTAAATAACTCAACCGCTTGCATACAGAACGAGACCTCACACGAGAACGAGATTATTTCGAACATAAACAATGAAAATGTCGGCAATTAACAGTTCTCTAACAGTGGCCTTCGAACATTGAGACACTATCGGCGTGTCTTTGAAGTTTCCTCTCTTTGGTGTGTCTTCTGCAAGCAGTTGTGGTATTTAAGGCTTGTTCTATTACATTTATGGTAGGTAAGTACCCACCTTAAGCGCTATGATATTCTCGCAGCTAGAAACAACTAGGAATTTGATTCCTTATTAGAGACATATTTAAATGGTATCGGCTACTCATTTTCTGAGAAGAAAAGTCCAGACTTTACTGTACCTTTACCTTTAGGACGTCCTATTGGTTAAAAGGTGGAGGGACTTTAAACCTTAGAAATGCAGACATACACACTTGTCTGAGAAGAGTTTGTAAAGTGTACCTCCATTTCTTGATAGTCTATAATATCACACTTGAAAAACAACTATCAGGAAATGTGTTCTGCGGTTCTGGAGAAGAGGATATTTAAAAGTCGGAGACTAATTACAGTAACGTCGTTCAATACTGGCTGGCTTCTAAGGAGAAATTGGATGAAATTGGATCCCGGTGAGGGACCATTTCTAATCCAGGGAAATTCATTTGACCAAGCTTGATGCCAGTATTTAACGATCATCCTGAAAAAACACTGTTGAGATTGTTTGAGGTTTCAGGTGGCCATCTTGGATGTGTTGTTTACTTAATATCGTTTAACCAAAATTTAACGGATAACGGCGACGAACGAAGAGCGGTCACTATAGTTCAAAATTAAAAGCCAATGTTTTCACCCTTATGATGTTTGGTAGAAATCGGCCTAGGAAAAGTATTTTACGCGAAATCACGGACAACGAACGGTCAATGTAGATTACTTTAAGCCTTCGGCTCAGCTAAGTTGCACATAAAAGAAGCAGCACTTGCCATTCGCAACATCTCAGCATTCTGCTTTGCAGCGGGATCCCAAAAAATGACGGGATTGGCCGAGTTTTCATGCAAGCATTGATTAAAGGAATACACGGCAATCTAAAGTATGTATCAAGCATTGATTAAAGGAATACACGGCAATCTAAAGTATGTATCAAGCATTGATTAAAGGAATACATGGCAATCTAAAGTGTGTATCAAGCATTGATTAAAGGAATACACGGCAATCTAAAGTGTGTATCAAGCATTGAAATTAGCTCCTCAATTTATTAATCCAGTATCACTTTGACTTTAAACCTGCTTGCATATGATTAAATAAAATGTTTTTTCTAAATAGGTTTAAATATATAATTAGCGGAATATAATCAACAGTTTGTAAAATGTAAAAACAAATTACTTTTCTAAGAAGTAATATTAATGATTGGAAAAATGCAAGTTACGTAGACAAGTTTAAAAAAATCAATATCGCCGTGTGGGACAAACTGTCTAATATCCCTGTTATAAGCTTAACAGATCGGAACTGCGAAATAACCTCCTAATTACCTTGTTATTATATGAACTTATTTTAAGATATTTTGGCAAATATACCACGTACAAATATCCGGCTATTATACAGAATTGATTGGCATGATTGCTCTTTTATTGTAGTTAATTGTTACACTGAGTTGGACATCACCTTGATCATATTAACATATGTAATCCATTGTTCCAATATGTATATGCATGCTTTGATTTGAATGCAATCAGAATTTAATCTTTTGGATTAAATCAAAGCTCAAACCGAAACGGGGCGAGGTTACTTGCTCATTCTTTTAAATACGGCGTAAATGATTTTATGACCTAAATGATACATTGCATATTTCATTGCTTGGGATTTTCACTTAATGGGGCATGTTACTGTTTCACAGTTTTGCCGTTTGGTCTGACCACCTAGTCAGTATGTATTTACGAAGGTTCTAAGAGAGCTAAATACTTAAATACTGGAGGGGAAATGCTATCCAAATAGTAATGTTTCTGGATGATGGATGGGATACAAATAATGATCTCGAATTTTGCCAACTCGATTCGGACAAAGTTAGAAGTTCTTTGATTAGTTCCGGTTTTCTTATCACTGAAGAAAAAAGTATTTGGATACCTACGCAAAAGCTTGAATGGATAGGTTTTATTTGAGATTCGCGCGACTTTTTCGATTCCAGAAAAGATTTTTTGATGTAATACAGAATATTAATTTAATATTCAATGCTTTGCCGAATATCACAGCTAGAAGCTTAGCACGGTGCACCGGAAAAAATATTTCCATGCAAGCGGTAATAGGTAACATAGCAAAACTTGTGACTGAATGTTTATACATGTATATAGAAACAAGATCTTCATGGGATAGTCAAATTAAACTTAGTTCAGACGACCCTTGTATACAAGAATTAAAATTCTGGAAGGACAATGTTAAATCCCTTAACGGCAAAAAACTATTAGCTGATTATAACGTTACCGAAATTGTTGTATAGTCTGATGCTAGTAACGTAGCAACAGGGGCGTACATGGTTAAAGTCAAATATTCCCCTTTTCATAGAAATTGGTCGCAAGAAGAGTCTTTAAAAAGCTCTACTAACAGAGAAATCAAAGGTCTGAGTTTGGCACTGAACGCCTATAAATCACGCCTGAAAAATAAATCGGTTAAGTGGTTTCCCGATTCATAAAATTGTGTTAGAATTGTTTCCGCCTGAATTGCAAAATGAGGCTTTACAGATTTATGAAATTTGTGTTCAAAATATTAAGCTGGATATACAATGGGTGCCCAGGGAGGGCAATACCACAACCGACGGCATTTTGATAAAGAAGACTGGGGAGTTTCAAGGGAATTTGTCACGTTTATGAATGATATGGGGGGTGGGGGGACCCTATTCAGTGGATCGGTTCGCTAATGACGAAAACACAAAGGTTAATGTTTTTCACTCTAAATTTTGGTGCGAGAATACAGCAGCAGCCGTGGATGCTTTTTCTAATGACTGGCAAGGGCATAATAACTGGTTAGTTCCACCCATCAAATAAGTCACTAAGACGATTATACATATTTTATCATTTAAAGCCGAGGGAACACTTATCGTTCCTCACTGGACGTCTGCTGCCTTTTGGCCGCTTTTGTTCGACACAAATTATAAGGGTAAACGTTTTGTACAGGACGTTATTGAGTTCAGTTCACATGAACATATTTTTGTCCAAGGTAAAAACAAAAATGTTTATTTGGATCAGAAAATTTTAGAAGTAACACTATCACGCGTATAGGGTACTTTCGTGGTAGTGGTCTGTCTTTTATCATAATTTAGTTTTTAAGATTTAGAGAGTATTGTATTCAAGAGTCTCTATTATCGATATTAAGTGATAATGCATTACTTTTAATTCTTAATTCGGCAGTGATCTTTTTTGAAAGTCATTGGGTTTAAATTAAAGCTGATGTAAAGTATACGTTAAAGCTCACGGTCATTTAAGCATACATTCTGTAAACAGTTGTTACAGGTTCGAGGCCATTTTATACTGTTGGGTAGTCGCAATTTAAGACCACAGGGCAGTTGCATTTTAAAGCCTCTGGGTAGTCGCATGTTAAAGCCGCTGGGCAGTTACATGTTTTATGCCGTTGGGCAGGCGCAAGTTAAAAGCCGCTGGACAATTACATCGTTTATGCCGTTGGGCAGTGGCAAGTTAAGCCACTGGGCAGTTGTTTGCTAAGCCGCTGGGCAGCTGTATTGTATAGCCGCTGGGCAGTTGTATGTTAAAGAGTATGAAAGTGGACCTTTGGAAACGGCCGAACACGACAAATACGAAATATTGCAGTCTCGGTTTGATTGAGACTGTTCATGAACGGTAGTGAAATGTGCTTTCTACCGTTCCGGGTTGAGCAGAACTCAATATTAATAGAATCAATAGTACAAAATGTTAACCATCCCGAAGAAAGCCGCTACGTAGTTCTATGTTAAAGCCGCTGGGCAGTTGTTTGTTAAAGCCGCTGGGCAGTTGGACGTTAAAGCCGCTGGGCAGTTGTATGTTAAAGTCGCTGGGCTGTTGTATATTATGTTAAAGCCGCGTGGCAGTTGCATGTTAAAGCCACTGGGCAGTTATGTATGAATTCATAAAACATTACACTTATTATGCATTTGTTGCATTTCTTTTTTTTATTATTATTATTATTATTTCTTCTTTCGTTCATAGCTAGCAGAAGCTAATTCTTGATAAAAGGGTGTTCATTTTACTATTTACTCTTTGAGTATATTATATAAAATTATATTTTTAAATATATATTAGCAACGTTTTCTTTTGTTTCTACATATCTCAGACATATTCCAATCCAACTGTTGGAAGATAAATTCAGAGATGTCCTACCAGATTTGAAACCCTTGGTTGAAAAGCTAATCACTGTTATTTTGAATTCAAAATCGAAGAATACTTTTAAGACGTATCCAAGCTATTTAGAAATGTGGTGCATATTTTGTAATGGATTTTTAAGGGGCCTGCTAAATCTAACCATATCTCCATTTATTTGACTTCACTTTTTGAGCAGAATATATCGGCTTCAAAATTAAACGCTATTGTATATTCAATTTCATGGACGCATAGTATTAGCGATCATATTGACCCTTGTAAGTCGAATTTAGTTATTCAAACGAAGGAAGGTGTATTACGGTCTATTGCTAACCCTAAAATACCCAAACGTCCTATTACTCCTGAACATATTCAGCAGATAGTATCTCTTTATGGAATAGACAATAATCTACCTATTTGTAGATTTGTCGTTATGTGTCTAGTTTTCTGCGTTTCGACGAGTTAATCAATATAAAAATAAAGGACTTATCTTTTGAAGAGAAACAAGTACAAATTTCGATCAGAGCATCGAAAACAGATCAATTAAAATTGGGCGCGGAAGTTATTATTGCAAAAACTGGGAAATGCACATATCCAGTCAAACATTTACTTAAATATGTTAAACTTGCAAATTTACAAACGGGCGATGATGAGTATATTTTCAGTCAGTTGACTTTTTGTAAAAGAGGAAGGTGTTTATGTGTTCAGAAAAAGGTCACACATAACTTATTCTAGGGCCAGAGAAATATTATTAGAAAAGTTAGCAACCATTGGTTTAGATATAAACGCACTTGATTTGCATAGTATGAGGCGCGGTGGGGCTACATTTGTCGCGAATAGCGGTCTAGTTAATGATCGTGTTTTCCAGAAACATGGCGGGTGGAAGTCTGAATCGGCAATTAGACTCGTACGTGGTAGAAGATGATGATGTTAGCAGAAGTTTTTCTCTCAATTTAGGAATTTAATTGGTACATTACGTGCCCGTTCTTTATTTCAAAATCAAAAATATGTCTTGCTGCAAATGCAAATCACACCCATTTTGTGTTACTTAGTTATTTTCAGTCATTCAATATTAATATTAATATTGAATTAATTAGGTACATGAGAAGTCCGTTGAATAGGGTAAAATATTGTATAATTGTCTGAGTTTACGAATTGAATTATAAGTTATGTCATACACGAAGAAATTCAGACAGGATTAAGTAGTATTGTTGATGTTATCCGCTGACCGCGTGCACTCGCGTATTACGACATGACATGAAAATGAGGCTGCTTGAACTCTTTTGAACTTTGAATAATATGTAATACCTAACTATATGCTTTACGTAAAATAGTGCGCATTGGTTTAAATTTGATAGCGCTCTTTGGAAGTTTAGAAACACAAATAATTCACTATTTTGTTCCACAGTGACTCCTTAAACATGTTGATATATCTTTGACATTACAGTAATTTACCAAAATTTTGAAATGCATGTAATTAGAATTAACATAATTAATATAGACATATTATACAATGTTGTATTTTATATAAACTGCATGTGTTTGAAGCACTGTCCGCCAGAACGGAGTGTTTTGGTAAACGTTTTTTTCTCTTTGCTCAAGGGTCATGTTTGACCTGTTGCAATTGATTACATGTATGCACACATTGTAAGGTCCATGGAGGATGGTTGAACCTCAATGGACCTATTATGAGGCACAATAAAAGTTCTTACATAACAACAAAAGTTGCCTTTATAAAATATATACATTATAATTGTAAATTGACTATGTAGTTTAATTAATTTACGTTTACAATGTATGTATTTATAGTCCAAAAGTCAAAGTAGAGTCACAATAGAATTACGATAGAGTTACATTATTTAATCATTTAAAAATAACATAATGTTAAACTTACCGTTTACTTCGTATACAGTTCCGTCAGAACAATAAGCCTAAACGTTAGTTCTTCTGAAGCCTTGCCAGATCAAAGTGTTCGTCTGCATTCCAGTCAAAATGGTTATAAAAATTCCAGTATGATTTCATAAAGTATAAATATATTATAAACGTAAGTTGTGTAAACAACACCATGACTACAGTGAAGTAGTACATATGGTGGCTTTATTATTGAACAATTCCATTGTTTAATTTTCTATGTATTTTTTATAACGATCCTTACTTAGGTTATCTTCAGAAATGAATATACTGTTTTCTCAATAGTCCCACGTCAACAAAACATTTTGAAGCGTCTCAGATAACATAGAGTAACAATGCATATGCATGATTTCTTGTTAAAATTGAGACACAATCACAGACCGATCTGACAACTCATTCCAAATGAACGTAGTTTATGAGTATAAATGTATGACTATTAGTATCACAAACCAAATTAAACTTATTTATTAGACAACATTTATGTTCGGGTCGTCCTAAAACGTGGTCCGGGTCATCCTAAAACGTGGTCCGGGTTGTCCCTATACCGAGTTATCGTTCGTGCCTTGCTCCACACAACGTCACGTTCCAGCCCATAGGAAAAACCTGCCATGGGTAATGCGTGACGTCAACAGGGGTTTTCCATTCGGCTGTTTCCGTGAAACCTCAGTTACGTTTCCGTGACAGGTGTGTATTAGGGGCAAATGTGCCGAATGGATTCGTGATTTACCGATGAACGAATAGGTTTACGATGTTGACCTAAGTATTTTTAGAAACTGCTAATCATTATCTTTGTAATACAAAGGGAAGTTATTTCAATTTGGAGAACCCTTTAATTCCATGAAATGCTCTTTACTTGTGGGAGAAAATAAATATTTAATAAAAATATTTGCTATATCTTCTTTACTTAGATGCCATCCAGTGGTCGCCTAATACTGTTACATCCCATATTTAGATATATTTTCGACACTTTAAAAAAAATAATTAGAAAGCCGGTTGTTAATATTCCTTCGTTTTTGAAACTATTATACCGGTCCGTTTTTCAAACGCGTTTAGTGTAGTAATTGTCGGTTTTTCTAAACGCTCCTTGCCTACATGCCGATTGTTCAAAATCGTGAATACTTATGTATTGAACGATTACCTATTTTAAGATATGACCGTTTCCGTCATCGAGGAGCATTTGGGGAACTTTCAAAGTCACTCTCCCGCCAACAATAGGCAAATTTTATAACAAATGTAAACCGTTTTTAAGTCTATTAACTATAAGGTTTATATGTAACTTACATATGTGATCATATGTTACAAATCTAAACTCGACAACTATAATATAACCACCTTAACCAGCCATGCAAAACATCGCCCTATCGTGTTTCGAATTATATATAAGTTACCAACTCCCATTTTACGCATACTCAATTACATGTATGTTATGTATGCGTTACTTTAAACGGCACACATGCATACTGTTATGACCTCTACACATGAACGTCTTCACATATATCAATTTGGCAGCAAGTGTTTAAAGGGACACACGGCAATATTGATTTCATTAAAACTCGCAGCGTCCCGTTTAATTTTATTTTTTTCTAATTCTTTTTTTTTTTACATAACTTGCATTTATTTCTATCATTAACATTAATTATAAGAATAGTATAAAATAATTTTGTTTTGCACATTACTAACTTTTGCTAATATTGCACCATTAATATATTTAAACACATATGTCAGAATAAGAAGACAAAAATGAAAACTCAATTTTTTATTTAGTTATATACAACTAGTTTTAAAGTCAACATGATATTGGATTAATACCTCGAGACGCATATATTAATGCTTGATAAACACTTCAAGATTGCCATGTGTCCCCTTAAAGGGACTGGAGGCGATGTAGAAGAATAAGTAGTGTCAATACTCTTCGATTCAGTTTCATATGCATAACATACGCCGCGTGTTACGTTCGGTTAAATTATAATTTATGAAAATGTTTAGAATGAAAAACACGACGACTCAGTGTGTTTTGTATTTTTAAATCAACAATGAGCAAAACCTGAATTTTTTAAAGCCCTAAAGCTATATATGATTATTAACGATTTATGTCCTAAAACTAACCGAGTTTTCCCAACCAAACTATTTCATTACCAATAATTAAATTATTAAATCGATTCTTTGTGGAGCCTACATTGAATATGCGACTGAAACACGGTATGGTGGTTTTACTCGTAATTGGATTGAACCCATTATTCTTCATTCGGTTAAAGTGTATTATAATGGAATCACATTTGACTTCCCTGGATTACCCCCAATCGCGACATACTCAGTGGATCGTAAAATTATAATATCTATATTATATACACTAAACCAAATTGCTAAGTTTCTACCTAAGAATATGTCAATAATATTCTCAATAATTTGTGTATTTTGAGCTTGATTAGAGATACGGTTAAACTGCAAAATAACGACTGTAAATCGTCTGCTCTGATTGCATGAACATAATTTAAAACTTTAAAGTCAATGTGTTTTCTTAGAAATAAGTTATAACACTTATACAACTTGGTATATAGGTGTTTATTAAGTACTTCGAATTAGTGAAGCTTTCGATGTTCCTAATTCTACAATATGCCATTTAAAATTATTTTGACATCATGTTTTACTAGCATTACCACTACAAATGCGTTTGCAAAAGAAATTTTCGAAATATTTAATGTTAACGTTGAATTACAGTTACTTGAATTTCAAACAATATTCAATTTAAAGGGAGGTAATTTAAGATTAACCATATTTCATTTTTTATAGACGGATAATCTGCGATAAATGGGTCAAAGTCTTTTTCTATTATTTCATACCAATTTTAAGAATTTTATATCTTTAAGCGATCTTTGACTAATGTTATGTGTTTTATCAGCACATTTCAAGTTTTCATATAAAGGGAGGGTAACTCTCAAAAGACGTAACAATTTAAACAAAAAAATAAATGTTTTACAAACTATGGGTCAAAACAAAATACTTATCATATAAAAATTATCTATTCTAAAATATATTTAAAATAAGAAAATTAGTTAAGATACAAAAGTTGATACTTAGAAATTTTGTTCAGTGGAGTTGGAAATCACGATAGATTGATTCTCTGCGCATGTCCCAATAAAACGTTGACGTTAGCGGATGTTGTAGTCTAGAAGCCACTTTAGACCAAGGCTCGTGTTCAACATTTTGAGAGGAGGAAAATGTTTGGTATCATTGGAAAGGTTACACCCTGGATGTTTCATTGGTACCCGTGTTCAGCCTTGATTTTACACGTGACGAGAGAAAATCGAGGTTAAAGGTCATGACCCTTTTTCACGTTTTTTTGTTAGGTGAAAATGAAAATTTACCATGATAGATTTGTAAGTTTTCAATTCAAACAAGATAACAACATTTATATAGTGATGTACGCTACGTTAAACGCAACTTTATATCTTTATATTAATGTCAGTTTGGATTGCTAACTATTGTAAATAACGCAGATAACGTTAACGTTATTAACGTTATTAACGTGGTTCTGAAGTCACTTTTTTAAAGTGTGAATGAATGAATGGTGTTTTACGGCACGTCGACACATACATAGGTCATATTGTGTGCAAACACTGATGAAAGATGAAGAAATGAAGGATTAATTAAAAATTAATGTAAATATATCAAGATAAAACTATTAAAAAAATAAGGGTTGATATGGTAGTAATAAAAACTATATATGTAAATCAACAAATGCCCGAAAACGGGTTTATAAAGAAGTAAATATATACAAGAACATATTATAATGATTTATTTAGTCTGACTTCCTTCAGGAAATCTAAAACTAGACTAAAATCTATAGTATTAAACAACTCGGTCATAGTATTAACATTGTAGTACCTTTGACGCATAGGACCAAAGTCTACACATTCCAGCAAGTTAACGGTGCAAAGCAGGGTATACATTCTGGTAAATTGCTCACCTTGTAATAAATATGAATGGGTATAACGTTAAAGTGTGAAACATATTGTTATTTCATGTCGACCAAAACACTGTTAAAACATTTGTATAATGCATGCAGTTAAAATAAATAAGCGTACAATATTGTAATAGAACCCGTCTACAGTCATGATTTTGAAAGTTACGAGACATCCTGATGCCAAAACTGAAGGCTCCTATTTTACGATTTAACACATTTTGTTAAATGAAAATTCAAAATTGAACATGGTATTTTAAAGAGTCAACTGATAAAGAATAAAATTAATAAGGAATGCCAATTGGTAAGTCAAATGAATTGTTGATACCTTCAAGAAATATGCGGTATGTTATATGGGTATCGGTTTGGCGGTCCCTGGTTCAAGCTTCACATGCGAAACAAGTTTCGTTGGAAGGAATGTTCTTAAAGACATTTTCTATAGTTTTTTCTGCATAACAGATCTTCTTTAAACTGTTTGTACAGTAAGTCTGTTATATATATATATATATATATATATATATATATATATATATATATACAGAAAATGAAAAAATAATGATAGGTCACCATAATCACCTTTAAGCAACACACGTCCCCAGCCATGTTCGTCAGATCGGGACGTAAACCGGACTATTCCGTTTAACGGAGTGTCCACCTTGATCACGTTAAAGAACGATATGACTGTTACTATTCGTTAGTAATAATTCCCGGATGCCTATATATTATAACCCTGTATATGGAGCGGCTCTAACTAACCGGTACTGCGTAGATGAACCGTTAAGCACTGCATTTGCGAAACGCGTAATATGTTACGTAAGGATGGCAGTAAAGATTTTCGGTTTTGTCGCAATTTTAATAAAAACTGCTGGTATCTATGAAAAACACAGCATGTATGACTATTATTTTTACAGTTGTATCAGACCCGTAAGCAAGACAACTATGAGGAAAATGTCATGCGTTTAAAAAAAAACATACGTTGGATATCTGCTCACTAGTATTTAAGGAACGACTGTCTTTTTTATTGTAACATTTTCTGTCTGTTGAATGACGAGTATGCCAGTTATATAATTTGCTGAACCAACAAAGGGCCAACGGGGTACTCATGATATGGACACTGTTCGTGATTAACTTACACATATGATATCATGGAAATACAAACATGTACTATTGTGCCGCGAATACCACCACCTTAGAAATCTTTGACCAGACTAGAACTTATCATAGACCGAGTTTACATATCGCTAAATCTACAAAACTTCTTGAGTTTAATATTTTAAATACAAATCTCTCCTTACCAAATAGTTTCTTCTTATCAACGTGTTGGTGCTTAATCTATGTATCTCAATGCTTTAAACTAATTTGTAGTTTTCAAGTATCATATATAAGAAATGTGGGTCGTTGGGAAAAACAGAAGTGTGTGCAAAATAGAGAGTTGTGTGTTGTTTTTTAACAAATTATGTAACCTATGATGAACGAGTTAGGCAGCTTAAAATGAAAACAAATGTTGTTAGAAGTTAAAGGTTGGCAATATGAAACAATGATTCCATATTCTGTGGAAAGTTTTAAACTTTTATAGTTAAACATCAAACCATGTATTTCTTGAAATAAATTTATTAATGAATATTACCGAAACATTGAGTGTAAGTGACCTTATGATTCAGTGTAAAGTTAGCAACAGAAATGAATATTATATGTGTGTAGGGACATTAGCAAAATAAGTTTTGATAGAATAAATACATTAAGTATGTAAAGATATGCCCGAATAAATGAATGAATGAATGAATGAACGAACGAAAATCAAACAAAAAAAAGAAAAAACTATGAATGAAGGAAGGAAGGAAGAAAGGAACGACCGAACGAACGAACGAACGGATGTACGGACGTACGAACGAACGAACAATCAAACAAAAAACAAACAAACAAACAAATAAATAAATGAATGATCGAATGAATGAATGAATGAATGAATAAATGAGTGAATAAATTAATGAAAAAAGAATGAATCAATCAACGAACGAACGAACGAACGAACGAACGAACGAAAAACGGACGTACGAACGAACAAACAATCAAACAAAAAACAAACAAACAAATAATGAAAAAATGAATGAATGAATCAATGAATCACTTAAAATAAAATAAAAATGAATAAATTAATGAATGTACGAACGAACGAACGAAGAACGAGCGAGCGAGCGATCGAGCGAACGAAGAACGAACGAATGATCGAACGAATAAATAGAACACATTTCAAATTTGTATTTTTCCAAATAGACCAAATATGACCTCAGGTTCATGATTTAACAAGTGTTGCAACCCTAAAGGTAACAACTGCACTAAAGGTAACACACTGCACTAAAGGTAACGCTTTTTGGACTAAAGGTAGCAACCTAAACTAAAGGTAACAAAAGAAGTCTGCATCGAAGGTAACAACGACTGCACTAAAGGTAACACGATTTTTGACCTGCGCTACAGGTAACACCACTATGCCATAAAGGTAACAAAACAGTTTTGGTACACTACTTACATGGTACTTGCAGTCACCTGGGTAGAACCACCGACGTTCCGTAAGCCAGCTGGATAGCTTCCTCACATAAAGATTCCTAGGCCCCTGAGGGATCGAACCTACAGCGGTGAGGGGCAAATGATTGCAAATCAGAGACTCTAACCACTCGGCCACGGACGCCCCCAGCGATCAAGATAACAGTAGAAATAACATACCTGTTATATTAGGTAACGTGTTTGTGTTATGTTTGGTTGAGCGCCGACTGAAATGCATTTTATGTGCACTTTTATATATGTTAAAACAACTATGTATAGATGGATTTATAGGTAAGGTTAGAAATACATTTGCACAAGGAAATTGAGATTGATTGATTTTTTGTCAAAGGATGAGGCCCGTCCCATAAAGAGTGTATAATAATATAGTAAAAATTATAACCGTTTTGCATTTGATGTGCAATTTTACATATGTTAAAACAACTATGTATAGATGGATTTTCTTAAAAGACCCGTGTTAACAAATAACAAATAATAGTTTTTGTATTTTTAGCACAATATACTCTATTATCAGTTACTTCTTTGCCATGTTTTAGTAAATCTCAAATGCAAGAAACTCATCGGGACTTAAAAATTCAAAAATCGTTGTCATCTGTCAGTGTTTTTGATCACCTGAACCGAAGGCTCTATGTGATGTTTTGGAATCACTCTTCGTCCGTCGTCCATCCGTTGTCTGTCCGTCGTCGTCGTTATCTTTTGCTTCTGACGACTTTTTCTCAGAAACCGCTTGTCGCAATTCAACCAAATCTTATATTAATTCATTAAACTTTATTTTATAGTTGCACCAACAGCTAAGGTCATTTGGCGACATTCCAGCTTTTTATTGGTGGAGGAAGACCCCAGGTGCAAACCCGGGCATTTTTTCGTGCACGGGCGCGTACCTGAGTAGAACTACCGACGTTCCGCAAGCAAGCTGGATATAGCTTAATACATACTAAACAGTCCTGTCCCACCACAGCGGTGAGGGACATGTGATTTCAAGTCTGAGACCACTCGACCACGGACGACCCCAAGTTTATGTGAAGCATCATTATATGTGTGTTCGAATGGTGCACCTGAGGTCATGAATGCCCCCGCAATGGGGCTTATCAGTTTCATTTAACAAATCTTAAAATATCTTCTGCAAAAATACAAGATATAGAGCTATGATATTTTGCATGTAACATCGTCTCATTGTTCTACTCGTTCACACGAACTTTAATCAAGCAAACCTTTTGAGTTATGCTCCGGACAAAAAGTGGGACGCACGGACGCACACACGGACGGACGGAAAAAGTGGTCTAGTGTTTTTAGTTACAATATATTTTATATCAAAAACTAAGGTAATAGTCAATGAAAAGAAAAAAAACTGATGGGGCCTCAATATATTGTCTCTGCGGTAATCAGTCAGCGAGAAGTAAGCAGTTAAAAAGCATGCTATGCATGATTTTTCAACGACTACCTGGGGCGTCCGTGGCCGAGTGGTTAGAGTCTCTGACTTGCAATCACTTGCCCCTCACCGCTGTAGGTTCAATCCCTCAGGGGCGAAGGAATCTTTATGTGAGGAAGCTATCCAGCTGGCTTGCGGAACGTCGGTGGTTCTACCCAGGTGCCCGCCCGTGCACGAAAATTGCCCGGAGGGGCACCTGGGGTCTTCCTCCACCAGTTGAAGCTGGAAATTCGCCATATGACCTTAGCTGTTGGTGCGACTATAAAATCCAATTCAATTCAATTCAATTCAACGACTACATTCAGTTGGGAAATGTGTCTTTAATAGAATCAATCCTAAGACGAGTGGTATATATTTTTGACTCACGTGTATTTGTGGTGGTGGTGGTGGTGGTGATGGTGTGTGGGTAGAAGTGGAGGGGGCGTGAATCTTTCATAACGTTTAAATATGTGCCCCAAATTTGCTCAAACTATCCGATAAACGATATGTTATGAAAATCTAACAGGAGGCCCAAGAGGGAATGTGGACGCTCTACTGGCAAAAACATATAAAGTTTATGTATACGGGGTCTTTCTCTTTCAAATAGCATTCAACCGGAACTTGGTGATGATATAAGCAACTAGGATTGGTACTGATCATCCCTGCTAAGTTTCGTTGAAATCCAGCAAGAGGTCCAGGAGAACTAGTCTGTACAAAGTTAGTGTATTAAAATCTTTAAGGAGTCATAACTCTGCCAAAATTCATTCAACCAGAACACGGCAATGATAGGTGCAACTAGGCTTGGTACTAATCATCCGCAACCAGATTCGCTGAAATCCGGCAAGGAGTTCAGAAGAGACTAATCTGGACAAATTTTATCTCTATAAAAACCTTTAAAGGGCGATAACTCTGCCAAAATTCATTCAACCGGAATATGGCGATGATATTCACAACCAGGCTTGATACTGATCATCCTTGTCAAGTTTCAGTAGTAAAGAAACTGGGGTTTCTGGCACAGTTTTTCCCGCAGGGTCCCCTCCATGGCAAGATGGTAGATTTGCGAGTTACAGCTTGAAAAATAAGCTAAGATCGCCAGAAAACTGATCGTAAACAACAATCATGTACAAGCCGAGGTGATGCTGTATTGCCAAGCTCAGCCAACGAATTTAAAACTCGTTTTGCAACCATCCTTCGGGGAAAACTCCCCCAGAACCCCGAGTTTCTATACCACTCGCAGGATAATTGATAATACGACTTGTTACTTTATTCGAACTATTTGCAAATCTAGTTCAGATCTAAACAGGTGGACGCTCCCAGCCAAGTGGCTAACCAGATTTCAAAATAAGCGGTAAAAATGGTTTTAATGCAATCAAACAAAGTCGGAAGGAACAGGGCAGTCATCCTCGATATGGCTACTATTTATGTGCTAGTGTATCTTAGACATTGTCTAATATGTAACTTTTGTCATCATACGCAGACAAACTTTTTTTATTAATTGCATAGCTGTTCAGCTTGTGTTTGTTATATCTGATAAATTTCATTTTATGGTGAGCTTCCATTGCTGTGAATAAAATATGTTTGCAGTTATCATGTGTTATCTGTTTTTTGACAAAACATTTTTTGATACCATTGCGTTTTTTTCGTTTCAGTTTTATCAGTCAAAATGTAAGAGTATGATTTACACCTCAATCCAACAAAATCTATGATTATTGCGCCACATGCTTCGCCTTTCATTTTACCAATAACCTTTTTGTTATTATCAAAATAAAATATACTTTTCGGATCATAATCACTGTTGTCAAAAAGTTCTCTGTCTTTGTAAAGATCAGCATACACATATTTTGTTCTAATTTCATAACACAGAGAATCAGTGTCAATAAACATTATCTTGTTGTTTTCATTGCCTTTGTTTTTATTTTAATTGCAGTGGAAATCATACATTAAGTATTTTGACAAGTCTAGAATGCACATACCGACATAAAAGGGGCGATTTAAGACCAATCTTTCTTTTACCCTATTGATGGCAAATATGTTTTCACTAAACATTTTACAAGAAATAAATGATGGTCTTGCTGCATATTTCAAAAGGACTTCCTCGTCATGCGTTAGCTTAATACCATTAATTCTTTTTCTCAAGTTTTCTCAATATAATTTGATTTTTCTTTCTCGAATTTGTCAACCCATTTGATAATACCCGTTGGTAATGGTTGGCACAAAGCCCACCCATACAAGTTATAAGTGTCCTGATACATTATATATTTGCTTTCCATAGTGCTGTCGTAGTTTTCCATATATTTAGTGTTAGCTTTTGAATATCTGGTCGCACTGTAACTTACGCCACCCCTTAGTCCCTTTTCTATGAACAAATACTGATCGATATCGGCAATTAAATCAAGTTTAATTCCAGTCATTTTCAAACATGCATCCCAAACCAATCAAGGACTGATAAAGTAATGGCAAGGATCTAATTTGTATTACATAAAACACATTTTTCTGAAATTTACAAAAACATCAGCTAGCAGCAAAACATCGCTTTTCAAATACAGATCATGATATTCTCCTATGTTTTTAATCTTAAATGTCTCTCATATTTTTCTAGCATGTTCATAATCTACATCTGAGATGTACTCATTTAATTGAGAAAAAAAAGCTTTTTTATCAGGCAGTTGTTTTTCTTTGGAGCGTTGAAAGCTATCCATATAATCATATGGGTAAACCCTTTTCTTTTTATTAGTTCCAACTTTTCTCCAGAGATCTTGTGAGATGTACTAAAACGATGAAATGTTTTTCACCAAGTTATCGAGTGACTGTGACATAAACTGGAAACTATCTATAAACACTAAATTTGGTCCTAACATGAAAGCCATATATCTTTCCATGTTATATATCTTTCCATGTTATTTGGTATAATTTATATATTTATTGTTTTTTTAAACTTTCTGATGTGTTGAATTATGAAGTGAGAATCATAGCCCCTCAAATTATAGAATACATCCGGTATTTTTTTGGTTAGTTTAAAGTTAAGATAACAATTATCATGGGCATTTCCTCTAAATTGTCCAGTTATATGACAATGATCTCTAACTACCCTATCACATGTCATGTAACGTTTATCACAAATATGACATTTTTCAGCTGCTCTAAATTTTTGTATTCTTCTTCTACTGTCATCGCCAAATCTTTCTTAAAATATGTATTCATCATCTTTCTTCCTCTATCATTTTTTCTAAAAACTTGTAAACAGCGTTTGGTCCCCTGTATGTCACAACTGGTTTGGAATATGTATCATCATAGCAACACACAACCTTGTACCCATACATGTATTCACAATCAGTATGTTGTTGATATGCATCCGTATACAGGTTTTCTGGATTATTTGAAGTTGAAGATTTTTTTTGTTATTGCTTCGAAGTCAGCATATACATGATATAACAAACGGAACAATTAATTTCCCATCATAGTTTTTAAAGTAAACCTTTTCACTTTAATTTGGCAATTGTTATTGCTTGTTTGCCGTTAAGTGAAAAGCAGTCAGGTGTGTGCTCTTTCAGTACTTTTTCTCAAGTAAAGCACTGCAAACATGTTTTGCAAAACCATTTATTTTCTGTGTGATGTTTGGTTATACATTAACTGGTTAAAATCTTTTATCCACACGTAATGATTTTTTTCTTCTTCAGTAATCAAACGCATATCACATTCTTCCTCAGCTTTATTTTTTGATAATTTTTTTATCAAACCAGAACTTCCATAAAGTGTTTAGAGTACACGCTTTTCAATGAATCTTACCAATTGACGGTTTAGATTTTTCACATTTTCCCCGAGTAATCATTATCTTCATATATCATATCATATCAGGTTAGATATAGATGTAGATATAGATGTACCCAACATCATATTTTTATAAATCACATACTATTGTGTAATGTGATTCTCCCTCTTATATGTAACCCTTTTATTTTTCGTTCCTTTTTACTATTGCATAAATGTAATCTGTATTAATCTTGTATGTATTATGTACATGTAATCTCATTCACTGAGGTAATAAAGAATTGAATTGAATTGAATATGAAGCATTTATTATCTTTTTCATTTTTTGGCGATAACGGTATTACCATTTTCAACCATATGCTATCGCTTATGGACATGATACATCGCACCACGCGGATGTTACCATATTTTTCAAGACCAGTCCTATTGCACTGAACGCAGTATCTCGGTCCGACAATTTGTCTAGATTTTTGTGCCGCTTCGCAATGTTTGTATTTGAAATCAAGCGTGGTAGATGATCAAGACTATTTCTCAGTTAGTCATTCAAGCAAACTTTTAACATTAACAAATCCATAAAGATTATTTCCATCGTAAACTGTTTTTCCATTTTGTTTTACTTGCAATCGATCAATCAACGAAGTATCATCATTAAAGGGAATGTAGCGCCACAGCCAAACTATCTTTATTATTGAGAGTTCTGAAAAAAATAAAATAAAGGCGAAAGAATTTTTAAAATCGGATGATAAACAAAGATATGATTATTTGAAGATTCTGCTTAAACGGATAGCCGTTTTTGAGAGCTATGACATCACAGTTCTAATGACCATATATGGAATATTTATAAATATGAAACATTACTGATTAATAGGGGAAAAAATGACAGCAACTGTATGAAAAATATGTATACGTTATGACACTAATGCTTTAAATGACCAGTAAAGGATTTTGCATTAATTTGCAGCGACTTTCTTTGCTTGCTTTAAATGATGTTGATCAATATTCCATATAAGGTAATTTGGAACTATGATGTCATAGTTCTAAAAATGTCGTCTCCCATATCCATTTTAGAACAACCTTTAAATGGTCATATCTGTTTTGTTTATCATCCGATTTTGATAATTCTTTCACCTTTTTTCTAAGTTTTTCAGAACTCTCAATAATAAGGCTTGTTTGGCTGTGGCGCTACATTCCCTTTAATTAAAGCAATTCTATCTTCGTCTCCGAAACCAGCTCCATCAGCAAGCTTGTTTACCTACTTGAAAACTCAAAATATGAGTTATCAGCTACAGTTTTAGCTACATCTTCTATTTTGCTATTAGCTTTTGTAATTTCTTTTAAAACTATTTCACCTTTTGGTTTAGGTTTCATAACTGAAACTAATTTATCAGAGCCATTTTTCCTATTTCATCCCCAAGTTTTTAGAACCACTCTCTAAGATTTGTTTTCCGGCAGTTTCTAATGTTTTCTTGCCTGCTGTTTTCATAGATTCACTAAAAAATGTTGAACAACCCTTGAAACAATATCAACTAGAAATTGTTATTGTCCATGGGACAAAAACGTATGGCTCCCCCACTCGCCTGAACAGACATAATTGACGACTCTAGGTCCAACTGTTCTTTATTGATCTGAGATCGTTTTGATATTCAATATCCCTGTGACTGTATGTACTATCTGTATCAGTAAGGCCACATAAAAAAATATGTGTGGTTCAAGTAACCCGACCGACCCTATTTTTTTAAAGGGCCGACCCTAAAACTTCTTATGTAAAAAAAATAAAAAATAAAAAAATCAAAAAAAAAATAAACAAAAAATTAAAATTAAAAAATATTTAAAAAAAAAAAAAAAATTAAAAAAAAAAATCAAAAAAAAAATCAAAATTAAAAAAAATAAAAAATCAATAGGGGTCATCTACTGGTCATGACCAACCATCCTTCCAAGTTTGAGGACCCTAGGTCCAACCATTCTCTAGTTATTGATCGGACATCGTTTGTGACACAGACAGACCTACGGCCTTGACCTTTGACCTAGTGACCCCAAAATCAATAGGGGTCATCTACTTGTCATGACCAACCATCCTTCCAAGTTTGAGGACCCTAGGTCCAACCATTCTGTAGTTATTGATCGGACATCGTTTTGATAGTCAATGTCACCGCAACATTGACCTTTGACCTAGTGACCCCAAAATCAATAGGGGTCATCTACTTGTCATGACCAACCATCCTTCCAAGTTTGAGGACCCTAGGTCCAACCATTCTCTAGTTATTGATCGGACATCGTTTTGATAGTCAATGTCACCGCAACATTGACCTTTGACCTAGTGACCCCAAAATCAATAGGGGTCATCTACTTGTCATGACCAACCATCCTTCCAAGTTTGAGGACCCTAGGTCCAACCATTCTGTAGTTATTGATCGGACATCGTTTTGATAGTCAATGTCACCGCAACATTGACCTTTGACCTAGTGACCCCAAAATCAATAGGGGTCATCTACTTGTCATGACCAACCATCCTTCCAAGTTTGAGGACCCTAGGTCCAACCATTCTCTAGTTATTGATCGGACATCGTTTGTGACACAGACAGACCTACAGACAGACAGACAGAAAGCACAAAATCAATATGGCTCCCCTACCACACTTCGTGTGGGGGAGCCATAAATATACCAGCTCCCGTTATTCTATCAATGTAATAAAATATTCCTGTTGTGGCATTTTAAACTTTTTAAACGTGCCATATATAACTTATATTACATTAATTCGTTTAAAACTAAATCGGAATGATGTGTGAACTCCGTTAAGATTAATACTTTTGCCAGAGATATCAATTATGTAAATAGTAATTCTGTTAATAATTGTTTTATTTACTTCACAATACCCAACTCTTATCGGTTCGTCTTTAAAAGTATATAACCTCGTCAGGTTAGTTGTACTTATTTCATAAATAACATCTGAATAAGATCCATCAACAAAAGAATTGCTTATCAAATCACAGTGAATATATAAAGTATAAATAACATGTGTTATGTTTGGGACTACTGTTCCAAACTTAGTTTAGTGCAGTGTGGCGGCTGTAGAAAGTCTCCCCGTGCTACGAACCAGTAGTGTTATTTTTTTACTTGGGACCAACGAGCCCAATATAGGTGGCTTTGAAGTAGAATACCGCTTAAGCCGTTGCTAGGGGGCGTGAGAAGTGTTGCTTCTTTCATTACTTCTCATGAACAGACTCAGTAAAACCGAGTCTGCTGCTTTATTCTCTTAATTGAGTTTGTTGCTCTCAAAGGATGGATCACCTTTATCAGTATGTATTAGTTTCTCTAATAACTGCATCTTTTTCAAAGCCAAAGTTTGATTCCTTTAAATCAAGTATACAATTATTATGAATAGTAACTAAACATTTGAAACTTGATCAATCAAATTCAATCTTTATTGGAATGGGCGAGAATCACCGATTACAGCGAATGTTTCTTTTATATAATTATCGATATCCGCACAACTATAATTCCCATTTTAGAAAACAGTATCTTTCCAACTTGTTCCATTGAAATAGCTTATTACTTTTATAAAACCTCGCTAATAGTATGCCATGAGTAAGCCATAGAGTTAATCTTGTCAAGCCCAATAACATAAGAATTAATCTTATCAAGCCCAATAACATATTGCTTATTTTTGCCTAATACCAATGGTCTATCAAATTCAGTTGTAAAATTACTCAGGTGTGTTTGAGCTATTAATTATGGAAGCTTTTTCCGATGACAATACAATTTTTGTTCCATTAATATAGGTTAGATAAAATTAACTACCTACATAAAACTTTTAATATAGATTTTTAAAAATTAAAAACTAGAATAGTTTCAAATTTTATAAATGATCCGAAATATGTTGTGAGAAATAGTTCAAATGTTTCTTTTGTTTTTCATTTCCTAGTTTTTGATACAATACCTTTTTCTGTTCTGCATTACAAAGGTAACTATTACGTCCCCTCCTGTATAAGTAAAGTATATTTCAAATATATAACGTCCGGATTTCATAACAAGCCCTCCATCATTGAAAACAAAATATTCTTCCGGATTTATAAATGGATTAGTAAACGCTTTGAGAAAATATTTACGAATGGTTCTTTGAAGAGGTTTTCGTGTCGGGGACAATGCACAACATTCATTATCTTCATTCATAATACATATTCAATCATATTCCATCTAATGTAGCTTCAAACATTTTAATCCCGCTTGCATGGTCTACTTTTACTTTCAATCACCTATCTTAAGAAGTGCTGTGTGGCGACTATCAGACTTCTGATTATGGGGGTGGGAGATCGGGTGTTCGTTTGTTCAAAGGTATGTTATTTTGTTTGGAAAGTTTTGTTGGTGAGAAATAATATATTCTTCAAGATGTATACAATATTGGTGTAAACTCCTGCAAATGCTTTAATACATAGATATCCAAAAAGTTAATTCGTTGGACGGTGTAGGTCGGAAAACGTGGGCATCAGAAGTTAGACCTCTTCTTTTTAAGTTTGTATTCGGTTTCATATGGACAGCCCAAGATATAGGTAACCCTGATATATCTATGTGCCAACTCAAGTTGAGCAGATTGCTTAAAACAAGATTGGCAACTCCTCGCTATGTGACCATTACAAACTCTTCAAATCTCTTTTAAACATTGAGAAATACATCAGTTTAGATATTTCATTTCATTTGAAACAAGAGCTGTCGGAGAACAGCGCAGCTCGACTATTCGATTTTTCAAAGAATAATAAATTATATAGCTAGTATATACCATCAGAAAACAAGGCTAAAACAATGTGGGGTTCCATGGGAGCCCAGAATTTGCAGAGGACAAAATTACTTATCCAACCCTTTACAACATACTATAAGGAACCCAATTCCCAATTCCAAAATTTAGTTCAGCTAGGACAAAAAATGTAAGTGATATAGACCTGTAAACACAGCTTACACGCAAAATTTGATGTGAAACAGACATATTTTAAGGGCCATCAGAATTTGGGTTCCATGGGAGCCCAGGGGTTACAGGAACCAAAATTACTTAAGCAGCCCTTACGATAATGCTATAAGGAAGCTAATGGCCAAATTTAGTTGTGCTAGGGTAAGAATTGTAGGAGATATAGACTTGTAAACACAGCTTACACGCAAAATTTGATGTGAAATTGGACACATTTTATGGGCTATCATAATTTGGGTTCCATGGGAGCCCAGGGGTGACAGGAACCAAACTACTTAAGCAGCCCTTACGATAATGCTATAAGGAAGCTAATGGCCAAATTTGGTTGTGGTAGGATAAGAAATGTATGAGATATAGACTTGTAAACACAGCTTACACGCAAACCTTGATGTGGGACGCCGACGACGGGGTAATTACATAAGCTCTCTTATTCTTCGAATAGTCGAGCTAAAAACAATAACATTAAATAAAAATATTCCATTTCGAGCGTGGGGGTGGGGTGGGGAGGGGAGGGGGAGGGGAGGGTGGGGGGGAGGGGGCGGCAACATAGCTATATGTAAGAATTGACCAAAACAACACAGAAATATGTTTTAAAACAAGAGGTCAATGACCTTGAAGCTCTACTGATTGATTTTGATTTCAGGAAGTAGTCGCTACAGACTTGTTTTTTGAAAATCTATTTTTAACCGTTGCGGCCATCTTGAATTTCCGGCCGACCTGAAATTTTGCTAAGATCAATAAGACATTAAGAGCAACATTCCTGTGAAGTTTCATGAAAATCCGTCAGGTAGTTTCAAAGAAGTAGTCGCTACAAGTTTTCATTATATAACTCTATGTAAACAAAGCAGCCATGTTTAAGGTCAAATCAAAACGATTTTCGACAAGGACCAACATCATGTCATACTGATCATTTTAAAAAAAGTCCCATATCAATATCTCTTATTGTTTTGAAGAAGTAGTCGCTACAAACTTATTTATTTTAAATCTATTTTTAGCTGTGGCGGCCATCTTGAATTTCCGGCCGACCTGAAATTTTTCTAGGATCAACTAGACATCAAGAGCAACATTCCTGTGAAGTTTCATGAACATCCGTCAAGTAGTTTCAGAGGAGTAGTCGCTACAAGTTTTTACTATATATAACTCTATGTAACCAAAGATGGCCACTGGCAGCCATGTTTAACGTCGAATCAAAATAATTTTCCACAAGGATCTACCTCATGTCATGCTGATCATTTTAGAAAAAGTCCCATATCAATATCACTTATAGTTTTCAAGAAGTAGTCGCTACAAGTTTTCATTATATAATTCTATGTAAACAAAGATGGCCGCTGACAGCCATGTTTAACATCGAATCAAAATGATTTTTGACAAGGATCAACATCATGTCATACTGATCATTTTAGAAAAAGTCCCATATCAATATCTCTTATAGTTTTGAAGAAGTAGTCGCTACAAACTTATTTATTTTAAATCTATTTTTAGCTATGGCGGCCATCTTGAATTTCCGGCCGACCTGAAGTTTTTCTAGGATCAATTAGACATCAAGAGCAACATTCCTGTAAAGTTTCATGACAATCCGCCAAGTAGTTTCAGAGGAGTAGTCGCTACAAGTTTTTTACTATATAACTCTATGTAAACAAAGATGGCCGCTGGCAGCCATGTTTAACGTTGAATCAAAACGATTTTTGACTAGGATCAACATCATGTAATGCTGATCATTTTAGAAAAAGTCCCATATCAATATCACTTATAGTTTTCAAGAAGTAGTCGCTACAAACTTATTTTTTAAAAATCTATTTTTAGCTGTGACGGCCATCTTGAATTTCCGCCGACCTGAAATTTTTCTAGGATCAATCAGACATCAAGAGCAACATTCCTGTAAAGTTTCATGAATATCCGCCAAGTAGTTTCAGAGAAGTAGTCGCTACAAGTTTTTACTATATAACTCTATGTAAACAAAGATGGCCGCTGGCAGCCATGTTTAACGTTGAATCAAAACGTTTTTTGACTAGGATCAACATCATGTCATGCTGATCATTTTAGAAAAAGTCCCATATCAATATCACTTATAGTTTTCAAGAAGAAGTCGCTACAAACTTGTATTTTAAAACTCTATTTTTAGCTTTGGCGGCCATCTTGGATTTCACATCAACATGAATTTTTGCTAGGATCAACTAGACTTTATGGGCAACATTTCTGTAAAGTTTCATGAATATCCATCCAGTAGTTTCAGCTGTGAAGTCGCTACAAGTTTTTACTATATAACTCTATGTAAACAAAGATGGCCGCTGGCAGCCATGTTTAACGTTGAATCAAAATGATTTTTGACTAGGATCAACATCATGTCATGCTGATCATTTTAGAAAAAGTCCCATATATATCAATATCACTTATAGTTTTCAAGAAGAAGTCGCTACAAACTTGTATTTTAAAACTCTATTTTTAGCTTTGGCGGCCATCTTGGATTTCACATCAACATGAATTTTTGCTAGGATCAACTAGACTTTATGGGCAACATTTCTGTAAAGTTTCATGAATATCCATCCAGTAGTTTCAGCTGTGAAGTCGCTACAAGTTTTTACTATATAACTCTATGTAAACAAAGATGGCCGCTGGCAGCCATGTTTAACGTTGAATCAAAACGATTTTTGACTAGGATCAACATCATGTCATGCTGATCATTTTAGAAAAAGTCCCATATATATCAATATCACTTATAGTTTTCAAGAAGAAGTCGCTACAAACTTGTATTTTAAAACTCTATTTTTAGCTTTGGCGGCCATCTTGCATTTCACATCAACATGAATTTTTGCTAGGATCAACTAGACTTTATGGGCAACATTTCTGTAAAGTTTCATGAATATCCATCCAGTAGTTTCAGCTGTGAAGTCGCTACAAGTTTTTACTATATAACTCTATGTATCAAAGATGGCCGCTGGCAGCCATGTTTAACGTTGAATCAAAACGATTTTTGACTAGGATCAACATCATGTCATGCTGATCATTTTAGAAAAAGTCCCATATCAATATCACTTATAGTTTTCAAGAAGAAGTTGCTACAAACTTGTATTTTAAAACTCTATTTTTAGCTTTGGCGGCCATCTTGGATTTCACATCAACATGAATTTTTGCTAGGATCAACTAGACTTTATGGGCAACATTTCTGTAAAGTTTCATGAATATCCATCCAGTAGTTTCAGCTGTGAAGTCGCTACAAGTTTTTACTATATAACTCTATGTAAACAAAGATGGCCACTGGCAGCCATGTTTAACGTTGAATCAAAACGATTTTTGACTAGGATCAACATCATGTCATGCTGATCATTTTAGAAAAAGTCCCATATCAATATCACTTATAGTTTTCAAGAAGAAGTCGCTACAAACTTGTATTTTAAAACTCTATTTTTAGCTTTGGCGGCCATCTTGCATTTCACATCAACATGAATTTTTGCTAGGATCAACTAGACTTTATGGGCAACATTTCTGTAAAGTTTCATGAATATCCATCCAGTAGTTTCAGCTGTGAAGTCGCTACAAATAAAAGTTTACGGACAGACAGACGGACAGACGGACAGACGGACGGACGGACGACGGACTCCGCACCACGGCATAAGCTCTGCTGATCTCTGATCAGTAGAGCTAAAAATGGAGTTTCGAGTGTTGGGGGTGGGGGAGTTGGAGAGGCAGGGAATGGGGTGGAGGGGGCAACATATATGTGTAAGAAGCTATGTGTAAGAATTTACCAAAACAACACAGATATATGTAAAAAACAATAAACATTATAAAATCAGCCCTTAAGATAATGCTATAAGGAAGCTAATGGCCAAACATGATTGTGCTAGGGTAAGAATTGTAAGAGATATAGACTTGTAAACACAGCTTACACGCAAAATTTGATGTGAAATGGGACACATTTTATGGGCTGTCATAATTTGGGTTCCATGGGAGCCCATGGGTTACAGGAACCAAAATTGCTTATGCAGCCCTTAAGATAATGCTATAAGGAAGCCCATGGCCAAATTTGGTTGTGCTAGGATAAGAAATGTAAGAAATATAGACTTGTAAACACAGCTTACACGCAAACCTGAATGTGGGACGCAGACGCCGACCCCGGGGTGATTACATAAGCTCTCTTATTCTTCGAATAGTCGAGCTAAAAAGCAGTGGCACGATTTCGATGCTCAAGTCATAAACTAAATATAAGGAAGGGGAGCCATGTCGGCGTGGTTAGAGAAAAACGCATTTGCACTCAGTCTTATTCATAATTGAGGACGAGTACCATGCATTTTTCTTTTATGTAATTGAATTGGGGTTTTAAGGCGCACCAACACATGAAAAGGTTATATGGCACCTAAAAGGCATGAACATGCCAGGCTCATCTTCCATGTACATCGAGATAAAATATGGAAAATGGGCCTAGAACCTTCTCACCCTGAACTGCAGAGTTGCTTCAAATTCTATCGTAGAAACTCCATTTACACTGGAGCCACGTTATTGTTTTTCTGCCACTGCTCTTTTGATGCGAGCGAGATAGCACCTGAAACAATGCAGGGATCATGATGAAGACCTTTAATGAACAAGAACAAAAAATGATAAAATGAACATGAATTTGGGGGATTCTACCCCTCTGCCTATCCCTCCAAAGGGATCTGCAGTGGCCCTATTCTTTGCCCCGTGACCAAACGGGACCCCGAGAACCACGAGGGGCTTTTCTTTTATGTAAAAATTAGTCGAGTGTAACCTATGAATTGAATTGGGGTTTTAAGGCGCACCAACACATGAAAGGTTATATGGCGCCTAACAGGAATGAACATGCCAGGCTCATCCTTCATGTACATCGAGATAAAATATGGAGAACGGGCCTAGAACCTTCTCACCCTGAACTGCAGAGTTGCTGCAAATTCTATTGTAGACACTCCATTTACGCTGGAGCCACGTTATATTTTTTCTGCCATTGCTCTAGTGATATGAGCGAGATGGCACCTGAAACAATGCAGGGGTCATGATGAAGACCTTTAATGAGCATGAACAAAAAATAAAATCTGTATAAATAGTGGAATGTAACCTTATGTGGTTTTCGTAATGTATTTTTACATCGTACCGAAAATGAAAAAGCTAATATGAAACCATCTAACTACTATCTGCTAAATAATACAAGAGGTCAATGACCTTGAAACTCTACTGATAGCTAGATCAGTCATGGTAACCTGTGAAGTTTTATGGAAATAGGACCAGCACTTTCAAAGCAGTAGTCGCCACAAGCTTTTCCTTTATAACTCTATGTAAACAAAAATGGTCGCTGTCAGCCATGTTTAGTGTCGAATCAAAATGATTTTCGACAAGGACCAACATCAAGTCATGCTGATCATTTTAGAAAAAGTCCCATATCAATATCACAGAGTTTCAAGAAGTAGTTGCTACAAACTAGTTTTTAAATATCTATTTTTAGCCGTGGTGGCCATCTTGAATTTTCGGCCGACCTGAAAGTTTGCTAGGATCAACTAGACATCTAATGCAACATTCCTGTGAAGTTCCACGAACATCCATAAAAAGTAGTTTCAGAGGAGTAGTCGCTACAAATAAAAGTTTACGGACGGACGACAGATGCCGCACCACGGCAAAAGCTCTGCTGATCTCTGATCAATCAAGCTAAAAATCAGCTCCAAAAATTAGGTCAAGGTCATAGATGAAATCCAAACATCCAAAAAGATGCATTACCCAAGACAGAACTATGTCAAAATAGAGTATTTTGTCTTCCAAAGATTAAGCTATAAATTAGGTTTAAAACATCTAGTGCATAATTATAGTGTTCATGAGAAAGTGATGTAAATGTAACAATTAAAGTTATCTGCCCTTTGCTTGGATAGTGAAGGTCACATCCACATTGGCTTTTTGACACGTTGTGATGTACTATCCAAGAAACAACTATAAGCAAAGTTTGAAAGGTCTAATGCATAAAGTATGTGAGAAAGTGACCTAAACGCAAAAGTTAAACCTAACTAAAAAATATCACTGCAAGTGATAAATGCCCCCGAAGTGTCCTTTGATCTCTAAGTATGACCTTGACCTTGGAGCCATGGACCTGGATTTTGTGCACGACACCTCGTTTGGTTGTGGTGAGCACTTGTGCCAAGTTATTTGAAAATCCGTCCAGGCATGCAAAAGTTATTGACCGACACAATTTGACCTTTGACCTCTAAATGTGACCTTGACCTTGGGGCCACAGACCTGGATTTTGTCTTGTTGTGGTGAGCACATGTGCCAAGTTATTTAAAAATCCGTCCATGAATGCCAGAGACATTGACCGGACACCATTTGACTTTTGACCTCAAAGTGTGACCTTGACGACCTGGGTTTTGCGCGCGACACATCTTCTTGTTATGGTGATCACGTGTGTCAAGTAATTTAAAAATCCCTGCAGGGGTTGTGACGTTACAGTCCGGACACGAAATTACCTACCTGTTTTTGACCTATAAACTTCAAGTGCAACCTTTACCTTTGAGGTACGGATCTGGGTTTTGCGCGCGACACATCATCTTATGATGATCACTTGTGCCAAGTTATTTAAAAATCCCTGCAGGGGTTGTGATGTTACAGTCCGGACATGAAATTGGGTACCTGTTTTTGACCTATGAACTTCAAGTGTGACCTTGACCTTTGAGGTACAGACCTGGGTTTTTCGCGCGACACATCGTCTTGTTATGGTAATCACTTGTGCCAAGCTATTTAAAAATCCCTGCAGGGGTTGTGGCGTTACGGTCCAGACACGAAATTGGGTACCTGTTTTTGACCTATGAACTTCAAGTGTGACCTTGACCTTTGAGGTTCGGACCTGGGTTTTTCGCGCGACACATCGTCTTATTATGGTGATCACTTGTGCCAAGTGATTTAAAAATCCCTGCACGGGTTGCAAAGTTACGGTCCGGACTTGAACTGCGGAATGACGGACAGACAGAATCCGGACAGTGCGATTACTAATACCCCTGAAAATTAAATTATTAAGTTATCTGCCCTTTGCTTGGCCGGACAAGGTCACTTCCACATTTGCTTCGTCACGTTGCGATGTACCACCCAAGATACAACTATAAGCAAAGTTTGAAAGGTCTAGTGTATACAGTTTGTGAGAAAATGACAACTCAAAACTTGAATGTTGACGCCGCCGCCGCTGCCGGAAAAGCAACACCAGTCTTTTTCTTTAAAAAGGCGAGTTAATCCTATAATAACTATGTGAGTTGCCGATTCTAGTTCTATAAAAATATTTGAGCTGATTCTGCTGTGGAGGAAAATTCTAGGCAAGGTTGTATGGTCATTTGATTGGTCTTTACTATGGCCTGAAGGACAACCAAGGGAGACTAATCAATGTTGAAGTTTGCATTTAGGTTGGATGTATTACTTCCCTTGATCATGGTTCACAACAGCTTTTGATCTAGCATCAAAATTTGTTTTATAGCAATTAGAGGCCCGAGTTCAGTTACATGTAGTTACTGTAGGTGGGCTCTTGAATCCTCTAATTTACAGGCAGTGCGCGTTTATGATAATAGCGATCATACAAAGAATGCTTGCGTATAAGAATTTACGATTATAGCAATCACACAAAGAATGCTTGCGTACAAGAATTTACAATTATAGCGATCATACAAAGAATGCTTGCGTATAAGAATTAACGATTATAGCAATCATACAAAGAATGCTTGCGTATAAGAATTTACAATTATAGAAATCATACAAAGAATGCTTGCGTATAAGAATTTACGATTATAGCAATCATACAAAGAATGCTTGCGTATAAGAATTTACAATTATAGAAATCATACAAAGAATGCTTGCTTATAAGAATTTACGATTATAGCAATCACACAAAGAATGCTTGCGTATAAGAATTTACGATTATAGCAATCATACAAAGAATGCTTGCGTATAAGAATTTACAATTATAGAAATCATACAAAGAATGCTTGCTTATAAGAATTTACGATTAGAGCAATCACACAAAGAATGCTTGCGTATAAGAATTTACGATTATAGCAATCATACAAAGAATGCTTGCGTATAAGAATTTACAATTATAGAAATCATACAAAGAATGCTTGCTTATAAGAATTTACGATTATAGCAATCATACAAAGAATGCTTGCGTATAAGAATTTATGATAATAGCAATCATAAACATAATGATGAGAATGCTAACAGAGGTATATTGCTATTATAAAATGGTTCATTGCAAACGCGCTTAATGATCTACGACCATCGGTTGGTTTGGAATTTTTCAGTCTCCACTTTGGCACTCGAGTGAGAACCAAGGGAGATCACTGCGGCCTAATAACCTCCACATATTTGTTGTTGTTGAATGAATAAGGAATTTTTGAGATTTTGGATATCGTACAGTATTAAACTGTCTAGTCATATTTACGAAACAATAATATAACTATCAATCGCAAATGGTTGTCGTTTTTTATTAACACAATTATTCCAGTGTTGTGTCATAAAACAAATATTTACAACAGGCCAAAGTAACAGTACACCAACGACTAACTTATGTAATGTCCTAAAGCTTTATACAATTAATTTATTTAAAGTGAGACACTATACTCTATTGTTAACTGCAGTTTATACGGTCAGAACAAGTTCTTTTCGTTGCATTAGAAAAGATTAACTTAACAAACTGCGAACTAGGTATAATCATAGTGTTTCCCCTAATGCGGAATGGCAGGGCGGGTCGGCACGCCCTTTTTTCGTCCCGCCATGCAGACTTTACATACCGCCACGCATTAATTACATGCCGCCCCGCAGTGCCCTTTCTAAAACAGCTCGCGACTGCAATCTCTTGAAATACACAAATGCACTTTAACACGTCGTGTGACCTTTAAACCAACAATCACCAGATTTAGCCACGGGGTATTTCCAATGTGTACAGGTAACTGATCACGCGTGACTCTTGTGATAAGCATTGGTTCCCGTGAATACACTCCCCAAATAGCAAGTTTCTCGCTTCAGGGGTAGTAGGAAATCAAGTCGGCGGCCTCCCAATCATATCTACAAGTAGGTCATATGCACGGCCCTGGAATGTTTTGCGAGAAGAATGCGAATTTTTTAATACTCTCAAAGCACTCGTTTATTACTGCGATTCAATGAGGTATTCAGTGTATTTCATTGATAAGGTATGAAATTAAACATATGGATGCGCATCTTTCCCACAAAAGCGTTACAAAACTTAGCGGTTTGCCGTTTTCCCCCAAACAATCGTAAATTATAACAATGACCGGCCCCTGGATTGTTTTGCTAGAAAATACTCGAAGAACTCATTTATTAATGCGACTGGATGAGGTATTCAGTGTTTTTCATTGATAAAGAATGAAATTTAACAAATATAGGGTCGTGTATCTTTCCCAAAAAGCATTTCAAAACTTAGCGATATGCTTCTTTTTTCATATCTCGCCGGTTTTCGCGATTCCAAAAAAGGACAAGATATTTAGTTCTGAATGTTTAATTGATATACATGTACAGGCCTAACATTACTGCATAAATGTTGAAAAATACACGAAGTGGACTTAAATGTTGGGCATAAAAATACTCTTGCTCAGAGGCTGAGAAAGTGGATTTTAAAAATATTTCCCAAAAAACATTTTTAAAACAGTCAATAGCACTGAGAGTGCCTTCTAATTAAAATAAGGCATTAATTTTACAACTAAAACCATCTCAGAGCATACATGTCCATACAATACAATATTTTATTTTTTTTAGAAAAGTTTTAAAATGTTATTAAATGACTTTTTGGATGAATTGGGGGGGGGGGGGTACTAATTTTGCGTGTTAAAAATGACCTTTTTTTTCACCCTGCCCTTTTTCAAGGCTGGGGGAAACACTATAATCATTGTCAGTTGTGAGTTGAAGGATTTCGAAGAAAATGGACGACTTTTGGTAAGAAAATCTTTTTTTTTCAGTGGACATTTTAAATTAGCTCACGTACAACGTCAGCTAATGGTGCTGTCCGCTAAATAAACATTTCTTACAGTACTACAATGCCATTAACTGATGCAGCTCGGGGGGCAAACGGCCACACCACCCCACCCAATTTCTTCGAGGACAACAAGCCTTGAAGTCTTCAATCTTATATAAACTACTACAATTTATGCATTCAACATATTCAAAATGGTGTTTAAAGTAGAACAAGAAAATCAATCCATGATGAAGAATTCTATTTGTAAAAACAACATTTGATGAACATGATTATTCACATGAAGTATTATGACATTTACAACAAACGAAGATGCAGAATGGAGCTGATCAGTGCTCACAATGTTGGTGATTTATAAAACAACATGATACACTGCTATGGATGGCCATGAGTAAAGGTCATCCAGATACGTACAGCAAGCAGGACTATTCACAAAATGAATGTGCCCGATAGATAAAATAATCCAAACTGCCGATTGACAAGATACATATTCAATACAGGTTCTCTGTGTGCTTTTGTTTCTACTTAGTGAAAATTTATTGTATTTATTTTTATCATTTTATCACAGTCTATATTTACCAAGTGCCTTGATGTTTACACAGATTTTACCAATATATATACAAAATGATGAAGAAGATTCGAAGTTAAAACTTCTGTTCAAACAAATGCACGTTCTTTATTTAGCTTAAAGGGATATCCGAATGTACACTTGTCTTATCCCTCTACCAGTCGCAGCATTAGGCGTTGAGGTGATCATAGATTATTTTTTTCATGTTGAAAATTACCCTTTTCAGCAAACATTAGACAATTGTACTTCCTGCCTTTTTTTCCACAAGAATCACCGAATATGCAATATTAAATGAAATTAATGATGATTTCTGATATATAAAAAATCGACAAAAATTCCTGATTTCAAAATAAAATATTTCATTGAAAACTCTTGTTTTTCCCCCCCCACCCCCACATTGCATCAACACTTGGCAGTTGCTGTCCTATAGTCTAAAGATAGCAGATTGGCTGGATCTACCATCAAAGGATCTACCATCAAAGTGGCGTGTCACAATGTTTTAAGAGTACAACATCTACTGTGTTGTGCCACCGGTACCCGTGGATGTTCCCGTGTATCCCGTCGGCTGTGTGCCCGTTCCAGCGTTATATGCTGCCCACTGCTGCTGATACTGTTGTCCGTACTGGGCGGCAGCTTGCTGGTTCCAGTTCTGCCAGCTGGCGTTATAGGCATTCCAAGCAGCAGCGTTATAGGCAGCCGCCTGAGCGGGATCTGTTGTCGCTGCTGCTGCCGTGGCCTGCTGACCATATCCACCCCACTGGAACATACATGTAATACATGAATAATTTGCAATTTAAAGGGAATGTTGACATAGTTCAAACAAGAAATGCCACCAGTTAAGTGACAAATGCCCCAGGAAAAATTTAGCTCATTTGAACTTGGACCTCTAAGAGTGACCTTGACCTTTGAGATACGGACCAGTTTCTTGACACCTTCTCGTTATGGTCAACATTTGCATGAAGTTTCAGGAAATCCTTTCAGTTCTGTCAAATTTATGGTCGAGACATGCTTGTTTCGGATGGATGGACGAAATGATGAAAGGATCGTGCGATTACTATGGACAGTGCGATAACTATGGACAGTGCGATTACTATGGACAGTGCGATTACTATATGCCTCCATTTGGAGGCATAAAAAGCCTTTATTATTTAGAGTTCCAATATATAAAAGCAAGAAAAGGTGATGAGAATACATTTCAACAGAGCTTAACTTTTTTTCTTATGTGTTTATGCCAACACTTCGATTGCTTTATGCCTTTCATACAAGAACTTTATTTTTACAAACCTCAATTCTAAGATCTTATTCCATGTAAAGTAAGTCAGTTTTAGGTCATGAACTCGTTGGCTTCAGAGAATATTTTTTTAAGTGTTTCATAAATAGACACATGAAATGATTTGACCCTCTAGTAAGTACCATTTTTTGACCAAGGGTCGTAATTTGTATTACCTAGACCCTCCATGCCAACTGGATTTTCCATACAAATATCAACTGTCACTGGGGCATCAGTTTGGGTATTTTGTATCAGCTTTCCCCTCAACTAGCGTTTAAAACCATGTGGGTTAAGGCCAGTTTATAGAGGTTTTATTTTTCTACAAACTTGATATCTAAGTAAATGAGACTTCTAACAAAATTAGAAGTCATAGGTTCATTATTTTTGGAAATTCTTTTTTAAGAGACGTATCTTTTAAGAGATATATAACTATAACATCATTTGACACCCAGTGTGAGGCTTTTTTTTTAACCCAGGACCTTAATTTGTATAAACTAGATTGCAAGAAATATTTGTAATTTGCCGAGCAGTTTTGAAAATGACTGTATAGTTTCTTCCCGATATAACATGTAGGAAAACAATGATAGGAACAATTTTTTGGGTACCACCACTAGAATTTCTCCAATTTTTGAGGTTCCCCTAATTCATTGTAAATCCATTCCATTTAAAGGGGATACATAAGGGTTTTCGATGTGGTCTAGGTATCAGACTTGAAATTGGCAAATAATGAGATTTTCCATTATAAAGGACCTAAACATAATGAATGAGCCTTAAAGCGTCACCTAATTTACAAGGAAATTCATGATTCACAGTAATATGTGCTATCCGAGGTTACTCACCAGGGTTAATTCATACACGTTACGCCCGATTCCAACAAAATCTATGGTAAATTTAATACCTGGTGCTAACACCATATTTGATATATATATTTGCTACATACCGACACTATATTTTATATATATAGTGACACTATGTTTGATATATATATATGGACACCATATTTGATATATAATTTGATATATATTGGATATATATGTTGATGCCTAGTGCTAACACTTGATTTATATGCCTTTTTTTATATGCCATTTTTATCACAAACTGGGACATTTTTATTTCAATTTTTTAGATTTTTCCAGAAAACCTGATGTACCCACTTTAACGCCAAAAGTCGGACTCCCTTTCCCAATACATTTAGTTACTCACATTCATAATGACTTACCTGTCCATAGCCTTGCTGTCCTGCTCCCCAGCCACCACTCTGTGGCTGTTGTCCTCCCCAGCTCTGTTGCTGCCCCCACTGCTGTTGTGGTTGCTGTTGATTTCCCCAGCTACCACCCTGGTTGTAGCTACCGACAGCACTACCTCCCTTGTTATAGCCACCACTGCTACCACCTTTGCTGTAACCACTGCTCGAGTCCCCGCCACGGCTGTAACCACCAGCACCAGAACCTCCCTTGTTATAGCCTCCTGCACTACTTCCCTGTAGGTGAGGAAATAGCAAATAATATGGACTTTTCAAGAAGTTAGGATGGCCCACCCCTCGACAAAACCAGATAGGACATATATATAACGACATACCTTCGGTTAAGAAGATGTGTTCATGAAGTTTCATGAACAAAGGTCCAATACTTTTTGAGCTATAGCCAAGGTCAGGTTGCAAGTTAAAGTTACAGACGGACGACAACGTACGAAGCATATGGCCATAGTATCTTTGTGTGGTTAATATGGCTCAAAATAATAGAAATGAGTGACAAATGTAGTCAATTGAAGGCATTTTAAAACAACGGAATATTATTTACAATATATAACCCCATAACAAATTACTTCATAAAATGGTTATTTTAGCACAGGACATGAGATAATAGTTTTAACAGCTAGATTTCGTAGTTCTGTCGCTCTTCACCTTTAAGTGCGAATCCCTTACCCTGTCTTTGTCATATCTGCCACCACTTCCTCCACCACCTCCTTCACGACCACCTCCGCCGCCATAGCCACCGCCACCACCACCGTAAGCATTGCCTCCAGACCTATCACTTCTGTCACGGTTGTATCCACCTCCACCACCCTGGCGACCACCACCACCACCATATCCACCACCACCACCACCACTGCCGTAACCACTACCACCACCACCACCACCACCACGGCCGCCACCATAACTGCCACCTCCTCCTCCGTATCTGTCATTTCGACCACCACCTAGATAGAGAATATTTCAATTAAAATTAGTGTATTAAAATAAAAGCAGCAAATTAAGACATTAGAACAACTGGACACAAACTGAAATATGAATTCATATTAAGCAAGTCAATAAAGCTCCTACTACATTTAAAGACAATCTTAAAAATGGTGGACCTCTTCAACAAATTTAAATGTTGAAAAGTTCATCACCAAATTACATGGTAAATTATAGCCACACAGAGAGCCTGAAAATACAGAGG
The DNA here is from genome assembly GCA_037043455.1 of Cyrtodaria siliqua. NCBI lineage: Eukaryota > Metazoa > Mollusca > Bivalvia > Adapedonta > Hiatellidae > Cyrtodaria > Cyrtodaria siliqua. Next base: position 469,649 of record JAWPHD010000190.1, read on the forward strand.
AATTCGGGATAACACTTCTTTCGATGTCTACAATAGAATTTGCACCACACCCACTAAAATCAAACTTTTATGGACTAAAATGTCGTAAAGTGCAATTCTATGAAGCAGGGAGAATGTATAGGTGGGTGGGGGTGGAACAGAGAACTCTTTGTCCAAAAGGGTTGAGATGTTGATCCCTCACTAACTTCTGCCTTTGCCAGACTCGGCACAAAAAATTTATTGATGGACCTTTATGCGCTTTTATGTTCTTCTCTTTTTTCTTCTTTCTTGTGCGATTTCAAATTACTTTATCCCATGTTCGACAAATCAATGAGTTTATCACAAGCATCACATAATGCTTTCCCTTTATCGCCTTTAAAAGGTTTTATCCAATATGAAGTATATTGTCTCCCCACTTTGGGTTCAACACACAAAGGCCTTTTTGATTCATTGTTCATTCGTCATTTTTCATCACGCAATTTCTGAATTCGCACAAGAATAATGGTAAGCCGCATATGCCCACCGGTGTTAAAAAACAATGATCCACTGACAATTAATCCCACTTGCGTAACGGACTCCAATCAATTCGTACTCAAAAGAAATACCGATTTCAACAAAACACAAATATTTTTGCATGTTCCTTTATTTCTTTTACAAGTCCCAGCTTTCTTAATTATTATTTTCTGCATTTATGAAATTCCAGGACAATTTGCACAAATTAAAGTATGTTTTTTTTAAATCCAAGTATTTTTCCATAATAAAAACTAACAAAACAGGTTTCCATGAGTTTTCCAGGTCAAAGGTTAAATTCCATGACTTTTTCTAGACCTGTGCAAACCCAGTCACTAAAACTAGACCACAGCTGTTTAACCAACAGAAAAATAATGAAATGACAACCTACCTCCTCCACCACCACCACCCCATTTGCCTCCTTCTCCACCACTGCCGCCACCACCACCCCACCTGCCGCCGCCACCGCCACTTCCACCACCACCACCACCTCTTCCTCCACCACCTCCCCATTTGCCTCCTCCACCACCAAAGCCGCCGCTTCCACCCCATCTACCACCACCACCTCGATCACTACCACTCTTTCCACTACCACCGCTGTCTCTACGACCACCAAACCTCTCTCCTCGGTCACGGGCGAACCCTCCACTGTCTCCTGTAAACAAGACAATGCAATTACATCAACTACTGGAACTGATAATATCTATATATAGTTTATGTTGCATATTTTTATCTTTTGATGTCAACAATTTTTAGTCAAATGCTCTTTTGTGTGGCAGTTGTGTAATTTATTAGTATAAAAATAAAAACTTTTGTTTTTCATTTTTACAGATTTCAGAACCGGCCCTTTTTTTATCGAATGATCCCATTTGCTATAATCCAGCAATTTGTTTTTTCCATTTTGTAAATGGGTCCAGTACCAAATTGCGGAATTTAGCAGAGTTATCCTTGAAATTGTGAAATTTTGAGGGTCTGTAAATCACTCCCGTTAAAAACCCATAGCGGGTACAAAAGTACATGGTAACGGATACTGTGAAATCATTAATAATCGTGGGGGATTATATTTTATGCCCAGAAGTTTGAATAATGTGTACGAAAATGTCCTCGATTCTGAATCCATAATGTACAGTAATGCATATCAGTTTTGGGCTCATCAATCAGTCAATAACTATTGAACCAGATTGTTTGTTTTCAGAAAAAAGGTTTTGTATTTATTTAACATTTATTTTTTAATAAAAAGTAAAAATTGTTTTGTTTTAACTGAAACTTTCCAAAGCCAGTATGCTGATGTTTACATTCACAGTTGTGTACTAGTAAATCGTTCACGAATGGTATTAACGTTTGTTATCGTTCTCATCAGTTACCGAGTACTTAGTATTATTTGTTTGAAAACTGGGTGGGTTCTCATTGAATTGAACATGGAAATTATTTGTTATATTTTTTCAACAAGAACATACTAGAAACAGACAAATCACGAATAAAAAAACATATTTTGAAAACAAGAAACAAATAGCTATCAAATTTTGTATTTTTTCAATGACTCAAGCGGTATTGGCCGAGATAAAAAACAGTATCAAATCAATAACCAATCAAACGTGCGCCGTACACGACTGATAACCAGAATAAATAGGAAATAATCAGCAATGTTGAGCAATTGTGTCAATCACAATGTCACATAAAACTCTGTTACTTGGATGTTTAAACACCCATGGTTAATTAACATGCAGTGCCCCAGATAAGTAGCGTATCTGCGTATTTCACTCAATTAAAATTGCCAAATACCCAATTAATTTCCCTGACAGGCGTACCAGATATGCAAGATATTTCCTTTCATTCAAACATTTTAATTTTTGAACGTATCGACAGTCAAAGTGTTCAAATGATTGATGGATTGATGTTTTTGTGCGTATTCCAATATTTACAAACAGCAGATTTTACTTTCAGTGTTTATCTTGACTGGGACGTTACATAATTATCGATAAAGGGGAGAACGCTATATAGTTGATTAAGTACGCTATACCAGTCTATTCTATTGTGTAGTCGTCTGGGCGCTTTCTTGTTTACTTTTGAAAGCATTTGCGTTGTGCAGACGATTAAAATGTCGAAACGGGGACGTAAACCGACAAGCGAGTTCTGAAATCATCACATGTGATTAGTGTTTCTATTGAAATTAATCATTAATAATGATTGATCATTGACAAACCACTGCCATGAATAACAAGTCAATGAAGCTCCCATAAAGATGGGTAAGTTACCTTGCTTGTTTTACATTTGATCCCCAAATCACCCTATTATTTTTGAAAATTCGAAATTCACTCAATTTTATTTTCATCAGTGAAATACCCAATAGGTCCAAAAGATATCTGGGGCACTGACATGTCGCCATTACTTAGATATACTGCCCTATTGTTGATGTTGAAGTATATCGACAATAGGTTATATTATACAGTTGCAAGTGCTTTATTATACTGATGCACGTGCTATGTTTGTCGGAGGTATAGTATTGGTTTGACTGGTTAAAACTGATAAATGATTGACAACTGGCGACATGTTAATTAGGCAATTTGACCTGCGACAGGAAATGTGTGTCGTAATCGCCAAACGTTTTTCACTAGGCTATCACAAGAATTTATAAATCAATGGCTATCAGGGTTCAAAAATCAAAAATGCGCGAATTTACGTCCCTCAAAATTGTGTTTTTGGAAAGAACTCAAAAACCTTTAAAAATTGTGAAAAAAAGAAACTATCTCCACATGTGAAGGGTCCTTTTACCGGCAAAAATTTGGAAGGTCCGTTTCGGATTGTGAATGGGCCCCGTTTACCAGTACCACTTTAATAAGGAAATAATTGAACTGAATTGGGTTTACGGCGCACCAACACATGAAAGGTTATATGGCGCCTGAACATGCCAGGCTCATCCTCCATGTACACTGAGATAAAATATGGAAAATGGGTCTAGAACCTTCTCACCCTGAACTGCGGAGTTGCTGCAAATTCTATCATAGAAACCATTTATGCTGGAGCCACGTTTATTGTTTTTCTGCCACTGCTCTTTTGATGAGAGCAAGGTGGCACCTGAAACAATGCAGGGATCATGATGGACCTTTAATGAACATGAAAAAAAATGATAAAATGAACATGAATTTGGGGGGATTCTACCCTTCTGCCTACCCCTCCAAAGGGATCTGCAGTGGCCCTATTCTTTGCCTCGTGACCAAACGGGGCCCCCGGGAATAATAAGGAAATAAATTGATGCTATAAGCAAAGGACCCATTTTCATTGATCTGCATGGGGAGCTTTCAAAAATCAGGTGCATCCCATTACAATGGTAATAAAGCTAGAAATGTCGAATATCCAACTAATTCCCCGCTAAATGAAAAACTAGCCAAGTGAGTGACCTTAACTCTGTGGTCGCAGGTGATCAGAAATGTAAAGGAATGTTTTTGTACGACCTTAGTAATCAATAAATAAAACAAGAAATGTCACAGTAAGTGACAAATGCCCCCGAAGTGACCTGTAAGTGTTACCTTGACCTTGGAGCAATATGAAACCCACAGATATATTTAAAAATAATTAAAAAAAAAAAAAAAAAAATCTAATAAAAAAAATTAAAAATAAAACAAAAATATTAAAAAAAAAAAATTAAACAATTTATAAATTATTTTTTATTTTTATTTTTTTCGAGACACGACGTCGTGTTGTGGTGAGCAATTGTGCAAAGTTATTTGAAAATCCGTCCATTATTGTCAGAGTTATGAAGCGGACACGAGTGTACACGCGAACGGACAGACAGTGCGATTACTATATGCCACCCTTAGGGGGCATAAAAAAAAAAAAAAAAAAATATAAAAAAATAAAAAAATCAAATCAAATAAAATAAAATTTAAAAAAATAAATAAAAAAAATAAAAAAAAAAAAAAAAAAAAATTTTTTGCGACACGTCTTGTGGTGAGCAACTGTGCGAAGTTATTTGAAAACCGTCGATTATTGTCCGAGTTATAAAGCGGAGACGATTGTATAGACGAACGGATTTTGAACTTTGATCTCTAAGTGTGACCTTGACCTTGGAGCCACGGACCTGGATTTTGTGCGCGACACGTTGCCTTGTTGTGGTGAGCAATTGTGCGAAGTTATTTGTAAATACATCCATTATTGTCAGAGTTATGAAGCGGACACGAGTGTATAGACGAACGGATTTTGACCTTTGACCTCTAAGTGCGACCTTGACTTTGGAGCCACGGACCTGGCTTTTGTGCGCGACACGTCTTGTTTTGGTGAGCAATTGTGCAAAGTTATTTGAAAATTCGTCCATTATTGTCAGAGTTATGAAGCGGACACGAGTGTACACGCGAACGGACAGACAGTGCGATTACTATATGCCACCCTTCGGGGGCATAATAAAGTAATTTGTGAAAGCATTTGGTGAATATAGATGAAAAACAACGCACTAAACAATATAGCCGCCACAAATTTTGGCAGGAGCATAATAACCTCCTAGTGCTGAATTAAAATGCATTTATTTTTTATTTCTTTATAATCATGATTTTCACCGGATCTTACGACATCTTCGAAGGCCCTGATAATTCTGTCAACTAGACACTTACTTCGTCCTCTTTCTCCACCGCCGTATTCTGGTTTTATGCGCTTTTCTGGAGGTGGTAGTGCTTTCTGGCCCTCTTCTCGGTACGTCTCTACAAGCTTTTCTGCTGCGTCACGATCCAGCTCTGCAAAGTCCACCTCGTCGAAGAGACAACCTACATCTGGTATTGTGAAATTCGCTGCAATATCATAGTTAACATGCTTTATATGGTGTCCATAAACTTCATAATGATGTCACCCAGACTTGCACAGGTCTGTGGCCTATCTGGGGTGTTTGTCATACTTTCTTGCTTCAGTTTATATATTTTACACCCCATCCCCATAAACAATAAATATACCCATTACCCATCAAACAATATATAAATTAACCAGACTGAATTTACTATTCTGAGCAGAATTTATTTTAAAAATATTTTTGTTACTTTTTGATTGCATCTTCCAAATCAAGAAGCAAGAAAATATGGCGTACATGGAACATGTTATACAATAATAAGGATGTGGACTGCAAGTGAGATAGTTAAAGGCTATGTTATTGTGTACAATATTAGGCTACAATATCTGCGGCTACCCTACCTTTCATTTCATTAATAGCACTCTCGGGCACTTCTTTTCCCTCGACTTTTTGTTGTTTCTCTAAACGACTTTTGTACTCCTCATCAGTAGGAACAACGACAACTGCTCTGCGTTGAAAACCTTCAAATGGCTGCATTTTACGTCTTCTTGCAGATGCATACACATTTGTCTAGCATGGCAGAGAACAGATTATTTAACATTGGTATTATACTTAAAGATGCGCAGGCCCGGCCCGCCACGACTTTCCCCATATAGAGCCCAAGTTTACACTCAAACTTGTCAAAGAGTAAATAACTGAGGCAATCCACCCAACACATCTGCAATATACTCCAATAAAATGAACGATTAGACAGTGTGTATGGGATAACATTGTGCTGTTTACACACGTCTTCCGACACTGGCGATGTCATACTTACCCAAACTTCAGCTGAAAAGGACTGACATTTCATTATTTCTTAGTTTATATCGAAAGGTTCACAAGGTTTTCAATATTCTAGTTACAGGTTCATCATTTCATATATCAACAAACATGTACAACGGACGTTATCCTCGCCAAGAAGACGAGAGCCATACGTTTGTATGCATTCCTCTGTTGTTTTTATCATTTTTCAAAACAAAACTTTCCTACAGACCTACCTTTGTTTGATGGACTTGTAAAAAGTAAATCTTTGGACGTACTTTTGATCATTGGACCTCATTGAACTATTTTTGCTAGTTTTTTAAACAATCAATACAATATAAAAACAACTGATCAATAAAATACAAGTGTGCAAACACATAATTATCAGTAATAATATAACAAGTACCAAACACATAATTATCAATAATACAATCTTGCTAGAAATAAAACCAGCTCAGCGTTGTAGCCGACTTGTTGATCTTCCCATTGTTGCTCTGGAACTTCTCATTAACTTTCATTTGGCACATCTGCCAGTATTGGGGATACTCAAATAAATATGATGAATTCATTTGCAGATTTGATATGGATTATCATGTCAAGAGTGGTACTCCGTCTCAAATTTTATTTCTTCAAAGTGCTTATTGCTTATTTGACATTTGGCTATACGAAAATATGATGTACATCATGACATTACAAAGATTTGCTCTACTGTAGTTTGCGATATCTCGAGATCATCTAGAAATCTTTCCATGTGTGTAAATCTACATAAATGTTTGCTTCAATACCAACATATCTAGTTAACTTCAGTACCGTTTTATACATTTACAAAAATATATTTCATGAAACAATTTAGTATAAATGATATCTGATAAGTCGATGTGTTCATTCACACTAGTGACCTCTGTTTGGTGGTTTCCGATTTAAATATTAAGTGGATTTACGCCATGACCCCTGCTTGGTGGTTTCTGATTTGACCACCAGCATACATAAATATTTTTTACAAATATCAACAGTATTCCATCATAAAATGCGAAGGATATATTTCCTTTAATTGCAGGTAAAATTCAAAAGGCATAATTCTGTAATCGCAGTAGATACAAGTCTTCACTTCGCAAATGCATATCCGTAACTAAAATTCCTCTCCAAACTGCAATATTTCTTTGCTTTTATAATGTATGCATTTCTTGTACAAGACATTTAATCTATATACAGCTTTACAATATATGCATTTAAGACGTTTAATCTTTATACAGGTGTTGGCTTGAACTGGTTTGAATGCAGATATATACCAGCATAACAAGATCGATGATGCCGCTCTATGGAACTAGATTTGTCGAGATTTGTCAGAAATTTGCTGCAAACTTTCTTGGTATACCCAGTATTAATACAAACATAGCTGTACAAGATCGTAGAATTTTGGCTGAGCTGGAAATTAGAATAGTTAGTTAACACATCCATTTTATTTACAAACAATACAGTAATATTAGTATACAATACATATTCATTATTGTCAACCAAATCATAATCGGTATACATATGCAACACGTTCATTCAGGATTCAAACACCACCAATAATCGCAAGTAGTTGATGCCAATGATCAAAAGTAGGTCAAAACATTTTTTGTCCGGGATATCCACATCTGGTATAATTGCCTAGCAGAACCGAGTGTACTCGAGGCCTCGCCTCCTAGTACGGAACACACCACCATCTTACAAACATAAACTGCACTTACCTCGAGTTTGTCTTTTTATCTGTTAGAATGTGCGAGAAAAATTGTGAAGTAGAAAACCTACCTGCACTTACCTACAAAGTAAAAATTCCTGAACTGATCTTACCTCATTTATCTTGTAGAATCGTCTCCATTGATGTGATAAACTAATAACAGCATCCATTTAAGGCAATAGGTATTTCTCAATCTGCCGCATTGCCGTACATCCTTTGCAATCGGGACTTAATAAGGTCAGTCTTGATTTAGACTTCCAAGTCTTACAGATGACAATGTGCTATGCCATAAATAAATGGACATTTAGGAATACAACAATTCTATTAGCTTGTACATGGTTCGATTTTGCTGCCTTCTGACTACAAAACAATGGCATTGTAAATACCTGATCAAGGATATAGTCTCTCCTCCTTTTACTCGCTATGTCAAATAGCCTGTTCAGACATTTTGTGGACAGGTCAATCAAAACATCCCACCTGCCGGCATAGTTGTTCTTTCTTGGCAGGCCCATAACCTATACATAAAACAAACACTGGTCATTGTATTGTACATTAAAAACATGGATTAAGTTAAGCACGAACAGTATAATGAGGGCTGTACAAATCCTATAGCCCGACGCCCGGGACTAGTCCAAAACCAAAGTCGGGCGTGTCACTTTTTCAAAGATTTCAGTCCCGGACTAGTCCCATTTTAAAAAAAGAGAAAGTCGGGCGTGTCACTGTTTGAAAGATTTCATTCCCAGATTTGTCCAATTAACAATGTCGGCCACCTGTCATAAAACAACCCCAGCACACTTCTCAACGTAATCCTTTAATTGCACTCGCTTATGTAATGCAATTAGCAGTCACAGCGGCGATGGTATCAACCATGCCGGAAGTCCCGCCTCCAAATTACTTTAATTGACAGTCGGCATTGTCGACATTATCCAATCAATTGACCCGATCTATTTTAATCACCCGCTAGCCAATGAAACGACTACTACAGGTAAATCACATGTTCGTCACGTGATTACCTGTTCGTCACGTGGTGAGCTGAAAATGGCGATACACTGAAACAATAACACCAACACGTTGATTAATTAGAAATCAGGCCGATTTGTCGGCAATCTTTCGACGAGTAAAGAAACTACGGACGTTTGATAATGAAAGTATGTTTGATATGAAACGGTTTTTTATTGTTTCTCGGTGTATTGTTGAGCGTAATTGTAACATGAACATTGTGACATGAAAGGCAGGTGGGGTAACGGTTTGTGCATAGTTGGTGTACTAATTACGTTCGAAGAATTGAGTTGTCAAAATAATGAAATAAAAACAAAACAAACTGATATCAATAATCAGTTTGATTTCGTATTCGGCAGTGCTAATGTTTACATTTCAAAAATGAGTTTGTTTAACTTTTTCAGTGTTAAATATAAGGAAAATATTCAGAGTGAAAGCGAAAGTGAAAGTAAAAATAAAAAGAGGACAGCAATCAAGAAGTCAAAATCATCCGGTGTAGTGGACAAAAACATAATTTTATATTGCTTCACATGTTATTTTTTTTGTTTGCATTAGGTAAAATGTAAGAATCTCATCTGTAGCCCTTTACCTTAGTCCTATGTAAAGTTATGACTTTTTTTTCTCTCCACTGCAGGGCTTCTAAAATTTTAAAATGCAAATCGGTCCAGGTTTTTTACTGCCGCAAAAATCGCACTTATTTTGAAAATCGTCGTACCCCACCCACCATGTCAGCTGCACCATGCATTTTTTCCGTTTAGTCATTTATATAGAGAACTATTTAAAATTTATGCTTGTATTATATTTGTATTATTTATAAACTTACTTTATCACAATTTGTACATTTTAATGACTGACATCATGTCTTCGCTTTACTGAATGAATAACTTTCACTCAATATTGAAATTGTTGATCATTTGAGGAATTGAACCGGAAGTGTCTAATAAACCGGAAGTCGCGTGAAGAATCACCGTGGTAACCAATGTAATTTAGAGGCAGTCGAGTTCATTTGTCGGTTCTAACATTTTGTTTTATCACTTTCCTTAATTAATGTCATTAATATTATTAATGTCATTAATATTATACTTAAAGTTATTGTAAAAAAAAATATCAAACAAGTAACACCACTCGGTATTATAAAAAAAAATAATGACGCAAACAAATTTCAGTCCCAGCTTTGGCCACTTAAAAAACAAACTGACACAAGCAAACAGGCTAACACCTTACGACTAACGGTATATCAAAGAAATTACAGACGGTAACACTCGCTTTAGTGAACCGACAGAACGCGTGATATACTTTCTCATGCTACCTAGCTATAGACTCTTCCGGAAAACTCCCTACTATCGGTAATGGTTTAGTCCAAATTGACCTACTTTCGCACAGCGAGCGACAAACAATCGTGTTATGGATCAAAGAATATTGCCGCAAGGCATAGTTAAAGGGTAAAGGGCAATTGTAGAGTTTTTAACGACCGATAGATAAAATATCTGGACCGATTTAAACAAGAGATTTTGAAAAGAAAAACGGTCTGGAGAAACAGATTTCGGTCTGGGAACTGATAAACCGGCGATTTTAGAAGCCCTGCTCCACTGTAATATGAAACTCAATATCTATATTGAAATTTAAAAATGCAGACGTCATTCTTACTATTGCTACTGTTTCACCCAATGGCAGTCTACAATCTATACCACTCAGGGGCGTACCTGGAGGATTTTGAAATGTAGGCCAGATATGAAAAGCGTAGCTGCAAACCGCGCAGCGACGCTGCGAGTGGGGGGTAGGTGTGGGAGGGGGTTTCCCTGAAAATTAGGAGGCAAATGATGCGTTCTCAAGCTATATTTCAGCGTTAATATGGCATTTTGAACTTTTATTTTTTCACTTTTGCTGACGAATTGTACGCATTGGCGTACGTGCGTATGCCTGGATACGCGCCTGCCACTGTAACATACATTGTCTGAAGAGTAAATAAGGATTGTTTCCTTTACTGTGTATAATGAATTGTAATGAGTATGCAAGACGCAGTTTTAACATATTGAGAAATCGAAAGAATTCGGGACTTCTGTCCATTTTTTGGGACTAGTCACAATTTTTTTGGGACTAGTCACTTTTGACAGGGTGACTAGTCCCGGACTAGTGGCTAAAAAAATTATTTGTACAGCCTTGATAATGTATGTGTCATGGTATGGGGATTAACGTTGCTTTTCACAATCTCTCCGACAGTCATATCATGAAGGTGTCTGTCTGTAGAAGTGAGCTCAATGCTCGACTTTCAAGTGCTGCCACACTTAGTGATGGGCAATCGGTTGTAATTAGCAATGGATCATCGGTTACAATCGGTTGGATGTAACCGCTCAATCATTGGTCACAATCGGTTAATAGTCAGTATGACGTAACATGTGCATGTTAATATGAGTTTGCGGCCTGGAACTAAGAATAAATTATGTATTCTTTCCTGTCTTGTTTCTTATGCTATTGTTATTTCCTTGTAATTGTCAAAAATAATTCTAAGTATTACTTAAGAGTTTAATAACCAGTGTTTTTTAGATACGGAAAATATCTCCCGAGGTAGATATTTTCAGTATCTCAAAAACACTGGTTATTTAACTATATATTACATAATTTAAAATGATATTTTATTAATATTTCTAATAATTCACGCCTTTTTACACCAGTTTGCACGAGAACGCCAAGACGACGTTACGTCATACAAACAAAACAAGTGGAACCGGAACTCTTCGTTAATTTCCGTAATCGTTATTCTCTAGTGGTGGAATCTGACGACGACGTCCGTAAAATAATCGAACCGTCATTTGGCGGTCCCGCCACTGACGGAAAAGGCCTAGCAATGTTCCGTATATCTCCCAGTAGAGCAAACGAGTAGATATAGCTTTTCTATTCCCAGTATTTCCTATACAAATCACAAATATGTTATATAATGGCGTATATTTGTGTATATACTCATTTTCACAGGTGTAATTCGTAACTGCATCTCCTGGATAATCAGCTTGATTTCTATTTTTAACATTAATTAAAGTGCATGGATGATCGATTACAGACTTTCATAATTGATCATCGTAATCGGATACTTAAGTAACCGACGATCGGTTATAATCAATTAGTCGGTACATCACTAGCCACACTGGAATACCAACCCTAGACATATGGCATGACACCCCATCCAGTCATTTTATACAGACACCGGGTCAACCAGTCCTAGCACTACCTTTTATTATATACTGTATGTCAAGCAAAGGAGCTAGCTACTAGTACCATTTTTCTAAGTCTCTGATTGAGATTGAGTAACGAACCCATGACGTCCTGCATGCGAGACTAATGTCACCTTGACAATGGTTATAGGAAGCTTGGATTTGTTCACAGCATATGACCATGTCGACACTAATTTTTCCTTATCAAATCCCTTGACTGGTCAAAAAGATAAGGATCAGTCACAAAAAATCAGCGGTAAGAAATAAAGACTCGATGCAATTCTTTTGTCCCCAGGTTTACCTAGTAACCAGGTTAAGTAACAACTAATATCAAAATCACTCAACTGGAGGACTGGACACAAAGAGTTGATCCAGGATTTGGAACTGAGAAAATATTTTGCAATTTGTCAGTATGTTAAACTTATACGTGTTACAATTTTATCCAACAATTCTACAGTATGGAACCGTGGACTTGCCTTCATCTTGTCGATGATGCTGTTTGTACCCAGAATGTTGAACTTGCCCTTGGGATTTTCCTGTGCGTATTTCTCTCCCCAGGTTGTCTTACCAGAGGCTGGGAGGCCTACCATCATGATCATCTGCAAAAAACACAAGGTTATGTCAACCATAGAACAGATAACAAACATTCTTTCCTTCTTGTAGGCAGCTTCCCCAGAGGCTTTACTTATTGTAAACGTGATATCTTACTCTGAAGAATCCGAACAAAACTCATAGAATTTTGGCTCTTCAGAAGGAAACATTTGTGAGATTTGGAAATCTCAATGAAAAATTAAACGAAAATAAATTTATAAGCTCTTAGATAACATTTTCCTATTTAATTTTGTCATCAAATGCTTTTAAAAGTTCTAAATTATCAAAATATTAACTAAACTCTCACCCTCATGAAAACTGCCTGCATGTTTTTATTACTATTTATACCCACCTTTTTGAAGAAAAAAAAGGGTATATTAAAATCGCCTCCGTTTGTCCGTTACCGCATATCCTCTTAAACGGAATTCAACCAAACTTAGGGTATGACCACCATATGATGACTGCATGCAAGAGCACTATTATTTTTGGCTCTGAGCCCAGGGGCCCTCTGGGGGGTCAAAAAGTCAAATAAACTAAAAATTCAATTACACTGTCATTTTTTCATATTTTTGCACATAACTTGGTATATGTAATCGTCTATAAAAGATAAACAACGTATCAAACGATCTCTTTATTTCACAAACTCGAATGTCTGCCCTGTGGCCCAGAGTGGGTGGGGCGTGCGGGATTTGGGGTCATTTTTTTTTGTAATTATGTCTCAAATAAAACATTATGATGATGGCTCTGCACCCGGGGTCCCTCAGGGGGGTCAAAAGGTCAAATACATTAAAAATTCAATTACACTGTCATTTTTCCATATTTGGAATTGAATTCAATTGGATTTTATAGTCACACCAACAGCTAAGGTCATATGGCGACTTTTCAGCTTCCACTGGTGGAGGAAGACCCAAGGTGCCCCTTCCGGCAATTTTCGTGCACCGGCGGGCACCTGGGTAGAACCACCGACGTTCCGCAAGCCAGCTGGATAGCTCCTCAAATAATGATTCCTAGGCCCGAGGGATCGAACCTACAGCGATGAGGGGCAAGTGATTGCAAGTCAGAGACTCTAACCACTTGGCCACGGACGCCCCCTCTTTAGATTTGGATTAATTTTTGTTATAATTATGTCTCAAATGAAACATCATGATGGGATTACACTGTATACATTTGTTTCCTCCTATGTTATAGTTGGCCCTGGAGGTAGGCGCATCAAATACACTAATAATGCAATTACGGTGTCAGTTTTTCATACTTTTGCACATTAATTGGTATAAGTCATCTACAAGAGATACACAGCATGTCAAATATTTTTTTATTTAAAATTCGGACGTCTTCGGTCCCAGGAGTATGGGTTGGAGGGGGTGGGTGGAGGGTAACAGGGGGTCAATTTATTTAAATTATTTTGATGAAGGGATTACATTGTATATACTGTGGGTCTGTGTGTTTGGGGGAGGGGGGGAAGTGACCTGTGTGAAAAAAACACGGGTACTTTACAACGGCCGCGCCGTCAAATCCGTTCTAGTATTTTATATATTTTTAGCCAGATTGCGTAGCAAATGCAGGCTTATAGTTTGACGATTTCCGTCTGTCCGTCCGTCTACGCATTTTAAAGATTTTTTCTCTCCTCATTTCTAAAAAACCAATTGCCGGAAAGCTTTGAAACTTGGCACCGTTCAATACCATTACACAATGCTATATGACAAGAACCATAACTCTGTCATGTATTTTACCTGAATTATTCCTTTTTACTTAAGATTTTAATATGTTGAATTCGAATTCTGGCATTCGCACAACTGTTGGAGCTTCACTTGTTTTATCATGCACCGACGTGTTCTTGTTGCTGTTTTTCTCCAATTAGAAATAACAAATTACCTCACAGTCTTCTTTTTTTTCTGGTTGTTGTGTCCCTTTAACTCTTTCTACTACTGGTATAGCATTTATAAACACATATTCTTCCTTCAATGGGAAATGTGGCTCTTCCTGGAGTAAAAGATTTTTTCTGAATAGAGCTGTATGTTCAAATTAAGTGACAACATTGTTTTGGCTTGAAAGGCATTCTAATGAATATTAGTAGCTACTTTTCTACGGAAAATGGCTTTTTATGTGATTTGGTATCAGATCACAAGCAATGCTTATGGTGGTCAACACAACATTATTTGGCAAATTATTGGGGGCCAAAAATTAGCGTTGTTCCGATTGATCGATCGATTAAAAGTTCAATCGATTACAATTTTTCATGATCGACTTTACTCGGATGTTGAAAAATATTGGCTTAAATTATTTCCTTCTCTAAAATGTTATAATTCTGCAACAAGTAACAGTAGTCACATGATATCTCTAAGAACTTATACTTCAAATGACTGCTGGTCAATTTCATCCAGCTGCTTTATTACCAGAACATACTTGAAATGTGTTTCTTTTCTTTTTTAGTCTGAAAAAGGATTACACTTGTGTTATATTTAGCAGTTGTGTTTAATCGATTAATGATCGATCATCGGTTGGTTAAATATTCTGATGATCAATCGGATTTTCAGCCGATTCCCAACACTATCAAAAATACCCCAAACTCAATGCCATCAAGGATAAGCATTAAATCCCCTACAGACAAGGCCATGGTTTGCTGAAGGCGATTATGAAAGCATAAATCAATGATAGGAAAAATGGAAAATGGGAACATTAAAACCGATGCAATATCCAAAATGTAAATTTGTTATTACCTTTGCACCAAAATTGCATTCAAATGAAGTATTCTTGGTGAGGACATGAGGAAATAGCGTCTTGTCTTCCAGCTTTGCCTTTTCTACCTCAAAGCAGGTACCGAGATCTTCCCCATTCTTGGCATAGGATATAATAACTGGGTCACTTTCTAAATCCTGTCGAAAATAGGTAAATACAGTTTAAAACGTATGGCTAGAGGCACAATACGCACAATACTATGTGTAGAAAATGCATATTATATATCACAATATCATAATGTATATTCCTGTAAGAAAATGTGTAATAGTTTCGGAAAAGCGATTAGGAGTTTCACTAACAACTCTTTATAAGGCCAAAAAAAGATAGGTGTTTCCTATTGCATGCTCTAAAAAAAATGGGGTAGCTTGGTAGGCATTTTCTTTTTTTTCTTCTTTTTTTTTGGAGCAAGATATCGTGAGATTCTACATGTATTTAGCTCTTAAACCCCATACAAGTTGATACAACTGAATGTTTCTCTGTGATGTCAGTTTACCTCGATTTATTGTGATAAATCATTGTTCAGAACAATTATTTTTTTTATTATTTTTTTTTTTTTTTTTTTTTATAAAGCCCCTTAAAAATAGGATCAGTCGGGACACCGGAAACACATGCATTTTTTTTGGCCTAACACAATGTGATAACCATCTTGCATATTGCATAACACTATTATTTCGAGGGTCTAAGAAAGGCAACACAATGTGTGTTTCTGGTACTCACCACGTATGCTGTCATGACATCTCCTGCTGTGAATTTCACACCATAGTCTACAAACCTCAGGTTTGTTGAAGCCTTAGCGGTACCGCCATAACCATAGGATAACTCTTCCTCACCTGTAAAATGTGAGCATTAACACTATATATTACATTCAAGGCACTAACCCGCCAAATAACAGCAAAATTACACTACAAACCCGTTTATCAAAACTCTATCCAGGAGATGTCATAAAATAATTATGTGCCAATTAAAAATACAGGTTTATTCATGGGTTTTTAAAATACCCATGACTGAATATGTGTAAAATGCATTATGAGTTGTTAACTTTTATTTGATGCTTCAATTTTGGGGTGAGGTCTGGCTGGTTAAGCTGTTTACCTTGTGCCTGTCGAGTTTAGATTCCCACTATATGTAAGTTATGTATATACCTCATTGTCATTATGTTTAGAAACTGTGTACATATATTGTAAACTTTGGCTGTTGTTGGTGGCACAGCTACTTTAAGTCCAATAGGTTTCTCGACAGAAATTATTTCAAGAGCAAGGGCAGATCAGCCTGATATTGTATATATCAACAATTTCAGGAATTTTTCTAGGTCCAATCGACCCCAATCCCAAAATATCCTCACATTTCCCCCAAAAAAAAACTAAATATTTTCCCAAAACACACGCACATAAAAAACCAAAAAATCATTAAATGTAGCCCTATTTGACAAATGTATTTGTTGCAGACTTGTATAAGAGCTTGATTTTGAAACTATTCCAAACATGTTTAGTGCCTTAATATATTAATGTAATATAGTAAGATTATTCTTTTTCCCAATTTGTAGATTTCACGCACATTTTTCCCCAATTCAAAAGGCCCCTGGCCCCACTTCCAAAAATGCAGAAAAAATCCCTGGCAATTCTGATATAGATTTCAAGGCCAATTCATTTTGAAAAATATGTTATTCCTCACACAAAATGTATACTATGAGTCAATGGATTTTATGGTAAATATGAATTACTATTAAAACACTCTGTTGTTATAACTGTTTTCATAACCAGTCTCCAGTGCCCCAGATAACTTTTGGACCT
Organism: Cyrtodaria siliqua; assembly: GCA_037043455.1. NCBI lineage: Eukaryota > Metazoa > Mollusca > Bivalvia > Adapedonta > Hiatellidae > Cyrtodaria > Cyrtodaria siliqua. The sequence goes on from JAWPHD010000190.1 coordinate 486,755, forward strand.
ATTGTGTATTTCACTCATGAAATTAAAATCGAGTGAATTTCAAATTTTCAAAAATAATAGGGTGATTTGGGGATCAAATGTAAAACAAGCGCTGCAAGGTAACTTATTCGTCTTTATGTGAGCTTCATTGACTTGTTATTCATGCTGGTGGTTTGTCAATGATTAATCATTATTAATCGTCTGCACAACGCAAACGCTTTCAAAAGTAAACAAGAAAGCGCCCAGACGACTACACAATAGTATAGACTGGTATAGCGTACATATTCAACTATATAGCTTCACTTTTACTGCTCCACTTTATCGATAATTATGAAACGTCCTAGTCAAGATAAACACCAGTAAAATCTGTTTTTTGTAAATATTGGAATACACAAGAAAACATCAATCCATCAATCATCTGAACACCTTGGCTGTCGATACGCTCTAAAATTAAAATGTTTGAGGGAAAAGGAAATTGCTTGCGTATCTGGTACGCATGTCAGGGAAATTAATTGGGTATTTGGCAATTTTAATTGAGTGAAATACGCAGATACGCTGTTTATCTGGGGCACTGAGTCTCCTGCAGCACGTCAAATTGCGGGAAGAATTTCCTTAACCAGTGTAAATTGAAGATCCGATACTTTTTAACTTCGATTTTGATAACAAACATTGACCAAAATAATCAGTCGGCTGTTATTGTTAACAGCTGACTTCTTCGCATTTAAGACACATTTATTTAAGCACTTTAGTTACCCTTAAAAATGTTGCAGAATAATACGATTGATGCCACTTACCCAGAAGTAAGGAGTTGTCATCTGTCGACCAGCCAACACGTAATACGTGGGAGTTTGCCTCTTCTTTACCAAGATGTTCAACAGGTAGGTTCTCCACTAACTGTAATACAATACAATGTCAAACATCAGTGCACTGTTTTGTCAACTACGCAGTTGAGGCACATGTAAGAATACAAATACACCTTTTTAATCGGTTTACAAGCTTTACAGAAATTACAAGTATGTCAGTTGAAGGGAAGCAGGAAACTTCTAGGCATGTTTCCCAGATAAATTTAAGAGCAGCTAGCCCAATATTTGTTTATTGTAGCATGGTCGGTGACATTTCCATTGATGAATGCAAAGCATTAAATCGTTTAATTTCGGGTAACTACAGGGGTGTGGCTATACCGTACTACAACTACCAGATAGAGGAATTTTGAGTATGGAGGTCACTCTGACGTCAGTGTTATTAAGTACACCATGGTACAAAAAATATAAGAGTCTGTCCCAGCTCACTGGTTATTTGAACACCTCGATGGGTCCTCGATGGGTTACGCCCATCTCGGTTTTAAATAAGCCAACTTGCCGAGACCAATCTATCACTTATTTGCATTGTCTTAATGTGTTACGTTCTAGAAATAAAGAATTTATTATTATTTATACTACTGAAAATACAGGCACATAGTTTACTCAATCTCATTAAAATCAGACCCGTTATCATGCTACGATCCTCTACGCTTCTAAGGATCTGACAACACTGCATTGGAGGTTACGTCGGATTGACCTTACGATTAGCCAATCAGATTTCAGCCTATAAAATTGCTCGGTATAGACTGCTTCACTGCGCAAGTCGTGTTCAGTAAAACGCTGCGGAGCAGTCTACGCTCGGTATTGAAAGTGACAATGTCCGTAATTTTTAGCTTATAAAACACAAAATAATTGCGTTGACAACCATTAAGGATTATTTACTTGAATTTAATAGCGGTACAATTTTTTTTACCGATTCATGGGATTGAACCCACACTAAAAGGACAGTCGCGGGTCAACAATAGAGTTCGCTATCAACTGAGCTAAGCAGGCCAGATGTACTCCGACTTACTAATTAATGTACTAATGTTGTAATAATTTCGGTGGAATATATACTTTCAAAGCAAACGGCAGTTAGCGCATTTCTTTGAATTTATCGTGCAATACACAGCAATAACACACGAAGACTTTATCTTTATTCAGATAAGGATATGTTTTACAGTCTGCGAAATTAGCGGTTGTCCGAGACAAACTAATTTACGAACAGGACAACCATGTGTTCCCACTTTGGTTGGATCGGACAACCAAAAATTCTGAAAGCGCAAAGCTATTTGTCAATCAAAATAAGTATAAAAGTCGAACAGGAAACACAATTTTTTTTCATTGACATTGAGAAAATTACTGTGACACCGGTATAAACGCTGCGAGGAATTGATCAATTAATTGTATCCCTCTATGGAAGGTCACAACACGGTCACGACCTCGTTTTTGATCGGATTTTGCAGAATTCTTTATATTGTATAGAGCAACCAATCGAAACTGCCTCAGCGGATTCCGTCACTCGGGAATCCACATTTACCGAAATTGGCGAAGAGTTCCGATCGATAGAGCAACGGGTTCGTGAATTATTTCAGCGAATGGGAATAAAATAAACATCATCAATATGCTAATTTAGCGCATGCGTCGGTAAAAACGTGTTTCCGGTGGTCACAAAAAATCAATGTTGCGGTACGTGACGGGTGCCATTCCTGGTAAACCAGTGAATAAACCAGTGAAAGAGTCCAAACAAGAGTCAAGTAAGCGTTACGAAGCCAACAGAGACAGAAATTTTGTTTCTTTTTGGCAAGTTGGTCGAGAGTGGCTTAAATGTACCGAAGATGATAAAATGCAGTGCACTTGGTGCACAGAATCCGGATTAGACACTGCTGGTTCCTTTGTAAAGGGGTGTATTAGCATGCGGATTGACACTATAAGAAAACATGAACAGTCAAAAATAGACGATGACTCTAATGATGACTGTGACTTTTCAGAGAAAGACATAGACAATGTTCTTTCTTTGTATACAAAAGAATGAATAATGAATAAATAGTGTGAAGACATGTTTTGCTTTGTTTACATATATCATTAGAGTAATAAAGCCTTCAGTTTTTGAAAGAAACATTTCGGGCAACCACTTTTCCTTTCGGGCAACCAAATTTTGATGAAGGACAATCAAGTCTAAAAGTTAATTTCGCAGACTGTTTTACGTGGATTTTCGTTTGTTCAGTTCACTCGAACGTCATCTGAAGTGCAAATGAAACGCGTTATTTCATTGGTTAAATTTAGTTGATCTTCTCATGAATATTGATTAGACGAAAGTCGATCTTACATGACCTCCAAGGCAGTGTTGTCAGATCCTAGCGGAGAGTATCAAAGCGTAATTAGGATATGTTTTTAATGAGATTGATAGTTTACAAGGTCTTACTAAAAACAGACTTTAAAGTTTCCACAACTAAATTAGGGCTATTTCATTAAAGCAGGAAGGCAATTTAATAAACATCTATGGGTGGACCCTATTCTGAAATTCCGTACTTCAAACTCTATTTTGCATCTATGGGTGGGTGTTCAATTTCAAAAGTGTCTTTCTGGGTCCCATGTCATGTATGTATTAATGGAATTGCTCTTTAAAGAGTTCCCACAACTAAACATTCTTTATTTCTCATACCTTAACTTCAAATGCAACCTTGCCAGCCTTAACTCCATATGAACCTCTGGCACCAGCCCATACCATGGCAAAGCCATCATCTGTCCACGGCCTAGCCTTCAGACCTTCCTTATCAATCCTTAAGAACAAGTCACTGTTATCTGCAACAAAAGGTGACAAAATTGTATTCCATGTAAGCAATAATCTTAAGAGTGATCATCTTCTCAGCAGTGTTATTTTTCTGAATTATTTAATATTCATATCAACATGGTAGCCATCTTGACAACACAAATCAACAATTTGATAAGAGATCAATGTAAGAGAAAAGCACATCAATATAAGAAAAAAGCACAGGACATCAATGTAAGAAAAAAGCACATGACATCAATGTAAGAAAAATGCATCCAGAACTAACTATAGGGTGGGGGAGATACACAACTTGATGGAGCTCAACCAAGCTTGACAATTAGCAGGCACTTGACAATTTAGTCTTAATTGAAGCCATGAAAAGTGAAAACCGTGAAAAGACACAGGAGAAAAACCACCTCTCAGTCTCTTGCCATTAACAGAGCTCTAAAAATATGTGATCAATCATCAGAGTTTTCAAACAACCGATGATCATTAATCGATTAAACATGGCTTCCATACAAGACAAGTGTAAGCCTTTTTCAAAGACACATATTTCAAGTATATTCTAGTCATTAGGCAAGTGAATGAAACTAACAAAGCATTTCATTTTGTTTTAAGCATAAATTGGGATACCCCTTTAGAGATATATTATGACTTCTTGTTGCAAAATTAGCTTATATCATTCTCTTGTACATTTTAGTAAAAGAGAATGAAATAAGTTATTGCAACAACCGAGTAAACTCGATCACGAAAAAATTGTAATCGATTAATCGGAAATCAGGCTTAACTGATCGATGCTCGATCAAATCGATTAATCGGAACAGCTCTATCAAAAATACTTACATTTATCCAGAGTTACAGTTGTAAGTTCCTTCCAGGCATCATCCTCGGGTTCAATTGGTGAACGCCTGAAATGTAGAAGTAATGATATAACAGAAAGTAAAACAACTGTGTAGGGTAACTTGCCCCTGAGTCGGACATCAATTGATGGTTGAATTTCTTCCTCTATTGGGAACTGGCGAAACTGTTACTATCGTCTATGTGAAGGGAGGCAATCCATTGATATTCTTTCAATCAAAAGAAGAATTATCTCAAATCTATTGATTTTGGCAGTTACCTTTATTGTCCGACTCCAGGGTAATTACCGTTATAACCATGTTTGACGTTGGGGCATGTCTAAATTGATCCAGCCCTGAAGATGAACATTGAAATCGAGAACCAGTTCCTGGAACATTTTAATTTTTAACTAATTGCAACAAACAAGCAGTTTTTTATGAGCCATTATCGAAAATGCAAAATTGATGTCCCACTCAAGGGCGATTTTGGTGGGTGCGGAAAATATGACGTAATCCTATCCAACAGACTGGTGTTACCGCTAAATAGTTGCTGTTACTTGATATATACAACGCTGGGGCAGATACCAGAAGGTTTCAGGCAGCAGGAACATGCACATAAATAGACAGAAATGCTGAAAACCAATAATATGTTTGACTCAAGCACAAGTTACATATCCCTACTACTCACATTGGAGAAAATAATGACACTGTGTTATTCTAACAGGCACTAAGGAAGTGCTATTTATTTTTATTAATCGATGTGCAGAATTTTAAACCAGGTGTACATTATTTTAAATATCGTTCTGACAATAATGAACAGCGATTAACACAAATAAAGACATACGCTCTCTTTTTGGGAGGTGCTGGTTTCCTGTCACGCTCTCTGTGATCCCTATCCCTTTCACGCTCTCTGCGTGGCGACCTCTTGTGATCCCCGTCCCGTGACCGGTCTCGAGATTTTGAACGCGAACGTTTCCTCTTTTCTCCTTTCTCATCTTAAATTAAAGATTGGTTAAACTTGAAAGCATGCAGACATACATACATTAAACAATAGAAAAACTTAATTTTGCATAGGCAACAATAATGACAAGTGCTGTAAGTGAACTCACAACCTTATAGTTCACACTTGCCTAATTTATTATATACAATCTTTATCTACAGGTAGAAACATAAGTCAGTGCACTAAAGCAGAATGTTAAAGTTTATGAAAAGGGGCATAACTCTGCATTGGATAAAAATTGATGAGGAATTGCATAAAGTTTCATGAACATAGGTCATTATTTTACCAAATTATAATAAGCAAGGTTAGGTTGCAGGTTCAAGTTTTATGAAACGGGGCATGCCGAACAAAGATGTAATCTATTTGTGATTAGCCTCAGATTACCAAACACTTCTTTATTAAAGCTGGGTCGATTTCGATGATGCATCGGTAAATCATCCGTTTTGGTCCTAAGATACTGTATCGCGATTCTGACCCTGAGAATCAATACAAAACTGAGTCGGCGAGGTTTTACCTTCGAAATTTAGCGACCGGAAACAAATAATACATGCCACTTTTATCAAGACAAAAGTAAACAGATAAAACTCACATCAAGTCAAAGAATGTGGTGGTAGTACACTAAAATACTCAAAAATGGGTGTTCATGCTTTTGACTGCACGCTTCCATATCCAATTGTTGAAAATCCAAAGTACATATGAAAATCAATATGATCAAATATTGTGATACTGAATCGTATCGGACATACAGTATCATGATACTTTTTTCTGACGATAACCAGCTCTATGCTTTATAATGATCAAGTGAAATATTCAAAGCAGTGCTCACTTTTAACATCATCATTTTCTGTTGTCTCGTCAAGAACTTTCATATCATCTCCCTGAGGTGGTCCTTCCTCTGTGTTTTCCTCGCCATCCTTTCCATTCAAATTGCTGCCATTTTCAGCTTCCATCTCTTCAGACTGCGTAACACAATTTAAAAAAATGTAGATATACGCAGTTTTCTTTTTTTCTACTTTGGGAATAAAATGCATACTGTAACAATTGGGAATTTTAGCGGGATTTTTCATAAAATTGGGGGAAAATACAGTAGAACCTACATTTAATAATTGTACCTTTAATAGTTTTCACTACACGGTCAACAGAGGCATTTAAAAGCTCATTTAATTCTCAGTATGTGTACCAACTAACGTTTTTCTTTTTCTTTTATTTCTTTCAATTGGAAATTTCAAAATTGGGAGAAAAAAATATGTTTTGGCATTTAATAGGAATACAGCCAAATAACAGCTATAAAAATAGTAAAAAAAAAAAGACACTGGGTTTACAGATTGCTAGGCAATAGAACTACTACTGATTATATACTGTATATGTGCATCGATACCATCAATAGTATTGAAATATAAATGCCATGCTAAAAATTCTAAACCAGAAACACCTTTTTTATCATGAACCTTGGCACAGAAGTGTCAGCCATGTGCGTTATTTTTTTAAAATGCTAACAATTTCAAAAGTAGAATAAAACCAGCCTCCAAATTTGAAATTTCATATAAATGTTTCAGTCATACCTCTTTCTTAACTTCTTTGTTTTCTACGTCTTGTTTTGCGGGAGACTTTTTAACTGGAGTCTTTCGTGAAGACTTTTTGGGTGTTGGTTTCTTTTTCTCCTCGACTTCCTCCTTTACTTCCACTGGTTCATCTTCCATAGGAATTTCTTGTTCTGCTCCCTCTGACTGTTGTGCTTCTTGGGACTTGCGTGAAGACTTCTTGGGTGTTGGTTTCTGGTTCTCGTCGACTTCCTGCTTCACTTCCACTGGTTCTTCCTCCATAGGAGTTTCTTGGTCTGCTGCCTCTAACTGTTGAGCTTCTTGGGACTTGCCTGAAGATTTCTTGGGTGTTGGTTTCTTTTTCTCTTCGACTTCCTGCTGCACTTCCACTGGTTCCTCTTCCATATGAGTTTCTTTCTCTGCTGCTTCTGGCTGTTGAGCTTCTTGAGACCTACGTGAAGATTTCTTCGGTGTAGGTTTCTTTTTATCTTTGACTTCCTGCTTTACTTCAGCTGGTTCCGCCACTTCAGGACTTTCTTGATCTGCTGTTTCTGGCTCTTTAGCTTGCGGTGCTGGCTCATCAGTAGATTCATTTTCCGGCTCCTTGGCAGGTTCTGGTACTTTGACCGGTTCAGCTTCAACTTCATGTACTTCAGGTTGTGGTTCAACTTCAGGAACCGGTTCCGGCTCTGGTGTTGGCTCCCGCACAGGTTCTTTCTCTGGTTCAGGAGCATGCTTAAAAAAAAAAAAAGTTAAAATATTGAAATAATGTTGTTTGAAACTCCCATTTTAAGAGATTTATAAAGTTCAGACTTCTGTGGATGGATCTGAAAATTCATTATGTCCATCTGCTTAAAAACTAGGCAAAGTAAATCAGCTAGAACAGAAAACAGGGAGGTTGCTCTAACGGCCAGATTGGGTCTTAGGTCACATAAAATTATGTATTACAACTGGCAGTCTGTAACATATTCACATTCTATAAAAATTATAGTCCTTTCGTGTTAGAGAAACTCTAACAACTTTAGAATGGCTGTAATGCAGATGCAGCCTTCTTCCATTGTCTTGTAGTTCAAGTATGTGGTCCTGCCAAATGTCTGGGGGGGGAAAAATACATTTAAAACATTACATCACGCTTACCTCAGGTTCACTGTCTTGGATTGCTTCTTGTGAACTTTCATCCTGATTCTCCTGCGAAGTGTCTACAGCATCTTGGGAAACATCTCCATCTCCTATAGACTCATTAAAATCACCTCCAGCTGCAAGTTCAAAATTTACAATAATATCATATGGCACATGAAATTGGTTTATCCTTCTTTCTAAAAAGTCTTATCTAGTGGAATTATTAAAATAACCTCCAGCTGCAAGTCCAAAATTTACAACAATATGGCACATGAAATTGGTTTATCCTTCTTTCTAAAAAGTCTTATCTAGTGGAATTATTTGTTTAATGGCTAACATACTGTTTAGGTTATTACTATCTGTCCAAGAGAGAAGGGAAGGAAACACAAAGGAATCTAGGGGAACTACGGCATATTTTAACTATTGAATAGATTCTTAAGGAAACTAACCCCCCAAGTAACACCAAATATGCTGGAAAATGCCATTTTTACATAGTTTAGCGTGCTTAAAAATGCCCTTTTTCAGGTAGTACACTGCCCTTTTTAAAATCTGGGGGGAACACTAGTTACAGTCTGCTAAATTAACTTTTGGACTCTGGTTGCCCAAAGGGCAACCATTTGCCCATTTCAACAAAAATTGGTTGCCCGAAAGGGAAAATGGTGGCCCGAAATGTTTCTTTTAAAACCTGAAGGCTTTATTACTCTAATGATATATGTAAACAAAGCACAACATGATGTCTTCACAATATTTATTCATTATTCATTTTTTGTATACAAAGAAAGAAGATTGTCTATGTCTTTCTCTGATAAGTCACAGACATCATAAGTCAGGGATGGAAACTAACTTTTAAAGCTTGGTTGCCCGTTTGGGCAACCATCTTCTGGATTTTGGTTGCCCAGCTGAAAATTTATGAGCCCAGATTTTTTGTATTTTTCTTTTGGACACACTAACAAACACAATAACAAACATGATTTTAATAAATTTACTTTATTTAGGCCAAACAAAAAAATAGGTGTGTTTCTTATTGCGTGCTCTAGGGTCGGTAGGTTGGCATATTTATATTCTATAGTTCACTACAGTCTGATCATGGCCATTACAGTTACTCTGGCATGGTATATATTTCACCCTTTTCGTGTGAAAATTTCCCTCTCTTAAAATTTGTTATATATATATATCAGTGTTCCCATTCACGCACATATGTGCGTGAATCACGCATGAAAACAAAAAATCACGCACAGAAAACTGACCTCGTACGTGCATGCACGCACAGAAAAAATACAAGCCTGATAATAAGAAAGCATGACCGTCGGTAGATTTCCAAATTCCCGTCCACTTTGTCCGAATATTTTTTGAAAAATCAAAACGAAACTAAAACGCTTTGTTTACGAAAACATTATCCCGAGTAATTGCGTCAACTGTCCCATCCCTCTTATTCATACCACGGCGATTGGTTATGACGTCATAAGCGCACGCGCTACCTAAATGAAAGTAGAGAAAACATCTCATTCTGGTGGTTTTGACTTAATTCAAATCGTGTTTCGTCTCTCCCGTGTACTATTTATAGATGCGCAAACGTGTTGATGATTTACACAAATCTGTTGTCAACTTGAATATTACACTGCTGTGTATTGTAATGCCTTCAGTAGCAAATAAAGTATGTTGACAGGTTTAAAAATCTTAAAAATTCATAGTGTACCCCCTAAATTAGTAGTGTACCCCCAAAATTTAACAGTAGGGGTACATGTACCCCAAAATGAAAAAGTCAGTGGGAACACTGATATATATTAGAAAATGTTAAACTACAATACAGGAAAACAGCAAACTTTTTGCAATTCCCCTTCCTGAAGGCCCTGGCCCCAGTCACCTAAAAGCTGACTAATGCCCTTAAAGATTCCCCGGTGAAAGTGTTATTTGTATAACATCAAATACCGTTACGTTCGCGCCCCGTGAAATTAGAACGGGAGCTGCATTTTAGAATGTCCCAAAACATAAATGCGTCAATTTCCCAATATCCGGTTGACTTAAATTGTATTTTATCGTTGAATAAACAGAGTTGCGACTATTTACTGCATTTAATCGCTTAATAAACTATGTAAGAAATATTTTCTTTGTTGTTGTTTTCTACTGAAATGTTATTCGTCACGCATTGACGAATAATGCCGAGGAAATCGACTTTAGCTTGTCGAAAAAGGTTGTCGCCCGGACGGACTACCGACTTATGAAATCTACTTGCCAGCTTGAAATGTCGTCCCTGGGCAAACGGGCAACCGTTAGTTTCCATCCCTGATTAGTCATCATGATTTTTGACTGTTCATGTTTTTTATAGTGTCAATCCGCATGCTACAACACCCCTTTACAAAGGAACCATCAGTGTCTAATCCGGATTTTGTCTGTGCATCAAGGGCACTGCATTTTACCAGCTTCGGTACATTTAAGCCACTCTCGACCAACTTGCCAAAAAGAAACAAAATTTCTGTCTATTTTGGCTTCGCACGGTAACGCTTACTTGACTCTTGCTTGGACTCTTTCAATGGCACCCGTCATGTACCGCTGTATTGACATTTTGCTACAACCGGAAACACGGTTTTAGCGACGCATGCGCTAAATTAGCATATCCATGTTTATTTTACTCTCATTGGATGGAAAAATTCACGTACCATTCGTGTATAATTGTAATTTTTCGTTGCTCTATCGATCGGAACTCTTCGCCAATTTTTTAAATGTTGTTTCCCGAGTGACGGAATCCGACGAGGCAGTTCCGATTAATTGCTCTATACAAAATAAAGAATTCGGCAAAATCTGATCAAAAACAAGGTCGTGACCTTCCATAGAGGGATACAATTAATTGATCAATACCTCGAAGCGTTTAAACAGGTGTCACAGTAATTTTCTCAACATCAATGAAAAAGCCTAAATCGGGTTTCCTGTTAGACTATTATACTTATTTTGACAAATAGCTTTGCGCTTTCAGAAATTTTGGTTGGACAACCAAAGTGGGAACACATGGTTGTCCTGTTCGTAAATTAGTTGTCCCGGACAACCGCTAATTTCACAGACTGTAGTTAACGTGCTCAAAGGATATAATTAGATACGTGTGACACCTCCATTTATGTACCTCGATTGGTTGCGGTGTTGCGACTTTAACTGCAGTCCTCCGGATTTCAAGGCTACGGGAATTCATAATTTTGACAGAGCGTCATCAAAAAAACTGACCAATCAGTGACCAGAAATAAGACATAACCAATACATTCTGGTAGGTGATAAACTCGGTCTTTATCCTTGATGTTCAACCAAGTTTACTGTTAAAATTAAGGTATCTACAGAGTTACTCTTTTAAAACTCTGCCTATTTCATGCACATCCATGCACATTGATTCAATATATTTATGTTTTAAAATCAAAATCTTGAAAATTATGGTATTTTTGCTCTGCCAAAGATTTTTATTTTACTATAGAACCTAAGGATAAAAACCGAGTAACACAAATTTTATCACCTACTGAAAATTGTCTTCGAACCAAGATTTTGAAAATAATAATGTTTTTGCACAATTTTTATTATTATTATTAATAATTTGTTAAAATGTAACCGTAATCTTAAATAAACACGGAAACAGAAAACTTTATTAAAATTGAGAAAAACTCCCCATCTTACTCGATAAGTTTGAGAAGACTATTTCTGGCGTAAGAATACAATTTCGTCAAAACAGAGTGAAGCCAGAAAATTATTGTAAACAAACGTTGAGGAACCTATTTATAAATAAAGCGACATCTCATGTCCGATCAAAGATTAGTATTGACGGTATGGTTAAATATAACACGGATGATATATTGCATGTTCATCTTTTACTAGAAACTTCAATTAAACGTGTGTATTTGGTTAATATGCATCACCACTGTCTAGGGCAAAAAATGGTGACATGCAGTTCAACATGAGGTCACTTTCGAGGTCAAAATACGTAACGTTATATTAGTTGGCATGGGATTTTCGACTTGGCACATCCTTCAGTATATCAAAACAGAATTTTTTCATTATGAATTGTCGTTTATTTCTCATTTTGAAGTATCTTGAGATTCCGTCGTATGATGCCCAAATTACGGTTACATTTTTACAAAATATTAATAATAAAAAAAAAATGTGCAAAAACATTATTATTTTCAAAATTTTGGTTCGAAGACGCTTAAAGTGATATGCAAAACATGCACAAATTCCAACAAAATCACATATAAAGCTAAATTTACTTTCTTTTTCATTTAGGGGGTTTAGAGGAACCTTAAATTCACTGGACCATAAGATAAATTAAATTATTTGGGGCCCATAACAATAATTTGTGCAAGGTTATATAAGACGGTCGATTTTCAGACCACAGACCACCCACTTTTCTTTGGTAGAACCAGTACTGTACAGCTCCCGCCATCCGTAAGAATCGACACTTCCTCACTTACAAGTCGAGCTCCCAGTGGGATTCGAACCCGCAGCGGTGAAAGGCGAAGGTTTAAAACGCAACTTCGCAAGATAATGATAACACTTGTGATAATGCCCCAAAGAGCACATATTTAATAACTGTATAACCTGCATACAATCTCTTAATGGTTACATCTAAGCGTCCCTTTAAATCTTACCGGTTAATGCGTGTTTCAGACGTTTCACAAGGGCCGCTTTTTTGCCTTTTGTTTCAAGTCCGCGTGATTTCAGCTCCTCTTGCAACTCCGCCACCTTAAGTTTGTCTAGTTTGGTAGGATCCAGGTCACTCATCGTTATTGATTCATTAAGCTCGTTGTTTTGAATAAAAATATAAGTTATTTACAGTTAAAATTTAGTTGTTGTTTATGATTGATGGTTACAAAATCGCGCTTGGATAACAAAATGGTGGGAAAGAACGCACATGCAGGTTGAATCTAAAACAAGGAGTAAAATCAATGCATTTTAAACGAAATCCACGGAATGTTTAAATTGAAGATCGGCAGTTCGTAAAACTAACATACCTTTTCTATGTTGGAGGTTAACAATCTGTTTTTTTACTGGGGGAGGGAGTGGAAAACAGGGGTTGGGGAGATGAAGAGGGGATTGTGGGGGTGGGGTCAACACATTCGGTATATGTGGCAAAATATCGGCTGTCCCAATATAATGATTTGTACAAGACTATTTCTGTTTATAAGCTGTTATTGGCGAAATTTATATTGTGTAATATTGTGTTGTCTGTTATTCGTTTACATTTATAGGCTACTTAAAGTCCTTGTTATCTGTTATTCGTTTATTTAATCAATAAAGTTATCTGTTTTGTTTTTGTTTTTGTTATCTCTAGTATCCGCAATCTGTATTGGGTGACGAGAGGACTGGAGGATCGTAGTACTCCGAGATTGCTGGTTAACGTTTTTTTCTGAATTTGGTTCGAGAACTATCGGAGAGCAATTAGTATTAGCTCTCGCTGATTTGATACGACTCTAACACGGTTCAAGGGATTCCTATCCTTTATTCTAATTTATTTGTTTATTGGCCGCCTCTTAATACAGTACTAAAATAGTCAATTTTTCAAAGAGGAACTTCAATATTTATGAATTTCTTGTTATAAAGTGTACTGTGATTAAAACGTCTACAACATCACAGTTGTGTCCTTTCTCTAACCAACTGCAACTTTGTTTTACAAAACATCTTGGGATTTCTTTGGCATATTATGTGGCATTAAGTGTGCGGTATATACAATATATAGCGGAAATTCCGATGAGGCGTTTCTTTATCTCGTCAGTATAGAATATGATCTTCAGTATATACAGGGAGTAAGTATACTTACTCCCTGGTATATATATATATATATATCCTGCAGAAACGGAAAGAGAAACAGACCTTCGTATATGCCTAATATCCGCTAAAATGACGTAAAACACAATTCAAACAATAAACAAATAAATTAGAATAAAGGATAGGAATCCCTTGAACCGTGTTAGAGTCGTATCAAATCAGCGAGAGCTAATACTAATTGCTCTCCGATAGTTCTCGAACCAAATTCAGAAAAAAACGTTAACCAGCAATCTCGGAGTACTACGATCCTCAGGCTCCAGTCATACAATTTAAGGTACCTCGGTGATACACTGGCAAGTGAGAATGGGGATTGGGGGGTGGGGGCGGGGCGGGGGTGAGTTTAAAAGTTTAGCAAGTTTTTATTGCACCTTGGAAATACATGTAATACATTTTTGGTTGTAAACTACTGCCATAGACACAATATTTTATTAAACACACATCAAAATGTCGACAAAAAAATTATTATTTCCAGGGTGCAACAAAAACTTGCTAAACTTTTTCGAAATGTTGATGTGTGTTTAATAAAATATGGTGTCTATGGCAGTAGTTTCTTGATTTTACAACCAAAAATGTATTATTTCCAGGGTGCAACAAAAAAAAAGCTAAACTTTTTTCCCTCAGTATATATAGCCGCTATTTAAGGTTGGCTCGCAAACAATTGGGGATGCCGTGGTGTTTTGTTTAGCACGTCTGCTTTAATGATCCAGGGATCGTGAGATCGAACCGAATCGAAACACTTAAATATGTTTCATCTGACCAATCAATCGGGCGAGACTTAATTAAAACCGGGGTCTTCTCATACAATCAAACTGATTAACCACACGTACAGACTAGAGGTATTGTGCTCTAGAGGGATAGAGTAACACCCACGCGAATATAGTAACGCACATACGCACGCACCCACGTTCACTAGCAGACAGACAGACATACACGCACACACGTACGCACACACGCACGTACTCACTCCACCGCTGAATACTAGAATATATTGTATAACAAAGGCGTTACTACAGTACTATATCAGATATCATAAAGTACATACATAATTATATGTATTGCAATTTGCAATTATACCGATGCTTTGAGATGTTTCATTAAATTACATCCCCACCCTATCCACCCCGCCCACACCACCCTCCTTCCACATCCCTCTCTCCCTCCCTCCCTCCCTCACCACGCACATATTTCGTTACTCGTTCAATATATGTATACCGTTGTGCGTATACATCCTAGATTGTCCTGGTTACGCCCCAGAATGGATTGTATCATATATGGAAGTGTCAAACTCAAATGAACTACTTAAGGCGGACCTAATGTTTAAAGTGTCAGATGAAAAGAGTGGGATGAGGAAACAAAACAACTTAATGATTAGATTATCAATTTAGAATGTAGATCTAGTAAATTAAAATAATACTTATAGACGTAGGAGCTGGAAGGGGAGTTGAAGGGGAGCAGAGTATTCTTAATACTTGCCTCCTGATGCCCCCACCCCCGTCACCTAAGGATTGTTTAAAATTCACACCTTTGTTCACAAACTATCGTTATTGCCAGCCCTATCACAGTTGAATGTCCCTCATTATTTACATCAGGAATGATATTTTTTTAGAATTGTTCAAAAACATTATTTTGTCTTAATGAAAATAAACTAAATGAGGCATACACATCTAAAATATATTACAATGAAGACCCTTAGAATCAAATTCCTAATCTGAGCTATTCGTTAGCCTTCGCCAGTCACCATCAAGTTCTTAGATAATTTGGCTAAAGTCATTCTGGCCCATACAAATGAACGTTTGGCATTTGCGAAGTGGCGAAAATGCCTAAAAATAACATTTTCGTTAACAACAATAGTTATATTAAATTCTGAGAGGTACCCTTTGTAATCATAACAACTGCTATACGTGTAAGTATATACTATAAATCCTAAGAACTGCTATACAATGCTTACCGACGCTTGCCAATATAGGCTGTATTACACATTTTGCACTTGATAGGACCCATTTTTTTTAAAAACACATACATGTTGCTAAAGTTGCTAAAACTTCTCCTGATCTTCACAGCGTGCACGTCGCGGAGAGGGCACGGCCGACGTTCAGTACCTGAGAACCTGTCACTCTCAGGTTTGAACTGAACGTCGGTTGACTGACAGTGAAGATGTCTCCTGCGTCCCATCACAGCACACATCATCTGATGTCTCCAGATCCCTGAAGTCGGAACCGGTACGCGGGCTGAAGCTGCAACGGACCTATAATCAACCATAAACTTCGGTCATCACGTTGCAGCGAAGCCCACATTCTACCGTGGTTTTTCACACACCACAGAAGACTTAAGGGTGACACAGACATCGGGCGGTGTGTGCGGCGCAGGGGTCATACTGTGATGGGTGTGGCCCTAAGCAAGACAGTCACCGACCAGTAGTGGATGTAGGACACCGTAGCGGATGTAGACGACCAGCAGACCACCACGCCAGACCACTCTAGACCACTTCACCGCCACAGCGAGAACTACACAGAGCGAAAACGACACACCATCTACATACATATAACAGAAGCGACAACACAGCAGCAGCACCAGATCAACCAACACATTCAACTAGAACAGTCCAGACTCAATTGTGCCCGTCGCGGCAGGGAAACTTGTCGTGTTTGTTGGTGGAGGGACTATAAACCTCAGAACTACACACACACACACACATAAAGTTGCTAAAATATTTTAGCCAAATTTGGCTAAACAAAAAAACATTTGTCTAACCGAAATGTATGTGGTTTAGCCAATGGGGCTAAACAATTTTGAGTCCAATGAACAGCCCAAATGGTTACGCGCCAGGATTAGATATTATAAACTTATTGCACTATGGAATGGAGTCCGACAGTCAAACACTCTTTATAATTGAGATTTCTGAACAACTTGGAAAAGGATGAACTAATTATCAAAATTGGATCATAAATAAAGAAGATATGACCATTTAAAGGTTATGTTGAATCGTACATGGAGGCCGCCATTTTGAGAGCAATGACATCATAGTTCTGAATGACCATATGGAATATTAATGAATATGATTCTTTACTGATTTATAGGGGAAATACATAACGAAAACTGTATGAAAAATATGTATAATTAAGGATAATAATGCATTCAATGACCAAGAAAGGAGTTTGTATTTATTTGCAGTGTTTCTTTTTGCATTAAATGATATTTGTCAATATGGCATACGTGGTAATTTAGATTTATGACGTCATTTGTTTTCAAAATATCCGTTTTAGAACAACTTCCATATGGTACGTCATATCTTCTTTGTTTATCAACCGATTTCGACAATTCGTTTACCATTTTCCAAGTTGTTCAGAGCTTTAATAATAATGATTGTGAATCCCTATATTTCGTTATTTAACGTTATTTGTAGACATTGTGTAGGTGACAGCTATGTATAACATAAGGATCTCCTATATGGCCTGATAAGAGTTGCTGTAATTTATAATTATTAATTTTTGCGCTTGTTAATGTTCCATCTATATCTTTGAAACAGCTCACTTTTAAATTTAAATTTATAAAAAATTTAGCCCCAAAACCTGATGCACCCTCTTTAACGCAAATGTTACACACTTCAACTTGTGGGTCTTAAGGCCATACTTAGGAAGACACGTGGCAACGTCCGGTCATTGGAGGATATACCTCATTTGTATAACCATGGGTATCTAAAGATATGATTATCTAAATCTGTATATAAACATGGATGTAGATTTGACAATTTAAATCCGGAGTTCTCAAATAGTGATGTGTACTACAAGTACTAAATGTATATACATGTATACTACTACTTCTACTACTACTACTACTACTACTACTGCTGCTACTGCCACGACCACGACCACGACCACTACCACCACCACCACCACCACCCGGTTAGACTTGTTATGAGAATGAACTAGTGTGGAAGCTCGACTTGCCAAGTGAGAAAGTGACTATTCTTACGGATGGAGGGAGGTATATAGTACTGGTTCTACCCAGGGGAAATGGGGTGGTCCTAAATTTTGTGTAAACACGCTAATATTCGATCATCACGGACAGTAGGCCTAACTCCATACCTTGATTTGACTCACTGTCATATTATGTTGTCAAAACAAGTAAACGCGTTCACAAAATGAAGTTTACATAATTGTTATTAAAGGGACATATGACAATCTTGAGTTTTATATCATGCATTACAATTAGTACAGTGATTTATTAATCCTGTATCATTTTGACTTTAAAACTGGTTGCATATATTTAAATAAAAAAAATGAGAATTCTATTTCCTTCAGTATTCTACACATTTTTTAAATATATACTGAAAGGAAAAAGAAACGTAGGGTGCGTATTTCCGCTATATATTGCATATACTGCACACTTAATTCCATATATATTCCAAGGAAATCCCAAGATGTTTTGTAAAAAAAAACAGTGCAGTTAGTTAGAGAAAGGACACAACTGTGATGTTGTAGACGTTTTAATCACAGTACACGTTGTAACAACATATTCATAAATGCTGAAGTTCCTCTTTGAAAAATTGAGCCAGTTCAGTACTGTATTTAATGTTAAGTGATTGCAACATTTAAAGCCTAAGTTTGCTCACCTGCTTGAGCCAAATGCGCATTCTGACGATAATGAAACTTTAAAGGGGTAATCATTGGTGTGTTCAGTGCTGTTTAAACCTTCTTTCTAAAAGGACAGGCCTAATGTCGCCCTGTACCATTCGATTAGCAGTAGCATATTAAACATACAATATATAGCGGAAATACGCACCCTGCGTTTCTTTTTCCTTTCAGTATATTATTGGTGCAATATAATCAAAAGTCAATAATATGTCAAAAGAATTTGCTTTGAACTATTCTAACAATTGATATTAATGATTGAACAAATGCAAGTTACGAGAAAAACTAACGGGACGCCGTGAGTTTTTGAAAAATCAAGATCGCCGTGTGGCCTTTTAAGGGCATAATTGTGTTAGGCATGCGCAGATTTTTCATTTTCGACTTCGTTCAAGATCTTAATGGGAGAAAAAACACCTCTAATAAAATGTGTAGAAAATATTTCATGTTATCGCTTTCACAAGTTGAAATGTGAGGCCCTCCCAGAGGGGGAGGGGTCTATGTTCCCTTGTTCCCTGAAAATATGACCCAATGTTCCCTTGTTTCCCAAAAATATTTAGCTTTTTCCCCCATTTTTTTCCTCCAATGTTCCCTTGTTCCCCAAAAATATTACAAATAACAGACAATGTTCCCTTGTTCCCCAACAAAACATGACCATGTTCCCTTGTTCCCCCACACCCCTGGGAGACCCTCAAATGCGCTTATAAATACTTGTTTTGATACAACGATCAAGACCGCTGTAACATATGCTTTAATTTTGCTCTTTGCCGAACTCGTCTGATATTTTCAAAACAATCTTTCAAATCAAATTCTGCGAAAATCCGAAACTGTTAACAAGTTAAACGGTTATCAGTATATTAATGAGCTAACTGACGGACGTACGACGATACTGACAGCACTGAATGGGGAGGTACTTGTGCATATTTCATCCGATCCAGTGGAGTTAGCTACTATCAGTAGATATTTATTAGGGATGTTAGGCTGCTAGTAATGTTAACTTTAGACTGTACAGTGGTTGCGTCCTACTTTTCTTTGCATCGGTTATAAATTACTAGTAATATTCTAACGGTATTTGAACACGTCCGCTGACTAGGGAGCGTAGTTACGTTCGAAAACGTCCAAAAACGCACACAAGTAGCAAATCCCCGCAAGTCATATCTGTACATATTATGGAAAATGGAGACGTGTGAGTTAATTTAAATAATTGTAGGGTTAAAACATATTGATGTTTTAAAAATGATCATTTACGAGACAAAACACGTAAAAATCGGCCCCACAAGTCTAACCTGTACCTACTATTCACTCAACAAGTGCTCCCCCACCCCGTCCCCACCACTACCTCAACGAACGACGGACAATGCTCGTTTGTTTGTTTGAATGAACGGTGTCATACGTCATTTTTAGCACATGTTAGGATATACATGAAGATCGATTTATTTTGTGGTAGAGGCAGACCACCCCATTTTCCCTGGGTAGAACCAGTACTATATACCTCCCTCCATCCGTAAGAATAGTCACTTTCTCACTTGGCAAGTCGAGCCCCCAAACTAAGTCAAATTCCCATATTAAACAGGTCTAACCTGTACCTACCATTCACCCCACAAGTGCTCCGTATGAGCGCGACGAACGACGGACAATGCTCCATCGCAGATCACATTACCTCCGCAAGTATATCGATATATACGTGTTGCAAGCCAAATGTTTAATATGTTGACAGAACACTAGTAAATTGTGTGATAATTAATCAGCTACAGACGGACGGACGACGATGCTGAATGACGAACGACCGCATAAGCTCAGCTCATATGGAAGTGAATATATCGATAGGTTACGCGACGAATTTCCAATCAGTTGGCAGAGCACCAGTACTGCGTGGTGATTTATTTATACCGTGTAATGTGTGTTTCAGCATTACTCAGAGAACGTGGGCGGTGGTGATCTCATATACCTTACATATATTTTGTCGGCATTTTTTTGGTAAACCCATAAACCAATTTATGACATATTATTTTAATTTAATGTGATAGTTCAACGAAGATTATAACTGTACTGTTAGTACATGCCTATTTTTTTTTCTTATTCAAGACTTATATAATTACGGTTTATGTTTGATAAATACGTGTGTTTAAGTAGCTCCTTTTAATAACATTTGAAAGGGTTTTGGTAATTTTAGATTTATTAAACAATTTATCAAGTTTACTTATATATAGTTTTGGATTCCCGCAACACTTAAAATTTGCAAAGAATATTAAAAATTAAAATTAGATTAGCCACATACTATCTGACCAGTATGAGACCATCGTAGGTACTTATATACATTATGAGAGCTCCAGGCGGGAAACGTTTCTATTGTAGTCTGGCACTGATTCTGAGACAATCCGAGCATTTTGTGACTTATCTCTGACACTACCAGCCCATGTTACGATATTTTATATGGCTGTGTACAAAAAAGCCGCACATTTTTTTTTTAGAAAAGATTTTAGGGTCAGAGAAGGCTCGTATTACTACTGTGAGTTCCTGGCGCCGGCGCTTAAAAGCAACAAACGACATAATTATTATTATTATTATTATTTTATTTATTGGAGTGCGTGGTCCAGTGGTAGAGCGCCGAACTCCTGATCGAGAGGTCGTGGGTTCGATCCTCCGTTGCGGTCACGTTATTTATCCTTGAGCATAATCGACATTGCTCTACCCAGGAAGCCATCGAGAGTGATTAATCTAAGTTGCAAGAACTTGTTTCGCAATCGATGTAAAATAAATATGTTTAGAACATATTATTATTATTATTATGTAAACGAGTCGTTTGTCGTTATAAATATGACCATATATTACCATTCACGAGTTGTACCATTCACGAGAATACGAAATAGTAGCAGTGGCATTAATGTCTTAATAAATATATATACTGAAAGGAAAAAGAAACCATTATGGGTATTTCCACTATATAGTGTATGTTTAATATGATACTGCTAATCGAATGGTACAGGGCGGCATTAGGCCTGTTCTTTCGAAAAGAAGGTTTAAACAACACCGAACACACCAATGGTTACCACTTTAAAGTGTCATTATCGACAGAATGCGCATTTGGCTCAATCAGATGAGCAACCTTAGCAGTCTCTCAACATTAAACAAAATACTGAAACGGCCACACTTTTTCATGCGAAACTTCAACATTTATGAATTTCGTGTAATAAAGGAAATTTCGATTAAAATGTCTACTACATGACAAAGTTGTCCTTTCTGCAGTTAGTTGTTGCCCCTTTTTGTACAAAACACGTTGAAATATATCTTGAAATATTACGCGGAATTAGGTGTATATATATGTACATATATATATATACAAGCAAGGTTTTACGCAAGCGTAAAATAGCTGCCGAAAGAAAACAGCATTATGTCTGGGTAGGAACTGCGAACAAAGTTTAACATAATAACAACCAAGTCACGGGTGTTAAAACAATATTCAAAAAAAGAGTTGTCACGGAGACGTAAACACGCCATGACCGTTTCTTTTACCAGACACTTTCTTCTCAATTTGTGCTACCAAACATTTTGAATCAAGGTGGGCGAATCCTTGACATGCCTTACAAATTGATGACATATTCACCTTTGTAGCACGACGTGCTAAAGTACACATCAGCACAGAAATACAATTACTCACATGTATAGGATGCGTTTGCGTTAGCGTGCATTACAACACAGATAAACTGTTCATTGGTACCATGTGTAATTATAAGATTGCGTTATCAAAGTGAAAAAACTCAAAGAAACTATTCATTACTACCTTACCAAGTATAGGCAATTTTTGGAGTATGCGTTTCTTTTTCCTTTCAGTATACTTAATTAAATAGCGTTTTACATTCCCTGGTAAGTTTTGGCACGGATACAAACTGCATACATTAATTGTAATTGAGGAAGATGAATAACGTACGTGGTGACTGTGTTTTGCCGACGATGAGACATTGCTCTATTTCTGCATGAATAGCTGTTATATGTTGAATATAATAGTATTATATTTATAAAACTACTTAAAACACGTATTTTGTGCGGAGATCTAATAAATCATTTAAACTGTAACGTTTTAAGAGTGATTCACCGTACTTACATAGGCATGCTTTTTTTCCTTATTTATCAATTAACTTCCCGTACAAGTAATTACTTTCATCTTTGCGTTACGGACAATAAGTATGCCATTCATGACTCATCTGGTACGTTTGCACTTCAAGACTTACACTTGTTCAACTTGGCCATATTTGTATACAATAAAGAGGGCTTCAGTGTAGCCTTATATGTATATATCTTTAAAAAAAACTCTGACAAAAAAAAGCATTAGCTTCTGTAACTTACTCTAATAGGTGGCAACAGTGTAACTTACTCTTAATAGGTGGCAACCAGGGTTGCTAAAGTTGCTGACTTAACAAGATCATGCATTTTTTTCTCTAGAAGACGTTTAAATTCTAAAAAAACAAACAAATTCGCGATAGAAATGTTATATCAATCGAACTATGGTGCAACACCGTGTTGCTCAGGTGTTGATTGATTGAAATGGGTTTTTAAGGTGCACCAACACATGAAAGGTTATATGGTGCCTAACAGGAATGAACATGCCAGGCTCATCCCTCCATGCACATCGGGATAAAATATGGAGAACGGGCCTAGAACCTTTTTCTCACCCTGAACTGCAGAGTTGCTGCAAATTTTGAATTATTGGCTCGTACTGGTTTATGACGGAAAATGTCTTGTTTTAAGTGAATAATGGTTTCAGTTCAGAAGCTTAAATTGTACTCTTCTTCTCTTTTTGCAACGGCGTTGATGTTTCCATCTGAATTAGTGAAGGCACACATTCTTTTTCATTTTTTATTTTTTTAGCCATTTTCTATACAGCTCCTATTTTAGCAATGGTGGCCATCTTGAATTTTATAGAGCTAGAAGATCAACTAAATACTAGTTGATATCAACTGCAAGGTTCGTGTCATGTTTCTTAGTCAATCAGGCAGTAGCTTGTGAGAAGTTTCCTTTAAGGTTTACCACCACCAATTACATAAAAACCTCCGAGGTGTAGTTCCTATAGTAAAAAGTTGTTGTAATTGTGCATTTTCAGTAGGTGAAAATAGCCCATTTCTATTCGATTTTGTTGTTGTATGTATACCGTATTACGGCGTATATTGATAGGTTTTCCTGGATAATTGATGAACATTTTCCAAGTTTCGAATCTATGCATACACGTTATGAGCAAACTATCAATGAAAACAGCTGTACCATTGACCTGTTTAGTAAACAAACGAGAACTTTCTTGCATGTCTTGTGACCCCCCCCCCCCCCCCCCCACCCCCACACACACATACTTTTTAGGGGAAAAACTATTTTTTCTATATGAAAATTATATTGCTGCATTAGCCATACTTGAGTTGAAGCTGAAGAAAATCATTAACATGTGACATTTTAACATTGGTGTCAATGGGGAAAATAATTGGTGGTTTCAAACCTTAATGGGTAAAAGGAGAAAAAATAAATAAACAAGAAATGTCACTGTTAAGTGACAAATGCCCCCCCGAAGTGACCTTTGACCTTTAAGTGTGACCTTGACCTTGGAGTCATGGACCTGGATTTTGTGTGCGACAGTTGTCTTGTTGTGAAGAGCATTTGTGACAAGTTATTTGAAAATAGACTACTATATGCCGCCCTTTGTGGGACTTGAAAACTTTTTTTTTTTAAATAAAAATGTCCCTGTGAAGACTTAATGCAAATCTGTTATCTAGCAACATTTTTTTCTATCGGTATAAAATGTTCACGCCTTTTTGGGAGTGTTAGTCAATAAGGAAGTTTCCTTTTATTTTTCACGACTGGTTGTCAGTGTCAGTGTTATACTTTAACTTATGCATGACTGGAGGCATAATTATTTATGTATAAACAACAAAAATGTTCGGAAATGTCAACATATGACGTAGAGACTAAACATATTTTTTACATTCATTTTATTGTACAAAAGTAACAAAATATCAATAAATAAATACAAAATGCCACATGTTGATTTGCTTACTACACATACTTAATTATATATGCTGGTCAATTTAATTTACCTTAATTGTTCATGATTGACCATCATACAAGTTAGCACCTTAGCAGTGTCACGTTTATCATCGTTTAACCCTTAACCCGCTACATAAATATAATGGACTGTTCTTCGTTTGCATTAAGACCATTCTATTTATGTGATAAAGGGGTGTTTTGGGGGAAATGACTGATCAGCAGCCAGACATTGTAAACCCTGACCAGCCTGCGAGTTACTCGTTTACAATGGACGCAAAGGCTATTATAGTCGTGCTTAGCGGGCTAAGCATTAAAGAGACACACGGCAATCTTGAAGTTTTATCAGAATTAAAATTAGCATCTCGATTTATTCAGCCTGTATCATTTCAACTTTAAACTTGCTAGCATATAATTAAATCAACTTTGATTGTTCAATTAATTCTTTGTTATTCAACCATAGTTTTAAATATATTATTGGTGCAATATAATAAACAGTAAAATGAAAAAATATTTGAATTGAAGTATTCTTACAATTAATATTAATGATTGAACAATTACAAGTTATGTAGAATAACTAACTAGATGCTGCTACTGCCATGTGTTCGTTTAACACACCTATTTCATACTGAATCACTTAACATCTGCATGTTACCTTAAAAGTATGGTATTAATAATAAACTTGGAAACATTTACAGACAAATAACAAAAATAGCAAAATAGTTTTTAACAGCACATCATTTACATAGCACAGAACATGTACTCAGTGGCTTCTTATTTTACAGGAGCATGTGTGTGTGTGCATCGAAAGCGCTTTAAAGGGACACAATGCAATCTTGAAATAGTTATCAAACATCAAAATTACCACACAGATTTATTAATCCAGTATCGTTATGACTTTAAACTACCGTACTTGCATGTATTTGTATTAATACAATTTGGATTTTATAATTTGTTCTGCCTTATTCTACCCTTAATAGCTTTAAATTTATTGTTGGTGTAATATAATCAACAATTAGTTAAATGCAAAAACAAAAACAAAAACAAGTTTGCTATGAAATATTCAAATAATTATTAATAAATGATTTAATTTGGAGTTTATTTGGAAAAATCTAGCTGGTCGCTTTAAGTTTAAAATAAATAAAGATTGGCGTGTGTGCCTTTAAAAAATATAACTTCTTAATAACTTAATATTGTGTTTTTCATTAGTATTACAACCAGGGCACAGCCTTGGGAAAACACAGTATTTAGTTATACTTGAAGTTCTGCATGTATTAGGTGTTATTCTCATACGTGTAGACTACACTGTAGAGCAACCTTCAGATTTCATATATACAGCTTATCTCGCAGAGGTTCTTTCGTAGATTTGTTTATAGAGGAAAAAATAAAGATTTATTTTTGTACATTGCTGAAATATCTTTTAAATTTTATTTGTCACAGAACTGATAATTATTCTCTCAATTTTGGTATGAATCATTTAAGTGTTCCAAACTCCCCCACTAAATTCTATCAGAAAGAGCAGAGTGAAGAATGTAAACGTTCAGTTAATACAAAAATTTAGACAAATTTGCTCAACACAATTAGGTGTAGCTCTTTAACTTTCAAACAATTTACAAATTGTGAAAAGGAATTACTACTAAACGCAGGAATTTCTGATCTAATTTATAGAGAACACAGTCATCAGCTGACACTCACACACACATAAGCACATGACAACTAATGTGGCGTAGTTTGGTACATATATATATAGAGCACTTTATGACATTTTAACAAAATAATATGTACACATGCTATTGTTTGAAATACTGGCATCGAAAATTATGAGATTTAACCGAAACCTTCAAATAGCAAATTATAATGTCAAAATAAAATGAAAACCGACCAGCAGCAGATAATGTTGATGAATTATACTTCTTATTGCTGAAGCCATTAAGCATATTTTAAGAAACATTGACGACTTTTGCTCTTGCAAATGTTATTCCTTTTTTCAAAGCAAACAAAAACTTCATTAAAGCTTTAATACAAAAGAAACGCATTTACATTTCAGATCTTGGCAGTACGATGGAATACACTTTTAAAATGAGGCTGCAATACATAAATATAGTTTACCCTTGTCAAAACTAGCTGACGCATTACAATCTATTATTTTCTTGTTCCTTATATTATCTATTACATGCCAAGTTTTAACCTCAGTGGAAACCTTATGCATCCAAGAGCTTTAACATGAATCCGAACATGTTGTTGGCAAGTTTCGACGATCTAAGCATTTCAGTCACTACGTTTCTTATTGCAAAATTCTTCTTCCAACAGAAGTTTTATATAAAACAGCTAATTCTACAAGGTGATGAGACCTCCAGTTGGAGATTTCATACCATCAGAACTCTCACTTGATGTCGATTTTTTCGTAACTTCACTACTGCAAGAAATTGGCATACTGTGAGTGACGGGGGTAAATCCAGAGTGTCCCAAGCTGCCGGTAAGGGGACTTAATCCAGTATGATCAACCATTGTGTCCAAGCTGAAGCTATAAAATCCACTAGAGGGTGTTGTTAGCGTTATTCCTGCCGTTGTGAGAGGAGTGTTAAGGTCCGATTTCTGGATGTCGCGTCTAAGGAGGGAGAGAGTAGATGGGCGCGACATGTTCGGCAAGTCTTTCTTAATGTCTTCTTTCATTACATAGCACTTGGGCCTATCTTCCGTAGTGGGCGGCTCGGTCTTGATTTTGATGGAAGGAGCACAGTGGCCATTGACCTTACACACGGGTGTATGGGCCTGCAGCATGAACTCGAGCTGGTCTTTCTCCTGTTGGAGAGTCTGAATCTCAGCTTCTATGCTGGCCTGATCTTGCTCCAATTTATCGGTTTCCTAAAATATATAATAACATCAAAATAAGTTATGTTTTATGCATGTACCTAGTACATAAGCAGTTTACAATATATACCATTTTAAGAGAGGTATACAGTACCGGTCCCAATCAGGAAAAATGGAGTGGTCTGCGTCTACCACAAAACAACTGACCGTCATATATGGCCTAACATGTGCTAAAAATGATGTAAAACAACATTGAACGTTTTTGCAGTATTTTTTTTTTGTGTATTGAAGCAGATATTCCTTCTTCAAATGTTTAATATTGATTTTGAGTTTTGTTAATGAATGATCAAAGTTATGTCACGGTATATTTAATTGATCTATACTTACAGTTAATAAGACATTGGTATGATCAACACGACGCTGTCTACACTTCGCTGCAGCGACTTTGTTTCGTTCACGTCTCATGTATCTGCGAGCCGCTTCTTCGGGCGTTATCTGGAAAAAATAACGAAGGAAATACTTAAAATATGCCCTCTAGGTGATTTTGATAGGTGATTTTGATATATAACAACTAAACATGCTGTGATGTTTCTATAAATACACTTTAATAGTATAGCTGATGTTATCTCCCTTGTATGTGTACTATTTTCTATTTTTAGTAACATTACA
This sequence comes from Cyrtodaria siliqua, assembly GCA_037043455.1. Taxonomy (NCBI): domain Eukaryota; kingdom Metazoa; phylum Mollusca; class Bivalvia; order Adapedonta; family Hiatellidae; genus Cyrtodaria; species Cyrtodaria siliqua. The sequence continues at coordinate 514,770 of JAWPHD010000190.1, forward strand.
TCATACCTGCGACTGCCAGGTAAGGTAGATATTCAGTTTGTAATTTTAACCGCTAAAGCGTTGAATGAGTCATACAGCTATAATCTGCTAAGGTTGACATTTTTTAAAATCAGGGACAACTTTCTAAAAATCCGGGACAATATTACCAGGTGAGAATGAAAGGTAATCTTGAATGAAACCGGTCCATATTTTTTCAAAGGTAATCCATACAGATGTGCTTAACAAATATAAAACTTTTTTTTTAGAAGATAAATTATACTTGCAAACCAAAATTATTTAGTTAAATCTGTGGTTTTGGTATTGCCATTTCTAGAATGATGAAATGGAATGCGAGACATGCATTTCGTGCGTTGTTATTTGACAGCAGGTATAATTGATTAAATACGTGAAATACCACAGCTGTTTCAGTAGACAGGTATATGAATGATTAGGTCCCATCAAATATATTGAAATATGCATTCCGCTGGTCAGTAAAATATGTGTGTGCATCATTGAAAAACTATTTTTGTTTATAAACAAAAATAAATCCTTTTCATCTTAAATTTTATGTCTTTGCTGTGACGCATTTTCTAGAAATTTTATTTTTAAGTACAACCCTGAGAAGCGTTTGTTTGTGTTTTTTAGATTTTTTAAAAAAAGTTTTGCTTTCTGAAAAATGTATGCAAAGTAAAAACTATAATAACTTATAAAATATACTTACATCTTCATCTCTGAGTTGTCTCCTGTGCGTCTTTCGTTGTGGGTTTTCTATTTCGTATTTTGACATAATAGTTGTAGTTTTGTCGCCAATTTTCACTCTCTTAGGTGGAGAAGGAAGGTAATCATCGTTGCTGAGACTCGAGTCACTGCCGTAAATATCGCTGTCAGAAGCCATGGAGTTGACAATGGGTGGTACAAACCCACTGTGTGTCATGTAGTTCTGGGAAGCGGTTGTCGTTGAGGGGACGGACTGGAGCTCGATGAAAGTTTGTTCTAGGTTGCTCAGCGTCGTAGGCGTAAGGGTCGATGTTGTCCCCGCCATAATGCCGCTGGTGTACATTGGCATAGCATACTGTAAATAGACAAAGTAATGTATTATAACAAATGTCAGTAAAACAGAGAAATTCGATCGTGAAAAAAAAAATGGTTACCATGGTGGTAATAAGTCGATAACAATTTAAAGTCTAAGACATGCAAACTTTGCGAAAAACTAATTTACCACGCGAAACAATTAACCCTATCCACACATAATTATGTTCTGTTTTAATTAAGAAATTTATTAATTTGCAGAGCGATGTATTCTAAACCAAGGTAAATGAAAATGTTCTCAACCAACCCTGCAGGAGGAATAATTCCACATAATAATGACTTGAAGGTTGAACGCCTATTATAAATTGCAGAACACAATCTTAAGAAAGTTGTCAAGTTTATAATAACTTTGTAATACACAATTAACAATGTTAATTTCAGTGACAAGTGGCCAGTGTTATCTCTTTAGTACATACAACACAAATGAGCAGAAACTTAGCATGTCCCGGTACTTAGTCAAGCTATGTACATGACGGGATGATGTCACCCTTCTCGACTACTCAAGCAGATACACTTGAGTGACCTACTTATATATACGTACACCCTAATTGACAGCTTAGCAGGTGCCCCAGGCCAAACTTCAAAGGCGCCGACATCGAGAACAAAGGAACGTGTCGCCGAGACGTCCCGACTTAACAGGTTGTTATTAATTAAGATGGTATAGCCGTAAAGACAGCCTCGTTGCAAACGAAAAAGATAAAACATGAAAGAAATATTAAACTAAATACGAAGTTAAAACACAAATCTTACTGAAGTGACGTTCACTTGAACCGCTGGTCCGCCATTTGCCATACTGGACAAAATACTTGCCACGTGATATTTAGACTCCCCTTCCATTTGAGTATACATTTTGTCACAATTATATCCTTTCCGTCAATTTATTAAATGTTCACTTTATTTTGCGGATAGTTTGAATGGTATTTTTTGTTCGTAGCTCGGGATTTCGCTTTGTCAATGACTCACAACGTTTTGAGAACGGAATATACCTACCGCAACTCTTATACGAAGTAGCATAGACCGTGAATGACTCACTGTTACTATTTTTAGTATCATTACTCATGTTTTGCAATGAAGACGGCCGATTTGATCATGTGACTTTCCAAATATGGTAATGTTGTTATGACGTTGGTACGTCATTTACATAACAACTTGTTATTGGACAAAATATTAATCAATGACGCAGTTCCCCATGCGCACTACGACTCGTAGTAAACAAAAATACTACGAGTTTAAAATGTAGACTTTATGAATGAAATTGTTGTATATGAAATGGATCGGCGGTAATTGCCGTCACGGTTGTGGGAAATGGGCGGGTAGATGGGCATGGCGGTGGGGGTGTGGGTGGGTGTGTGTGTGGGGGGGGGGGGGGGGGGCAGTGGGGGTCAGCAGGCAGAACCATTAATTAGGTTTTTAAGAGCCGCACCCACACAATCAGAGGAAGATGATATTAATGCAAATGTTGTCTTTGTAAGGTAAGTGGTGAGAGGGTGGTGGTATTGGGGGGGGGGGGGGGGGGGGGGGGGGGGGGGGGGGGGGGGGTAAAATAATCAGTGGAAGTTGATCTTGTTATATTAAATTTCAAATAGGATTGGAAGTGATGGTGTTCTCACATTCTTTTAAACATGATAACATTTCATGTCATTTCAGGAACGTTGAGAGAAGGGGTACGGTTCCGGGTGGTGGCAGTAGTGCGGGATGGGCGTGGTAAGGGGTGGGGGGGGGGGGTGGTGGCGGTCCGGTTAGTGACTGTTAGTCAGTGGGAGTTGATTAGGGTATATATTAATCGAAAATAGTGGTGGTGGTCTCACATTTCCTTTAAAAATTATACGAGTTAATGTCATTTTTGGGAGGGATGGGTACAGTTCGGGGTAGGGTGTGGCTGGGAGCTGTGATACTTAGGCCCCTCACATAAAGTCACTGCAAATGTGTAAAACATTTTAATCGCAGGGGTTCTTCGTTCTTTAAACAAACTAATTTTTTTTAGGTATAATTATTATATAAAACTCACATTTTAATATCATTTTTAGACGTGGGTCGTAAACAAGTCCTATGTATCCTTCCCCTTTTACTATTTAATGACTATTTATAGATATCCATAATTGAATTTAAATATCTATAATTCGAATATAAGATATCTATAAATCGATTTATAGATATCTTAAAATAATTATGGATATATATATAATTCAATTGAAATATAGATATCTTATATTCGATTTTATGATATATCAATAATTCAATATAAGATATCTTTAAATCGCTTCGAATAATAGATATCTATAAATCAGTTTATTCACCCCGGCATATAATTTGCCGCCGTTGTTTTATACGATTGTCAGGGGAACAGTTCGTGGACAAAGAATGGATTAAATTATAGATATCATTAATTCAACGATATTTATGGATATAAATAATTCATTTAAAGATATTTATCAATCGATTTATGGATATCTTAAATTGAATTATAGATATCTATACATCTAATATAAGATATCTTTAAATGCTCGTCAATTAATGATATCCATAATTCGAATAGAAGATAAATAGAAACTGTAATACAGTAAGATAAAACGATTTAGAGATATCTTTAAATGAATTAAAAGATATACATAATTAGATTATAAAATATTTAAAAATAATTAATGATATCTATAAATAATATCAGATATCTTATATTATATTTTCATAATGCGTATGCGCACTTCGGAACTGTGCATCGGTGTATTGTGGATATCTATAAATAATGAATAAATAGTAAAACGGCGCCACATATTCCCCTCTCGATGTGTCCCTAAGTAACCTTATAATGTGTCAATGAGCCGTTAAAGGGACACACGGCAATCTTATTTTTTTAAAAACTCGCACTCGGCAGCGTCTCGTTAGTTTTTCTATTAACTTGCATTTGTTCAGTCATTAATATTAATTATATGAATAGTTGAAAGGAAATTAGTTTGGCAAATAACTAACTTTTGATTATATTTCACCAATAATATATTTAAGAAAGAAAAAATGAAATTGAAAACTTTTATTTAATTACATGGAAGCAAGTTTAAAGTCAAAATCATGCAGGATTAATAAATTGAAGCTGCTTATTTCAATGGTTCATATACACTTTCACGATTGCCATGTGTCCCTTTAAACAAAATTCACTTTATGTTGAGGACATTTTCTACAGTTGTGTATGCGCATCTTTTTCGCGCGTAACTGTCTAAAGATCGACTATGTATTACAAATAACCAGTGAGGGGCTGGCGTGGGGCAGTCGGTAGCGCGGCGGATTTGTAACCGGAGGTCCCGGGTTCAATCCTCCGTGGTGCCACTGAGTTCCGTCAGTGTGTTCTTGGGCAAGACACTTTACCTTAGTCTCGTCCGTCGGATGGGGACGTAAACCGGGCGGTCCCGTGTATCGGTCTATCAACCGAGCACGTTAAAGAACCATAGGAATCTATTCGATAATAAGAGTAGGGCAGGTTCCCGGATTCCTATGTATCCTTCCCCTCTCTCTGGTGCGGCTCTAAATAACCTATACTATTCAATTCAATTCAAATAACCAGTGATTTAAGAAGTTTATTACTTCTCCGAAATAACACAATTTTATATGGTTTTCGCTATATTTCATTATTAACTGTCTAGATAATGAAGTTATTTGTTGATACTCTAAAATCAAGTACAGTTTCAATATGTTGATAAAGACCACACTGAGATTTTATTATAGATTTAGCTTTTTCATACTTAGCGCATACATGTCTGCCTGAAAGGTAAGAATTAACTTAAAACATTAAATACTACTCACTTGATGACTGTATACTGTTTGTACACATGTAGAATTCATTTAAATAAAAAGGGTATGTAGAGACTTAACAGTTAACAAATATGTGTTGTTGTTTTTTACACCAAAATCCATATATTTTTTTAGACATTTAAGGGTTGTAAATGCCTCTTTCTCAAAAACAAGTACGGTGACACATTTTTTTCTTCATTTTGTTGAAGTACATGACATCTACTAACAATACAGACGTTTGGAGAAGTTTTTCATAGGAAACACAATTTTCCCCTCGAATAATTCCTCATTTTACCATACCAAAATCTGCCATTTCCCCCGAGGATTTGCAAGGCAATAAAGGTAATATTACCCTTTATTTCCGCATGTATCATGCGTTTGTGTGCGTGTGTTTGTATGTAGTTTTAAGGAGTATAGTGCCTCCGCCTTTTAACTAATAGGACGTCCTAAAAGTATAGGTACAATGGAGCACAAATAAAATATTCTGCATTAAGTCCCCTTTGAATTATTGTCTACAAACATCAGTGGTTCCGACCTATTCAGAAATGTTTGGTATTTTAAAATTTTATTTTGATTCTAATTGAAAAATATTAAAAAAAAAAATAACCACTGGGACTACAGCTAGTCTAGTTACTTCCATACTGATTACGTTTTAAAGTTGCGCGCGCGTGCTTGTTTGTGTGTATGTGGTTCTTATAGGTTTAAAGTCCCCCTATCATTGAGACCAAGTGGCAGTCATCTATGTTTGTGAGTGGACTTTTCTAAATGAGATATTCCTTGTATCTTGAAGCATTTAGAAGTTTGGTTATGCAGTTTGTGGGGTGTGTCGTTCTCTCTAGTGTATGTAGGGTTCGTTGTGGTGGTGACGTGATGGTGGTGATGGTCTGCTACATCACTAATGGGTTTGACAATTTTGTGACGTCCGTAGGCGTCTTCCTTAGAGGGTCCTTTTTAGGGCCACTCCATCAATGGCCATCCCTGTGTGTTAATTTTTATAGGTGCTCGTTGTATATTGCTACTCTTTCTCAATGGATATGATGTTGGACTTTGAATGATTAGATCACAATGATTAGCGACACTGTTTTTCAGTATGTCGTTAGAAATTAACTTATGCCCCTAGCCTCGCTGGATGAGGAAATAAACCGGGTGTACATGAATGGAATAAACTTCCTCATGAAATACAGCTTTCAAAATCATTAAGTTTATTTAAAACGTTACTGTTAACACATCTTATGTCCTCATATATCATTTCTATATCGTTTCAAATGTATGTATACTATCCGTGCGGGTCTTGTACAGCATCAATGTTTTAACGACACAAAATGATGTTTTAAAAGAACGGATTTTTAATTGAAAACATCCTTGCATGGCAGCTCAGGAGATCAGCTTGTACGTTTCGTCAACTGGGCTTGCTTACAATGAGGTTAATTTATAAAGAAATGTTATAAAACATATACTAAGTTATACTTAGTTCAAATCTAGTTTTTGGATAGTATGATTGTAAACCTGATAAAGTGCTGCTGTCTGAGGCTAAATCACACATACACATACTATTGTTAGGACTGGTGGTTTTAACCAACACTAAGTAGAACGCAGTGGCTCTTTCGTGTTAACTGTAATGCCGACCCTGCTGAAAACCTTAGGTATGATATTTCAATCAGAAAATATTTCTCAAGATCACTTGCATATTTAATCACTATACATGTACCACCACTTTTAATTGTTACGATCATCTTACAGCGGTATTTATTGTGTTGTTTAAATGATTCGTTATATACTGAACAAAAAAAGAAACTTCCGCATTTTAAGCTGTGATTTGCATAGGGTTGACTTTGTTATACTTTGTACACCAATCTAGATATAATTTCATCATTATACACTTATCACTCAGTCATTCTGATCAATATTAATAAACATCAAAAACCAGAGTTAGTGTGTTGCTGCTAAAACGTGTTTTATTTAAATTGCGAAATCACTATATTTGTATTATAAAGGGAGGTAATCTGATAATATTCATTCTTGAAAGCTGTATGACGCAAAAGTGAGTGAACAGGTCAGCTTACTTTCTCTGTCTTTTTGGTGCTGGGGTTATCTTCTGTTTATTTGAATAGAACAAAACTGAGTTAAATCAAAGTTTAAACCACAAGACCCGGAAACGCTGTTTAAACCAAAACAAGGGGAATAACTTTGCGTACAAGACTGATTCAAAGAAAACTGTTTTCATGTCAGTGCTGGCCTTTTAACAAAGGTATTAACATATAAGACCAAACAAAATATATTTTCATTGTGTCTACATGTATGGGTAAAGTTGCAGAAATTTCTTTTTTTGTTGAGTATATATGCAATTTAACAACTTGATTACGTGAATCTCAGTATATGCACGTGTACATTGTTCACTTACTTGAGAATATGTACGTAATTCTTAAAGTTTTAAAAGCAATTCTTAAAGTTTTAATATTTATATTGTTAAAACATACACAACTGACGAGTTTTAAACAGTATTTTTATATTGTATGCACATCACCTAAAGGTTGAATTAGTCTTAATCAATGTATCTCAGATACCACCTTTTTAGAAAAATCAATAAGTTTCTAGACATATTTTATTCATTTATTCTTTTTGTACCATTGTTTTAATCATGTTTGTATAAACTGTAAATATATTCTATTTTGTCTGAGGACTGGCTGGTAGCCAAATATGTTATCCTATTGAAATAAAGATATTACTATTATTATTAATTAATAATTTAATTATTATTATAATTATTATTATTATTATCGGAATCTTTCCTCTGAGCAAGGAATGTTTTTCCTAGTTAAGAGTTGGCTATATAGTTCCTTAATTCATATGGATACCGCTCCTCCGTCTGGCATGGCTCAAAATAGTTTGGGTTTGGTACAATCCATTGTTATTTTAGTTTTAAGAAACAGCAATACAGTTTGATGATAGTTTGAAGAATGTAGGACAATCTGCGACTTAGAAATGGTAGTATTTCAAAATAGATGTATCTGTGAATGAAGTTTAAAGAGTGTTGAACTATCGGAGGTCACAGACGGACGTACATACGGGCCTGGGACTCTTCCAAACCTTGGTCCGAGGATCGAATTGAGCGATGAAGGAAATAATGTTTTTTAAAAGATGGGGAATTAATCTCGCTCACTAGAAGAAATATGCGTTGTTGATTTACTTCCCTTGAAACGTAATATATAACGGCATAACAACTGTGTAAAGCAGTACGAACAATCACACACGTTTGGTAATAATGTTTCTAGTCGATTACATACCATTACATACTGTAGACAACAAATATATTGACCTTTAACATTTAGCGTTTAGCGGATTTCAATAACCGCAACATTTAAGAGGCCCTCCCAGGGCGTTTGGGGATCTGGAGAACATGGCCATTTATTTTTAGGGATCTGGGAAACATTGGCAATTACTTTAAGGGATCCAGGAATCAAAGGCCTACTTTTAGGGATCTAGGGAACAGTGCACTAAAAAAAGAAAGAGAACAAGTACCTAATTTTGACGTATAATTGGTATAATTTAATTTTAATACATGATATTTGGACTGCTGTTCACTGCTGATTGCTTTAAACGGCTTACAGTATCACCTTTTACGACTGTTTTTAGTAGCATCCATTGCTCAACAGGATGTCTAACAGACAATATCAACTTCCCTGTTTAACTGAAAGCCTTTGCATGGCGATACAAATTAAAATGACCACAGATCAGCAGTGTTTATGCCGTGGTGCAGAGTCGTCCATCTATATGTCTGTCCGTCCGTCCATAACATTTTTTTTGTGGCGACTACTCTTCTAAAACTATTAAATAGATTTTCATGAAACCTTGAAATTCAGGTCGATGCGAAATCCAAGATGGCCACCAAAGCTAAAATAGATGTTTAGGAAAGAAGTTTTTATAGCGACTACTCCTCTGAAACAACTTATATTGTAAACACATACACAATTGACGAGTTTTAAACAGTATTTTTATATCGTATACTCATCACCTAAAGGTTGAATCAGTCTTAATCAATGTATCTCAAATACCACCTTTTTAGAAAAATCATGAAGTTTCTAGACATATTTTATTCATTTATTCTTTTTGTACGATTGTCTTAATCATGTTTGTATAAACTGTAAATATATTCTATTTAATTTGAGGACCATATGTTAGACTGGCTTGTTGCCAAATATGTTATCCTCTTGAAATAAAGATATTACTAATATTATTATTATTATCGGAATCTATCCTCTGAGCAAGGAATGTATTCCCTAGTTAAGAGTTGGGCGTATAGTTCCTTAATTCATCCACCCAGTCGGTGGTGGGGTGATAAGAATCAACCGACTGCTCGTTACTTAGCAGAGGGGTAGGAAGATGAATGAGCTACTGTATATTATAACACATATTCAAATTATGCACTTATTATATATGAACAGACTGCAGATCCCGTTGGAGGGGCAGGCAAATGGGTAGACCCCTCCCACCCCCGCCCACCAAATTCATGTTCATTTTATCATTTTTTGTTCATGCTCATTAAAGTTCTTCATCATGACCCCTGCATTGTTTCAGGTGCCATCTCGCTCAAAGCGCTAGAGCCGTGGCAGAAAAAACAATAAACGTGGCTCCAGCGTAAATGGAGTGTCTACAATAGATTTTGCAGCAACTCTGCAGTTCTGCAGGTGAGAAGGTTCTAGGCCCATTCTCCATATTTTAGCTCGATGTACATGGAGGATGATCCTGGCATGTTCATTCCTGTTAGGCGCCATATAACCTTTCATGTGTTGGTGTCTTCAGGACTATCGCGGTGCAGACCGTGTTAACCTGGCGAATAGACTCCGACAAGTTTGCTTCTAATCCACTCTCTGTTCAGAAATCCTCTAAAACATGTTCAGCCTCTCAAACTGTGGTCCTCTTAAATAAGCCTCCTGTAGCTCCCAAACCTCTTGTGGCTTCCAAGCCTAAAACTCCTTCAACTATATCCTCAACAACTCCTACATCTACTACATCTACTTCATCTATTTCGAAATCGACGGACTCTGGTGCAACCAAGGGTTTACCACGGACGTGACAGCAAAAAAAAAGAAAACTCCCGGGTTAGGGAAGCAGTCAAAAGGATCTGATGATCCGACTGAGCTGCACAACATATTTGGAGACTTGGAGATGGAGGTTGATGATCCAGCACGTCTGGAACTCCCAAAGTCTCCAAGGTCTCCAAGGTCTGCCAAATCCATAGGCCGTAAACCCGTACTTCCGCCTTAGTGACATCAAAATCAAATAAGGTCATTCAATGGAACTGCCGAGGTTTAAAACCTAATTATGATGAAATCAGCTTACTTTTAAATAAACACAACCCTGTTGCATTTTGTCTTCAAGAAACTTTCTTGAAGACTAGTGATAACATATCTTTTAGAAACTATTCATTGTATAACTATATTTGTGATACAGGTGATAAAGCTTCTGGAGGAGTTTCGATTCTTGTGAATCGAAACAGTCCTCACAGAACTGTTGCGTTGAAAACTGGTTTGCAAGTTGTTGCGGTCAGTGTTACGATGCACATAGTTATACCAATATGCTCCTTATATTTACCGCCCAGTTCTTCACTAGACCTTAAAGATATAAATCACCTACTTGCACAATTACCATCACCTTTTATGCTCTGGTGTGATTTTAATGCACACAACTACATTTGGGGTTGTAAGGATATCAACGATAAAGGCAAGAAAGTTGAGGATTTTTTAGCCAAAAATAATTTGTGTCTTTTTAATGATAACAAATTACATACTTATTTACATCCAGCTACAGGCTCTCATTCTTCCATTGATTTAACAATAAGCGATCCAACGCTCTAGATGGATTTTTCCTGGAGTGTTGGTGACGACCTGTGTGGAAGTGACCACTTCCCCTCATTTCTCGAAAAAATACTTGAAGGCCAAGTGCCCGAAAAAATACTTGAAGGCCAAGTGCCTTAGAGCTCTTAATTTACTTAAAGTTGTTGCAAACACTAATTGGGGAGCAGATCGTAAAGTATTTTTACAACTTTATAGATCTCTTATCAGATCCAAGCTAGACTACGGCTCAATAGTTTATGGATCGACTTGCAAGTCATACTTGCAGATGCTCGATCCTATACATAACCAAGGATTACGACTCGCCTTAGGTGCCTTTCGTACATCACCAGCCGAAAGTCTATATGTTGAAGCCAATGAACCATCACTGTCTCATAGACGGGACAAATTAGCCCTTCAATATGCCATTAAATTAAAATCTTACCCTTCAAACTCAACTTTCGATAATGTTTTAATCCCTTTTTTGATCGAAAACAGAAGGCCATTCGGCCATTTGGTCTTCGTATTAAACCAAAATTAAAAGACTCTGAAATCGACCTAAATTTGATTGCCAAGTACAAAGTACCACAAATTCCACCGTGGACTTTGGAAACACCAACAATTATTTTTGATCTTTGTAATAGTAACAAATCCAGTACAGACCCTACTGTCTTTCAAAGCAAATTTAATGAAATTAAATCGAAATACAGTAACTTTCAACATATATACACAGATGGTTCTAAAGATTGAGATAAGGTAGCTGCAGCAGCTGTTGTCCACAAACACAGCATGAAGAGCCGCCTGCCTGACAAGGCCTCTATCTTTTCAGCTGAACTTAAGGCAATTGAACTTGTCTTAAATTATATTCAGGAATCTGATGATGACCAGCTTGTAATCTTTTCTGATTCTCTTTCATCTCTTCAAGCACTGGGTAATATGAAACATGATAACCCAGTTGTGCTTCAGCTTTTAGAAAAGTACAATTCTCTTATAGTTGATAATGTTATTATTTTCTGCTGGCTTCCAAGCCATGTAGGAATACGTGGTAATGATAGAGCTGATAGTGCTGCTAAAAGCAGCACTAGGTTTACATATATTTAATGCTAAATTACCTTATACTGACTTTAACAGTTGTATTAACACATTTATTCGTAACTCTTGGCAAGCCGCTTGGGATGTGTCAGTTAACAATAAACTCCATTCAATTAAACGGTTTCTTGGAAAATGGCGTTCTTCTAGTACACCCATTCGTCGAGAAGACGTTATGCTAGGCCGATGCAGGATAGGGCATACACGTTATACTCATTCATATTTATTACAAGCTGAGCAATTACCAGAATGTATACCCTGCTTTGCATCGTTAACGGTCAAACACATCTTATTGGAATGTGTAGACTTTGATCCTATGCGTCAAAGGTACTACAATTTTAATACTATGAAAGAGTTATTTGATACTATAGACTTTAGTCTTGTTTTAGATTTCCTAAAAGAGATCAGACTATATAAATCATTATAATGTATTCTTATATATATTTACTTGTTTATATACCCGTTGACGGGCATTTGTTGATTTACATATATAGTTTATATTACTACCATATCATCCCTTATTTTTTAATATTTTTTTTATCTTTATATATTTACATTAATATTTAATTATTACTTCATTTCTTCACCTGTCATCAGTTTTTGCGCACAATATGACCTATTTATGTGTCGACGTGCCGTAAAACACCATTAATTCGTTCATTCATTCCTTAATTCATATGGATACCGCTCCACCCTCTGGCATGGCTCAAAATAGTTTTGGTTTTGGTACATTGTTATTTTAGTTTTAAGAAACAGCAATACAGTTTGGTGATAGTTTGAAGAATGTAGGACAATCTGCGACTTAGAAATTTTAAAATAGATCTAAAGAGTGTAGAACTATCGGAGGTCGTAGACGGACGTACATACGGGCCTGGGACTCTTCTCTACCTTGGTCCGAGGTTTCGAATTGAGCGAAGGAAAAAGCTGTCGATAATAATGTTTTTTAAAAGATGGGGAATTAATCTCGCTCACTAGAAGAAATATGCGCTGTTGATTTACTTCCCTTGAAACGTATTTCTCAATGCAAAAACAACAACTGTGTAAAGCAATACGAACAATCACACACGTACACTGTTAAGTTTGGTAATAATGTTATCATGATTACATGCAAACTAGTCGATTACATGCAAACTAGTCGATTACATGCAAACTAGTCGATTAAATCAGCGCTGTTCATACCATTACATACTGTAGACAAAAATGTTGACCTTTAACATTTAGCGGATTCCACTAACGGCTATATGTTACATTTCCTAACATTTAACGTTTAGTAATTTTACCATTTAGCATAAGATTTAACGTAAAATCTGTTTAACATTTATATCATTTGGCGTACGTTTTAACATTTAGCGTAATTTTAAAGACACTAATCGGATAAATAACGACAAAATTACATTACAAACCCGTTTATCAAAACTCTATCCAGGCGCTCAGGTCATATAATAATGTATATGTGCTCATTAAAACTATAGATTTATGTTCATAAAATGCTAGTGTTGAATATTCGTAAAATGAATTATGAGTTGGTAACTCTTAATGCGACCCTCCAGTTTTGGGGTTTGGTCTGACTGGTTAAAGCCGTTTATATTGTGTCTAGAGAGTTAGGATCCTCAAACTATGCAAGTTATATATATAAACCTCGCCGTCAGATGGTTTCATATGTTGTAAATTGTGTCTGTTGTTGGTGCAATATCTACTTTAACATTTAGCGGTGCTACAGGGTCCAAATTCGACCACCAGCTTAACGGTACAAAACCAGTTTTATAGGTGTACGGAGTTGTTCAACACATTATACATTATCTCGAGCCCAGAGTGAGGGGAAGGATACTCAAGAGCCCTATTCTAAATATCGATATATTCCTATGGTTCTTTAACATGCTGAGGGTCTCCCAGGGGTTTTGGGGGAACAAGGGAGCATGGCCAGTTATTTTTGGGGAACCAGGGAACATTGTCTGTTATTGTTAATATTTTTCGGGAACAAGGGAATATTGGAAAATATTGTTGAGGAAAAAAGCAAAATATTTTTGGGGTACAAGGGCACATTGTGCCATATTTTCAGGGAACAAGAGATAATGGACCCCACAAGGAGGGTCTCTATGCTCTTTGCATGAACATATTTTAAAACTTTTAAGTCAATGTGTTTTCTTAGAAATAAGTTATAACATTAAATACAACTGTGTATATAGGATTTTATTAAGTACTTCGAATTAGTGAAGCTTTCGATGTTCCTAATTCTAAAATATGCCAGTTAAATTTATTTTGACACCATGTTTTACTAGCATTACCACTACAAATGCGTTTGCAAAAGAAATTTTCGAAATATTTAATGTTAACGCTGAATTACAGTTACTTGAATTCCAAACAATATTCAATTTAAAGGGAGGTAATTTAAGATTATCCATATTTCATTTTTTTATAGACGGAGAATCTGCGATAAATGGGTTAAATTTTTATGTTTTTTTTTCTATTATTTCATACCAATATTAAGAATTTTATATCTTTAAGCGATCTTTGACTCATGTTATGTGTTTTATCAGCACATTTCATGTTTTCATAGAAATGGAGGGTAACTCTCAAAAGATGTAACAATTTAAACAATTTAAACAAAAAATAAATGTTTTACAAACTATGGGTCAAAACAATATCTATTCTAAAATATATTTAAAATAAGAAAATTAGTTAAGATACAAAAGTGAGTAATTAGGAATTTTGTTCAGTTTACTATTGTCGAGTAGGGTAGACACACATTACTGTAATATATGGAAATTGAAACTCCGGCTTCCGGTGTCTGATACATGGCCTTAAACGAAAAGCTTTAATATTAAACTTTAAACTTCCGAAACGATACGGGTGACGCTATCGATATAGTCATGTCGGGTCATAAAACAAAATTATGGTCAGTTTTGTTCATTTTCGATTTCTTAGTACGAAGCAACCCTAACAATTTCGCTCATATACCGAGGTCAATGTATAAAATTAAATTGTCTAACGCAAACGGCAAAATGAAAGTTTCCTTGAATGGCTTACCTCGGCAGGAACTAAAACAATTAGATGCGAAACTACGTGGCTTGATCGGGTTCACGGCAAAACTTGCTGCCAAAGCGGTCGATTCAGGTATATTTTTGCTTCATCACATTTTAGAATTTTGTTCAGCTTTAGAGCATATACCTCTACAAAGTGAGCTTTGTCCTCCGTCGCAAAAGGTAATTCATTAACTACTTTCTGAGAATAGCCATCCCAAAGTCTTAGAAATGAAAGAAAGTGTATTGCCGTGTACATTTTGGATCACATTTTATGGAGGATGAATTACCTTTTGCGTCGGAGGGATAACTAGTACAATAACCTTCCCCCGGTAATCGATTTATTTTGCAGGTCAATCTCATACTATGTATACTGGTACCCGATACGCATTAAAGTCTACTGGTATCCTCGAAAACACTCATAATTGCAGTTTGTAGGCGTATGTGCTCTTTAGTCGAAAAAAAGAACTACTAAGAATTAAGGAAGCAAAACTATACCTGAATCGGGATACGTGAACCCGATCAAAAAGTCATCACGTGGTTTCGCCACACACCGTGATAAAGGAACTGGAGGCGTTCCCTACATATCCTATCAGTAATTTTAATACTTACCGATACTGGGTCATTGAATGCTGTATTACTTCTCATATGGTGAGGCGAATTCTGAAAGAAACAAATATATTTGAATGTTAAAAAATCATAATGTATGCGTTTCGTACAAAAACACACACTATCACTGAAGGTGATGAATACCCCCGTTTTAATTTTAAGTGAAACAAAGGGCCATACTTCTGTAACAAATTAGCCAGTCAACAATGGGTGATGTAGAGGAACATAAGGTCATGAGTTGTTATGTGTATATGAAGTTTGAGAACCTGTTTGAGGAATGCAAGTAATGAAAATGTGTTACGGGACGCGACGCGGCGCGACGTGACAAACATGTTACGCTGTAAGCTAGTAGGAGACCCCTACCCACTCACTACCCACAGAGGGGGAATTTTGTACACCCTATTTTTCTGAAAGCTCATTATGTGTAGAGCATTTTGACTGGGGCTTTATCGTGTTACTGGGTGTAGAATACGTTACCTATAAAATAATAATTAATTTTACTGCATTTTGAAGACTGTATGGAAGAAAGGGTTTGTATATTAAATTGTCTTCATTATTCATGCTTATTATAATACAAAAGTTCGAATATTTTTATCTTTATATATTTACATTTATTTTTAATTACTACTTAATTTCTTCATCTTTCGTCGGTTTTTGCGCACAATATGACCTATTTATGTGTCGACGTGCATCCATCCATCCCATCCCATCCCATCCCATCCATCCATCCATCCATTCATTCATTCATTCATTCATTCTTATACCTTGGATACCTGCATTACTAAGCCTACGTTACCGTAATTTACGTTACCTTGTTTTATTAAGTTTATTAACGTAAGACATTAAGAACATTAATGATGTTAATTATTCCAAACCTTACAGATATCACAGATATACGTTCCCATGATGTTAATAACTTTTAGTTCTTGTAATGTCCGTTACTTTGTGTGTTTTTAAATCATTTTCTATTTTCCGCATGTTAAAAGAAATTAGAACAAACCATCCAATACACTATTAAAGTTTTATTGCCACATTCCTGTAGACATAATTGATTGTAACAACCCATTTTGAACATTATTTATGCTTTTTAAACTAGAAAATTTCGTTTCACTTAATGTTTATACCTTTGATACCTGCATTATTAAGCCTACGTTACCGTAATTTACGTTACCTTGTTGAATGAAGGTGTTTGGTTTAAGAAATTAAGAAGATGAGTATTTTATATCAGACCGGTATTTTAAACATCTTAGTTATAACAGACAGAACAATGTTTGGTTCTTGTATTGTCCGTTACATTGTGTCTTTTTTTAATGATTTAATAATAATTTTCCATGTGTTACTAGAAATCTAGAAAATTCAGCCAATTAGCTTATAAAGATGTTAATACAACATTCCTCTAAACATCATCGATTGTAACAACAATGTTTGAACAGACATGACATTATGTCAAGCTAACATGTGTTACCTCATGTATTAAACGTTACGTACGTTACCAGTTTGCATCTTATTATTTAAATACCACATCTAAGTATCAAATAAAAACATGGATATATATATATATTTATTTTCCTTTATTTATTGTTTATACTTAGGAAACATTGAATGAAATGAAGTTTGTATATAATTTACATAACTCTTCCGTATTTTTTACGTTACCAAATTCAAAGAAAAATAGCAAATTATATGCACTATTTTAACTGCTAATGTATTCATATATTAATCAAATGTAACAAATTAAGCAATTTCAACATATTCACAAAATGAATTGAACTTTTCTTAAGTTACTAACACATATAAGTGTATAGCTCTATAACATAGCATGCCTTTTCATGGAAATATATTACATCATTTGAGCTCATAATTCCTCTATACATTGTCATCACTTTCTTCAAACTCAATATCAATCAGTTGGTTGGCTGCCGTATCTTCCCACCCATTACTGCTTCCTTCTTCAGTGTCAGACTCTTTGAACATGATGTCAACCAACTACTGTGACGCAATATCACCAATAGTCCAGTCAAATTTAAATAACTTTATCTTCTCTTATTTGTTTCTGCGTCTGGTTAATTTTGGTCAATATGGTGCCATATAAGCACTTGAAAATGTGCATGTTCAAATGCATTATTATAGAAAATTGACACGGCGGAAAAAAACTCTAGTTGTGGCCTTCGAATTTTCGCGAAAACGTATTTGACATCCGTGTAAAGAGGTTTGCCATATAGGCAGCACACTATCCTCTCCGTGATCTCCGTACTTTTTTTTAAAGATCTTCCGAACATGCATGCTGCTGTTCGAGCAATCCAACTTTACACAAACTCTCTGTGATTTTTAATCATCTTCAATGGGACAGCATTGCCTCTCCCTACAAAGCCACAGGTTGTAACACAGCTTGTAAAGCAATGGAGTGTGGGTAGTAAAGAGCACATACCAGACCCCTTAACCTCTACAATTTCTTTCACATTCAACATCTCCTTTTTTAATCATCCCAGTGCCAAAAATAACATATGGTTGTATTACTGAAATACATTTTGAAAAGCAGGATCAGTCTGTGTCAGGAGAATGCACAACGATTGTTTATGATGTTGGTGAGGATTGATTCATTATGATGTCTGCTTCCTCCTATTATGAAAACAGATCTTCCTGATCATCAGCAAAAACAAATATGTCATCTGCAGTGGTAAGCCGAGGATTTTTTTTCCCAGACAGAGTAGGTTTCATGACCTTGGAGGTTTAGTGCATATCTGTCTATTTTCCACTGGCCGAAAATGCGATTGATGAATTGTGTCGTATTGTCGCGATTACTCATATAACTATTCAAATCACAAAAAGTCTTCGTTTTCGGCCCTGAACAGAGGAAATATGGGGTTTCACCTCGCCTCTTGCACACAAACTACTTGATATATCTAGGGACAAGTGTCTGTCACAATCTCGACTCACGGTGCTTTGGTAAGTATGTCAAACACCATCTCTGCCAAATCGTCAAACGTACCAGGAACTGAGGGCTGATTGTGAGGTGTTGCGTTACCGTCACACACATACACAGTATATTCAGTAGCTGTGTAGCTGGCTCAACTGATACTTCTAAGCAGTGGAGCAATAGCAATTTGGCTTTGTCAGTTCTAACTGAATTGCCAGGGACCATGGTACTGAGTCTAGAGGATATGATAGCTTCAACTTAAGATCTATATTATACCTGATCAATAAAGGAAACAATTAACCAAAATATAGTGTGTTATACATCGCGTTGGCGTGTCAATTAACAAGTCATTGACAAATATGTCATGATCTTCTCAGCCTGACGCTGTCATAGTTATTGATATCAACTCGGAATTGGGTTTGTGAAACCAATGATATATTCTGTGGCTCTTCTCAAGTCTTTCTCATTGTTCTTTGTTTGGGATGGATGCAGTTCTTTGCGCGAAGAAATAACGTCTGATGCCATATTTGCCATATGGAGAGTGGCCTTTAGCAGCTTTGCTTTACATTGACGTGTAATGCACAAGTGGTATTACTTGTATGTTGCATACTTTCTACTGAATCCAATGATGTTACCCTGCAAATGTGCATGTTGATGGATAGTTTATGAATAGTTACGTGACTTGTGGAAGAGGGACACTGAATCTCCAGTTTTGAAGAAGTTCATTTGACCCGGGGATGGGTTGTGTCAATACTCCGGGTGTCATTAAATATACTGGAATGTTTCTGGCGTAGTTCCAATCGTCAAACTCAAAGAACATTGGACATAGGCGTTAGCGTGAAGATAAATGCATGTCAAGGTCATTTTCCTTTGTGTCTGTCTTTAATAAGAGTTAGTATTATTAGTATTGTGTTGTCCAAATACTAGTAATCAGAATAAGGCAAGACTAACTTACATTGGATGGGGACAACATATTCTTATTCTTTGGGGTTTGTCTCAAAAGCAGGATACATTGTAACAAAGGGAATATGCCATAACTAGTAAAAAAAACATTGCCAATAACGGATAAGCTCCCAGTAGTTTATTGTGCAATTACTATTTTTCTGATTTATGAGACATTTTAAAATATTTATTTATTATATATTTATTTTATTTTCAGACATTATATTTATTTATTTACTTATACTAATGAATTATATTACATTTTTTTAAAAAAAAAGTCATAGTTAAAAGTACAATTATTTCTGGAAACGTCCAATATTACATGTAACTTTAAATGGTAACGTAATGTTCGTGTTTATTTTACATATCGTATCATCTATTTATACACACACATTTTATTTATTTATTCGTTCTTTTGTATGTTCCTTTAATGAATAACATTTTATTATTAAAATAGTCACTGTTTCAGTAAAGAACTAGAGCCGTTATTTCTGGAAACATTCAATATGTATGACAAATAACTTGAAATGGTAATGTAAATTTCTTGTTAATGTCACGTAACGTAAACTACATTGTCTTTTGAAAATTTGTTTTCTTCGTTAGATTTTGGTTTTTAACATGTTTGATAAATAATATAAAATATACATACCGTTTTGTTGCATATAAACATTGTTTGATGGTAACGTATTTCAAATGGATGTCACGCCCTTATATACCCACTCTCATTTGGCAAACATACTTCATTTTTAGCAAATGCATACCCTTTCAGGAAATAAAATCCTTCAAAATTCCCCCAGAGTGGGGATGGTCTCTTTTGGTAACTTACGGGCTAGTTATAATTAACTGTGTTTATGATTTTTTGGTAATGAACAGTGTGTAACGTAAACTATAGTATATTTTCACATTTGCATTATGTTGAGAATGCTGTCTAAATTAAACAATTCATAAATAACATAAATATAGGTAGTATTTGTTGTTCATATGCACATGTTTTACTCATATTCAAATTTATTGAAGGTGATTTGGAATTGTTATGGTAGTGCGTTACACACAAACGCCTCAACTCTCAGATGGCACATCAGTCTCATTTTGAAGCTTTTTGTATGAACTTTCAGAAAATCATACCCTACAAACTTCCCTAGGGGAGGGGAGTTGGGGGTGGTGGAAGGGGTCTATAGCCAGCTCAAAGACTGTGTGTTACTCGCGACGGGACGTTATGGACAACGTGATTTCGAAATAGCCCCCACTTTACTTGATGAAAGCGAGGGGTATAATAAATGGACCATCGCAACTCGCATCTTACCACCGCATCTTACTATCGACCATCGCATCTTTCCATCGACCATCACATCTTACCATCGCATCTTACCATCGACCAGCGATCATCGCATCTTACCATCGACCATCGACCTAGGATGGTAAGATGCGATGGTAAGATGGCCCTAACAGGACACCGTACTATATTGAACGGATCTATTAAAGGGACACGCGACAATATACGGTGTCCTGTTAGGGCCATCTTACCATCGCATCTTACCATGGAACATAAGCGATGGTCGATGGTAAGATGCGATGGTAAGATGTGACGGTCGATGGTAAGATGCGATGGTCGATGATAAGATGCGATAGTAAGATGCGATGGTCGATGGTAAGATACTATGGACCATCGACCATCGCATCTTACCATCGACCATCGTATCTTACCGCATCTTACCATCGACCATCGCATCTTACCATCGACCATCGCATCAATCGTAATGTACATTAGGCCTCTTCTTCGTTGTATCGACACCCCTCTCTCTCCCCTGTCTCTCTCTCTATCTCTCTGTATCTCTCTCTATATATATCTCTCTCTCTCTCTCTCTCTGGACCTGGATCTATACCCTGTATGTGGATTGACTAGATAAATTCCATACCGCCCCTGCCCCCAACATGCTCTAAATGTTTCTTTAGGCCCTCAGGCAACTAGTAAAATATAAGGATGCTTGACCTTAAAAAGTGAACACTGCATGTTTTATGCATAGTTATAATCAATAAGTGTCATTTAAAAAGTTGATTGTGAAATGTGCCCGCTTTGCCTTATATAATTATGTTTCATGTGTTCCTCCAATGTATGCACTCCTCACTCGCCCACAAACACTTGTTTGCAATATTCGGGAATGGAAAACTTGGTCAAGTTTGATACCAAGAGTGGCCGTAGCATGTGTGTCATAAGTCAATGGTCGATGGTAAGATGCGATGGTAAAATGCGATGGTAAGGGGCGATGGTCGACGGTAAGATGCGATGGTAAGATGCGATGCGATGGTCGATGGTAAGATGCGATGGTAACATGCAATGGTCGATGGTAAGATGCGATGGTCGATGGTAAGATGCGATGGTAACATGCAATAGTCGATGGTAAGATGCGATGGACCATCGACCATGGACCTAGGTCGATTGCCGATGGTAAGATGCGATGGTAAGATAGCACTAACAGGACACCGTAGTGATAAAGGAACTGGAGGCGTTCTTTACATATTCTATCAGCAATTTTAATACTTACCGATACCGGGTCAGTGAATACTGTATTACTTTTCATATGGTGAGGCGAATTCTGAAAGAAACAAATATATTTGATTGTTGAAAAATCATAATGTATGCGTTGCGTACAAAAACACACACTAGAACTATCGCTGAAGGTGATGAATACCCTCGTTTAAATTTTAAGTCAAACAAAGGGCCATAATTCTGTAATAAATTAGCCAATCAACAATGGGTGATGTAGAGGGACATAAGGTCATGAGTTGTTATGTGTATATGAGGTTTGGGAACAACCCATTCAAAACTGTTTGAGGAATGCAAATAATGAAAATGAGTTACGGGACGCGACGCGGCGCGACGCGGCGCGACGCGACAAACATGTGTTACACGACGGGACGTTATGGACAACGTGATTCCCAAATAGCCCCCACTTCACTTGGTGAAAGCGTGGGGTAT
This sequence comes from Cyrtodaria siliqua, assembly GCA_037043455.1. Lineage (NCBI taxonomy): Eukaryota > Metazoa > Mollusca > Bivalvia > Adapedonta > Hiatellidae > Cyrtodaria > Cyrtodaria siliqua. The sequence continues at coordinate 537,003 of JAWPHD010000190.1, forward strand.
AATAAATATATATCTCGAGCGTCAACGCAACATTGTTGCAACTACATGATAAAGAAAGAGGTGGTGCGATGAACCCTCGATCTGTACAAGTTCATCATGAAAAACAACAACTCGGATTATGCCTTTCCAAGATGGCCGAAAGTACACTATATTGAACGGATCTCTTAACGTCTCACACCACAATTAATTTTCCATAGCGTCTCATTGTAATGTTTTTGTTCGTGGCATAGAGATAAACAAAATTTACAACGTGTATTTATACTTAAATTCTTCATTGATCCAATATCTGCAATTCAAAACACAATTAACACATATTTACCAGATTAAACTTTTTTAATTTCATGTTTGCGTGACACCTATCAAAATTTAGAAAAAAGAACAACCCCGTCATGATTAGACCCATGACGTGTAAAATGAGGCAGAATTAGCTAGAAATCTTATATCAACATGCATTTTTCTGTGATCTCTTCCTAAAATGCTGTAGATTTAGAACCTGGTAAAGATAAATCAATGTATCCTATAAAATGAAGAAAAGCGGACTTGTTTTTTTCATCTACCTCCTTCATCTGTAGGGCACGAGTATTCAAGGCAGATAATAGTGGTGTGAGTCCTTAAAGGGACACTCGGCAATTTTTTCGCGACGTCTGGCTATATTAATATTTGAATTGTCTATTTGTGTGTGTGTGTGTGTGTGTGCATATTATTTATTTCTGATTATATAGCACCAATAGTATATATTTAAACATGGCAGAACTAGAACTATCACTAAGGAGATGAATACCCACGCTTAAATCTCTAAGTCAAAGAAAGGGCCATACCTCTGTAATAAATCAGGCAATTAACAATTGGTGATGTAGAGGGACATAAACTCATCAGTTGTTATGTGTATAATTATGAAGTTTGGGAAAAACCCAGTCAAAACCGTTTGAGGAATGCAAGCAATAAAAATGTGTTACGCGACGGGACTTGACGCGACGCAACGTTACTGACAACGTACATTTCACTTTGTGAAAGCGGTGGTATAATAACGAAGAAAAAAACCTCCACATTTTTTTAACTTTTATTGAAAAATATGCAAGCAGTTTTATAGTCAAATTGACACAGGTCTACTTTGTGCTAGTTTTATTGTATGATAACTACTTGATTTTCGCGTGTCTCTTTAGGCCAATTTTTCATTTTTTTTTAGGTTTATAAGGCATGTTGTGGAACACTCATATTATGTAATATGTTCAAGAAAACATGCTTTTGATGTTCTTGATTTGAATTTAGTATAGTAAGGATTAATTCTAAAAAAAAAAAAAAAATCCTACCTACCTACCCTAATTTTTTGAGGGAAAAGACCAGAAACAGACCTATATAATTTTTTGCCTTACAAATGCGTCAATAATCTTGCTCCAGACTATCTTACTTCTTTGTTTCCAAAGGTTCATTCCTCTTATAAATTAAGGACTTGTTCAAATGGTGATCTAATTGTCCCGAAACATAGGCTAAGTATATACAAACAAAGTATTCGTTATTCTGGTGCTGTCATATGGAACTCGATCGTACCTCCAATGCGACAAGTCAGCCTATCAAAGAATTCAAAAAGAAATATTTTTTCTTATCTTTTAGGTAATACTAGTCAATTTTAATTTGCTTGCATTTGGTTAAGTACTTTATAATAACTTATGCGTATATAATGATTTATATTTTTCAACATATATTTTACAACAGGAAACTCTTCAGAATTGTATACTATTGCATATAACCATGAGGCTTTTTTTCCATTTGACGGCCTCAAGGGAGAACAATTGTTGTAAATTGATTGAGTTACCATCATTAAATAAAGCATTTATTATTATTTTTTTTATTTATTTATTATGATAAGATACCATAATTTGTTAAATGCTAATGGGCCATTACTACTTTGTTAAATAGGACATTACTAAAAATTGTAGGTTTGCCCATAGACTAATACAACTAATACAACTATTATACTTTCTGTAACTTTCATGCAAGAAGAAATATGCACTGTATATTTACTGCCCTTGTTTACAACTCGGGTGGCGTATAAACGTTATTTGAATTATGGTGGGTGTGGGTGTGGGTGTGGGTGAGGTAGATGATATGTGTGGTATGCGGAGTTTCTGTCAACCGCAAAAGACAAAAGAAACTTTCGCATTAGCAGGATCGAACTTCATGATAACGCACCTTTTTACCCTTTTTTGGGTTCATAATGTTACATGGTTGCACCCATCTCCCCATAATCAACTTGCTCATATGCCTATGCATGCATACTATAATACAGTGAAACAATTAACCAACATAGCGAATGTACTTTACAAACGACTGTCATTAAATAAGTATTAACCTTAACGAGTTTTAAAATGATGTAAATTCAGTCTGATTGGCCTTCAATGACCCGTCAACTTTGCAAATGTCGATCCGTCTAATTCATGTGTCCGATTTCGCGTAAGCGATGTATAAGAAAAAAATAGAAAACGTCCCGAAGGTAGAGAACGATCGTTACTCTAATTCTGAAACACGGATAATAACTATGATCTCAAGCGTTTTGACAAGGTGAATAACTGAGATCTCAATTTCTCTTTAACTATGAGAATCGAAGTTATTCACCTTGTTAAAGGTCTTGATATTGTAGATAAGATCTTGAGATCAGTCATTCTCATTATTATATTTAACACGGAGAATAATTGCGATCTCAAGATCCTTAACAGTGTGAATAACTGCGATCACAATACCTGTAACAAGGATAATACATGTGATCTCAAGAACTTAAACAAGGCGTATAACTACGATCTCAAGACCTTGACAAAGAGAATAACTGCTATCTCAAGATTTTAACAAGGCGAATAACTACGATCTCAAAATCTTTAATAAGGCGAATAACTACGATCTCAAGACATTTAACAAAGAGAATAGCTGCGATCACAATACCTTTAACAAGGAGAATAACTGCTATTACAACATATTTTAGAAAGAAAACAACTACGATCTCAAGATCTTTAACAAAGAGAATAACTACGATCTCAAGATCTTTAACAAAGAGAATAGCTACTATCTCAAGATCTTTAACAAGGAGAATAACTGCGATCTTAATATTCTTTAACAAAGAGAATAACTGCGATCTGAGATCTTTAACAAGGATAATAACTGCGATCTCAAGATCTTTAACAAGGAGAATAACTGCGTTCTCAAAATATTTAGCAAGGATAATAACTGCGATCTGAGATCTTTAATAAGGAGAATAACTGCGTTCTCAAGATATTTATTCAGGATCATAACTGCGTTCTCAAGATATTTAGCAGCAAGGATAATAACTGCGTTCTCAAGATCTTTAACAAGGAGAATAACTGCGTTCTCAAGATATTTAGTCAGGATCATAACTGCGTTCTCATGATATTTAGCCAGGATAATAACTGCGTTCTCAAGATATTTAGTCAGGATCATAACTGCGTTCTCAAGATATTTAGCAAGGATAATAACTGCGTTCTCAAGATCTTTAACAAGGAGAATAACTGCGATCTCAAGATCTTTAACAAGGAGAATAACTGCGTTCTCAAAATATTTAGCAAGGATAATAACTGCGATCTGAGATCTTTAATAAGGAGAATAACTGCGTTCTCAAGATATTTAGTCAGGATCATAACTGCGTTCTCAAGATATTTAGCAGCAAGGATAATAACTGCGTTCTCAAGATCTTTAACAAGGAGAATAACTGCGTTCTCAAGCTATTTAGTCAGGATCATAACTGCGTTCTCATGATATTTAGCCAGGATAATAACTGCGTTCTCAAGATATTTAGTCAGGATCATAACTGCGTTCTCAAGATATTTAGCAAGGATAATAACTGCGTTCTCAAGATCTTTAACAAGGAGAATAACTGCGTTCTCAAAATATTTAGCAAGGATAATAACTGCGATCTGAGATCTTTAATAAGGAGAATAACTGCGTTCTCAAGATATTTAGTCAGGATCATAACTGCGTTCTCAAGATATTTAGCAGCAAGGATAATAACTGCGTTCTCAAGATCTTTAACAAGGATAATAACTGCGTTCTCAAGATATTTAGTCAGGATCATAACTGCGTTCTCAAGATATTTAGCAGCAAGGATAATAACTGCGTTCTCAAGATCTTTAACAAGGAGAATAACTGCGTTCTCAAGATATTTAGTCAGGATCATAACTGCGTTCTCAAGATATTTAGCAAGGATAATAACTGCGATCTGAGATCTTTAATAAGGAGAATAACTGCGATCTCAAGATCTTTAACAAGGAGAATAACTGCGTTCTCAAGATATTTAGCCAGGATAATAACTGCGTTCTCAAGATATTTAGTCAGGATCATAACTGCGTTCTCAAGATATTTAGCAAGGATAATAACTGCGATCTAAGATCTTTAATAAGGAGAATAACTGCGTTCTCAAGATATTTAGCCAGGATAATAACTGCGTTCTCAAGATATTTAGCCAGGATAATAACTGCGTTCTCAAGATATTTAGTCAGGATAATAACTGCGTTCTCAAGATATTTAGCCAGGATAATAACTGCGTTCTCAAGATATTTAGCCAGGATAATAACTGCGTTCTCAAGATATTTAGCCAGGATAATAACTGCGTTCTCAAGATATTTAGTCAGGATCATAACTGCGTTCTCAAGATATTTAGCAAGGATAATAACTGCGATCTGAGATCTTTAACAATGAGAATAACTGCGTTCTCAAAATATTTAGTCAGGATCATAACTGCGTTATCAAGATCTTTAACAAGGAGAATAACTGCGATCTCAAGATCTTTAACAAGGAAAATAACTGCGTTCTCAAGATATTTATCCAGGATAATAACTGCGTTCGCAAGATCTTTAACAAGGAGAATAACTGCTATCTCAAGATCTTCAACAAGAAGAATAACTCCGTTTTCAAGATATTTAGAAAGGATAATAACTGCTATTTCAAGATCTTTAACATGGAGCATAACTGCGTTCTCAAGATCTTTAACAGGGAGAATAACTGCTATCTCAAGATCTTTAACAAGGAGAATAACTGCTATCTCGAGATCTTTAACAAGGAGAATAACTGCATTCTCATGATCTTTAACAAGGAGAATAACTGCTATCTCAAGATCTTTAACAAGGAGAATAACTGCGTTCTCAAGATCTTTAACAGGGAGAATAACTGCTATCTCAAGATACTTTAACAGGGTGAATAACTGCATTCTCAAGATCTTTAACAAGGAGCATAACTGCTATCTAGAGATCTTTAACAAGGAGAATAACTGCATTCTCAAGATCTTTAACAAGGAGCATAACTGCGTTCTAAAGATATTTAAAAAGGAGAATAACTACGTTCTCAAGTCGCTTAACGAGGAGAATAATTGCTATTTAATTTAGCAAGGAGAATAACTGCGATCTCAAGATCTTTAACAAGGAGAATAACTGCTATCTCGGGATCCGTAACAAGGAGAATAACTGCTATCTCGGGATCCGTAACACGGAGAATAACTGCGTTCTCAAGATATTTATCCAGGAGAATAACTACTATCTCACGATATTTAGCAAGGATAAAAACTGCGATTTTAAGATCTTTAACAATGAGAATAACTGCGTTCTCAAGATCTGATAATAACAAGGAGAATAACTGCGTTCTCAAGATATTTAGCAAGGAGAATAACTGCGTTCTCAAAGATCTTTAACAAGGAGAATAACTGCGTTCTCAAGATATTTAACAAGGATAAAAACTGCGATCTCAAGATCTTTAACAATGAGAATAACTGCGTTCTCAAGATATTTAACACGGATAATAACTGCGATCTCAAGATCTGTAACCAAGGAAAATAACTGCGTTCACAAGATATTTAGCACGAATAATAACTGCGTTCTCAAGATCTTTAACAATGACAATAATTGCGATCTCAAGATATTAAACAAAGCGAATAACTACGATCTCACGGTCTTTAGTACTATAGGTTCTATTATACTAATATCTCAAGGTATTTAACAAGGATAATAACTGCGTTCTCAAGATATTTAACAAAGATAATAACTACGATCTCAAGATCTTTAACAAGGAGAATAACTGCGATCTCAAGATATTTAACACGGATAATAGCTGCGATCTCAAAATCTGTAACCAAGGAGAATAACTGCGTTCACAAGATGTTTATCACGGATAATAACTGCGTTCTCAAGATCTTTAACAATGACAATAACTGCGATCTCAAGATATTAAACAAAGCGAATGACTACGATATCAAGGTATTTAGTATGGATAATAACTAATATATCAAGATATTTTACAAGGATAATAACTACGATCTCAAGATCTTTAACAAGGAGAATAACTGCGATCTCAGATCTTTAACAAGGAGAACAACTCAAGATATTTAGCAAAGACAATAACTGAGATCTCAAGATCTTTAACAAGGATAATAACTGCGATCTCAAGATATTTAACAAGGATAATAACTACGATCTCAAGATCTTTAACAAGGATAATAACTGCGATCTCAAGATATTTAACAAGGATAATAACTACGATCTCAAGATCTTTAACAATGAGAATAACTGCGATCTCAGATCTTAACAAGGAGAATAACTCAAGATATTTAGCCAGGATAATAACTGCGATCTCAAGATCTTTAACAAGGAGAATAACTGCGATCTCAAGATCTTTAACGAGGATAATAACTGCGATCTCAAGATCTTTAACAAGGTAGTTAGTTATTCAAATAATATTTATTGTGTCTCTGGTTAGCAAGAGTAGGATAGGTTCCCGAATACCTACGTAACAATCACCTATCTCTGGGGCGGCTCTAAATAACAAATAATGTTTAAACATCCAATTCAATTAACAAGGAGAATAACTATGATCCGAGTTCGCTTTAATACACAACAATACACATACTGACATAATGTATACAGGCCTACTGGCACCATGAATACATGGGGGATAGGAGTAGGTTGGTGGGTTGGTGTGTGTGTGTGTGTTGGAGTTGGTGTGACAATATAACCGGACTCCCCGCCCCCTCCCCTCCCCCACCCCCTCACACACACACAAAAAAGCGAACGTTCTTCGATTAACTTGGCATGTTTGTAATCAAATGTCAGGTTAACAACCACTCATACATTCTTTCAGCATACCAAAGGATTTATTGATTTTTTCAATATCAGTACTGAGTGAGGTGGGGCCAAACATACTCGCCGCCACACCCCTCCCATACCCTCATATATATGACGGCCCCACTACTCCAAGGCTTCGAGGCATACACGTTTAAATGATTTATAAAATGTGAAATAATTTACAAATAAGACAAAATTAACCACATAAGGCAATAAATAAACAAACGTACTACTGGACAGTTATTTCGTATAATTTGTCCCAAGGCCATATACAGATGTCACAACACTTTCCGCAATTGTGATATACTGCACAAATGAAACAATATTGTTTTCACGTGGCAAACAGTTATTGACATGAATTGTACGTCAGTGCATGCGTGCATCTAGTCGGGAAAAACAATAAAACAACGCAGCTGAGTTCTCAAATACAATGCATCACAGAGTACTCAAATACAATGCATCACGGAGTACTCACAGAGTACTCAAATACATTTCTTTACAGAACAATATAACGTACAAACCTTGCAAACCACATATTTTTTCATTTTGACTTTTGGGATGTAGACGTTTTATGTAAAATGTGATCCAAATGTCCCGACTACGCTTAACACTGCTGCTATGCTTGCTGTCTCTGGGAGAACTTCGCTGTTGATATGTGTTGTCCTATATGTACTTCACCAACTTTTGCCTCTATTTAAATATACGTTAAAATTGTTGACAACATGCAGTCCTGAAATCTAACCTTTTTCTGTTTTTGACACTTTTAAATAATTTTAAATATACGTTATTTTAAAACATCTATAAGCATGCACCTATACGCCTTTAAGACAATCCCTAATGCTTGGCAGTCAACGCCAGGAATGTCAAGTATCCCGTTTACATGTAAACAAATTATATACGTTCCTGTATGAATAAACGCACAAATATAGTTCGTATCTCAAATATGATAATTAATCCCGTTAATATAAGTCATATATTTAAATGAAAACTTAAAACAATTCCTTTATATGTCCTTAAACACTGTAGGTATTAATTGTGTTTATGTCATGCTAGTTACGCTTCTTACACAGGGCTAGATAGCTAGCGAATCGGAATGTGCAGGAATGTCACCGAGTTGGCTTCAGTACTGAACTGAAAAGATGTCCCAAATATAGTCTAGTTTAATAACCTAAACACTATATACATGACTACGTATAAACGTCACATGATAATTTACCTGTGTAAATTATAGTATGAATACCTGACTATGACGTATGCAGTAAATCGATAAGAAATGTGACCTACTCATCTATTTATAGCTATTGTCATACAACGATCGTTTGATCTTGGTGACCTAGACGCCATACTGTCCTAGCTTTTGCTTCTTTTCTTTTAGTATTTTGAAATACATTTTCATTCTTGTAATCAAAGGGAAATGGTATCGTGATGCCGAAGGGTGAAACATTTTCTCGATTTAGACGAAGGAAACATGATCGAATCAGTCATTAGCGAAACAGCAGACGACAATATCGACTCACCTCATCCAATCAATATTGCTTCAGATTATAAAAATCCGGTGAAGACAGGGTTTGTTTGTTTGAATGGTGTTATACGTCATTTTCTACACATGTAAGGTTATACATGACGGTCGATTTCTTTTGTGGCGGAGGCAGACCACCCACCTTTCCTGGGTAGAACGAGTACTGTGCACCTCCCGCCATCCGTAAGCACTTAAGGACAGGTGAAGAAGAATCCAAACCCGAGGTATAAGTGTTTTTATCGGAACCGAGGCTCTGCCGAAGTTCCTATTAAAACACTTGTACCGAGGGTTGGAATACCTTATCTGAACCGAATACACATGATAGATTCTTTTTCTTGCATATCAGAGACATGTTGTGCATTGACGCCGCCAGCTACTAACGTTTTGCATGTTTTCCTGCATACCGGATGTTGGTGCGCACGTGTCTTTTATCTTTACCCATAAATATAAGAATTTCCATGTAAAACGTGGATAGCCTTATCCGGTATGCAAGAATATAAGAATCTTTCATGGGTATCCGGTGAAGATAGGGAATTCCAACCCGTGGTATAAGTGTTTTTTTTATCGGAACCGAGGCTTTGCCGGGGTTCCGAGCCGAGGTTCCGATTAAAGCACTTATACCGAGGGTTGGAATTCCCTATCTGAACCTAATACCCATGATAGATTCCTTTTCTTGCATATCAGAGACATGTTGCGCGTTGACGCTGCCAGCTACTAACATTTTGCATGTTTTCCTGCATACCGGATGTTGGTGCACGCTTGACTTTTATCTTTACCCATACATATTATAAGAATCTTTCATGCGTATCCGGTGGAGATAGGGAATTCCAGTCCGAGGTATATGTGCTTTTATCGGAACCGAGGCTCTGCCGAGGTTCCGATTAAAACACTAATTCCGAGGGTTGGAATTTCCTATCTGAACCGAATACCCATGATAGATTCTTTTTCTTGCATATCAGAGACATTTTGTGCGTTGACGCCGCCAGCTACTAACGTTTTGCATGTTTTCCTGCATACCGGATGTTGGCGCGCGGGAATTTTATCTCGACCCCAGGGTGAGATGGAAATATCGAGCCCCGGTAAAATGATGGATTATAAGAATCTTTCATGGGTATCCGGTGAAGATAGGGAATTCCAACCCGAGGTATAAGTGTTTTTATCGGAACCGAGGCTCTGCCGAGGTTCCGATTAAAACACTTATACCGAGGGTTGGAATTCCCTATCTGAACCGAGTACCCATGATAGATTATTTTTCTTGCATATCGGAGACATGTTGCGCGTTGACAACGCCAGCTACCAACGTTTTGCATGTTTTCCGGCATACCGGATGTTGGCGCGCGTGAATTTTATCTCGACCCTAGGGTGAGATGGAAATATCTAGCCCCGGTAAAATGACGGATATCCTTGTTTGGTATGCAAGAAATCCTTGTCCGGTATGCAAGAAAAGACTTTCCATCCCCCATGTAAAATGTGGACAGCCTTATCCGATATGCAAGAAATAAATATCTGTCGTCTTGGAACGTTACTGGTATACTGACAGACATGCCATGTCTACTTCACGAGCTGAACATCAAACTACGCAAACCGAAGGATTCCCATTTCAGTATTTATTTAAAGACAATATTTAAAAGAAATGTTCAAACAATTTAAGCTCATGAAAAACAGGTGAGAGAATTATCAAAATTAGATGACAACAAATATATGACCATTTGGGTTTTTCAGAAACGGATATGCATGCCGCCATTTAGAGAACTATGGCATTATATGGTAATTTAGAACTATCACGTCATATATATAAAATGGAAATCATTGACATGATTTGGCAAAAACGAGATATCATCAACCAGTAATATAATGGAGGTGGAATAAGCAATAAGTTCACTAATAAGCTCACTGAATGAGAATGAATGTCCCGATATATTTGGCGTAACAACATAAAAGGTGATACGCGGTGGTGATCAATCCACAACATTACTCGGTAAAAAAGGTTTTGGACCAGGGTATATAAAGTCATATAAAAATAAAACTAGTGGACAACATTTAAGTATCTTTTTTTAGTAACCAAGGTCTAAGCTACCCGGTTAATTTGGTACCAGAAACATTAAATCCCAAACAAGATTTGATGTCAAAATATCGCGAACACACAAAGGGTCTGTAAAAAATGTTGCAAAGTCCATACAAAGTAACAGTTACGGACACATTCGAGTAACCAATAAATAGATTATTATTTTTTCGCAAACTTTCATTGTAAACGATAATTATTGTTGATTGTTGATCTATTGTGAATTATCAACTGAGATAATAAGGGTTATGGTCGAATGTCATGGTTCAGCGATCATTGTACGGGTTCGAACACTGCCATGGTCCAAAACTTCTTTTACAGAGTATAGATAGTGCTTTTAGTCCAGGGACGTAGCGTGGCATACTCCCTTACTCCCGGGAGTAACTTCGAAAAACAAAACAACAAAAATAAAACTCCCAAAAAATTGAAAATGCAATAAAAATCAGAGCGGGTAGGCAGAGGGAAAGATGAAGGGCGTAAGGGTGGAAAATTGCCAATTTTCTGCGAGAATACAATGTCTATATTTCTGACAAATATTGCCTGTACGTGCACCATTTTGGTCCAAAGATAAAAACGAATATATCGGTTGAGGTCCCCCCCCCCCCCCTCCCCCCCCCCCATTCTCGTGCGTTAGTGTGACACCTACCCCCCCTCCCCTAGTTGGTCCTAAGTAGAGGGCTGGCGTGGAGCAGTCGGTAGCGCGGCGGATTTGTAACCGGAGGCCCCGGGTTCAATCCTCCGTGATGCCACTGTTCCGTCGGTGTGTTCTTGGGCAAGACACTTTCCCTTAGCCTCGTCCGTCGGATGGGGACGTAAACCGGGCGGTCCCGTGTATCGGTCTATCCTCCGAGCACGTTAAAGAACCATAGGAATCTATTCGATAATAAGAGTAGGGCAGGTTCCCGGATTTCTATGTATCCTTCCCCTCTCTCTGGGGCGGCTCTAAATAACCTATACTGAGTTGATGAGCCGTTAAACAACATTCATTTCAATGGTCCTAAGTAAAAACCAGTTCGGCTATAATTTCAAATTGGCAACCACTGCTAAAAATAGAGTTTAAAAACATAATTTTATGGCGACTACTTCTAAAACACCATAAGGGGTATTGATTTGGAACCTTTACCAAATTGACTGGCATGACATATAGTTGGTCTTAAACACAATTTATTTTGATTCGATTTCAAACATGGCCGCCAGCGGACATTTATGTTTATATAGAGTTATATAGGAGAAACCTGTGGCGACTACTCCTCTGGAACTACGTGATCGATTTTAATGAAACTATACAGGAATGTTGATCTTTGAGTCTAGTTGCTCCTAAGAAAAAAAATCAGGTCGGCCGGAAATTTAAGATGGCCACCACACCTAAAAATAGATTTTAAAAATAGAAGTTTGTGGCGACTACTTCTCAAAATCCACAAGTGGCATTGATTTTGAACCTATACCAAAATCATAGGCTTGACATGCAGTTTCATTATGATTCGATGTTGAACATGGCCACCAATGGCAATCTTTGTTTACATAGAGATGTATAGGAAAATCCTGCGGCGACTACTCCTCTGAGACTACTTGATGGATTTTCATGAAACTTTTCGGGAATGTTGCTTTTATTGTCTTGTTGGTCCTACATAAACATCAGACTGGCGGAAATTTCAAGACAGCAAAAACTAGATTTTGAAAATACAATTTTGTGGTGACAAAACTTCCCAAAAAAACATAAGGGTTATTGATTTGGAACCTTTACCAAATTGATTGGCATGAAATGTAGTTGGTTTTAAACAAAATTAATTTTGATTCGATATCAAACATGGCCATAGAGAGTTATACAGGAAATCCGGTAGGCTGGAAATTCAAGATGGCCACCACTGATAAAATTATATTTTAGAAAGAGGAGTCGATTACTTCTCAAAAACCAAAAATGGTATTGATTTTGAACCTATACAAAAATGACTGGCTTGACGCAGTTGGTTCTAAACAAATTTTTTTTTTTTCGATGTCAAACATGGTCGGCAATGTCCATCTTTGTTTACATAGAGTAGTAGTAAACGTGTGGCGTCTACTCCTCTGAAACTGCTTGATGGATTTTCCTGAAACTTTATAGAAATGTTGCTCTAGATGTCTAGTTGGTCCTAAGTAAAAATCAAGTTGGCCAAGATAAAGGGGAAAATACTGCGATTTCGAGAACACTATTAGACTGAAATTGAAGATTTGGGTGTGCCAATATGCAAAAAATAGTACATTTTAGATAAACTGTCTTCTATAAATGTATCCCCAAACGTAACAGATGTTGAGGAGGTAAGAGGGGTAATGATGATAAGCAAAAAAGACAATAATAAAAAATAAGGGGAATTGCTGAGCAAAAGAGGGGAAAAGTAGGCTATTTTGCTAGGAGTAGGGCCCGAATATCACACCCTGTTTATGAAGCAATAAGAAAAGCCCTGGATGTGTAAAAGATAGTCCTAAGCAGTCCAGATAAAACTAGAGTATGTGTTTTATATAAGGTATATTAAGCGAACAATATTTGGTACTTTTAGGGAACTGGGTTTAACACTTTGGGGATCTAGGGAACAGTGTAAATACTTTTAGGGATCTAGGGAACATTGGCAAAATAATTTTGGGGAACATTGGCAAATACTTTTGGGGATCTGGGGAACAAAAGAGTTAAGTCGACACATTTATTCTTTTCTTGAACATTCAGGACGTCTTGGGATGCAGCTTATCTTACGCAGAAAAGAAGCTGAAAACATGAACGATATATAATGTATAATCATGAGGCCCTCCCAGTGGGGTCCTTGTTCCCCAGATCCCTTAAAGTAATGGTCTTTGACAATCGACTTGCAACCTCTAGGCATAGAAACTGGAGGTTGGTTGCCCGCAATAGTTCGACAAGAAAACTGTCTGATGTGTGTGTTTGTGTGTGTGTGTGTGTGGGGTTGGGGTTGGGGTTGGGGGGGGGGGGGGGCGTCATAGGGGCGTGTCAAATTATTTTGAGAAAAAAATGGTACGGTTTCACAAGAAGTATATTTTACTCTGTATGTTGTATGTTTTAGTCACCAGTTCTGTGCGATTTGGTTCGGGTTGAGAGTCCACAACTACGCTACCCTGATGTAAACCTACAAGTGATAGCTTGCACCAGAACTAATTGTGAACGCGATTACTAAAATATTTACACAATTTGACTTTAAGTTAGAAATATGTTCATTTGCGGTCCATGTGGTAGAATCACATATAATTTCCTGTCCTTTACTTCTAAGCCGCTTGATATAAGGAGACGAAACATAATATGTAGGGACGGATCCAGGTGGGTGTGGTGGGACTTACGTATGAAAATTCATATATAAGAAGCTTTTTCTTCTTTTATTTAGTTGTCAACAGTGTCTTTTTTTTTAAAGTTGCTCCCCCATCCCCACCCCACCCCAAATCTCAAAGTCTGTATCCGCCAGGGGCGTACCTGGGCATACGCACTGACGCACGTGCGTACAGGCTATTAAAGAAGCAAACAAATAAAAAAGGCGAAACATGCAATAAAAACTGAAGGTATAGGGGGGGCCTAGGCACATTTGTGAATCCAAAACTCGATGGTGCGTATACCTAAATTAGCCCCAGGAACGCCCCTGTCCGCCCCTATTATGTGTTGTTTAGCCTATATAGATTACGTGCATGTTCAAAGTCACACGTTTATGTTATGTACTTGTTTTGCTCATTCCAAGGTCTTAACAATTTTAGATAATGAGTGTTTATATAATTAGCATGCGTAAGGTGTGCACAAAAACAAATTTTAAGGTAAATTTCTTTATAATTTATTTTATTGTTTAGCCGTAACTGGCTTTTGGTGTTGAGCTCGCTATGAGGCAGTCCTTATTCATATTATGAAAACACTTGATTAATTACAATTTTATTAATTAACTTCCACTACAGCATTTTTTTTGTTGACATGATTTGTGTTTATTTATAGTAGCGTTAATTTCATTATTTTATATGTTGATACACGAGTGTGAATGACGTCACTTAACATAAATGACGTCACTTATAACTCGTATTATCGAGTTTCTTCATATTGTCCTTTAGCCTCGGTCACCCGGCCCGCTTCTGATTTCTTCGTTACGCTATGCAACACGGATCCAGAACATGACGTCACGCAAACGTCAACTTTATGCACGTGAAAAAAAACGCGCGAATTAATTGGACTAATCGCTAGTGGGCGCTTTAATTGGCCTAATTTGTCCAGACCGATATCTGCAAGTAAGACATATGCATGATAGGTCTAGCTGGCCTAGACTAATTAGCCTTGTGTTTTCGTATTGGCCGACTTCCGGTTCGTAATTGGCCGAGTTAGACATACTTCATTGCGCATGTACCGTTTCACTCATACAAGCGACAGTCAAACACCGATTTCTTTGCCGTAAGTTACGGCTAAAAAAAGCGCATTCCAACCACGATCGTGGCCAACCGTCTGATCCACGTTCTATAAAAATATATACATTTATTGGGCTTTTCACTCAATATTGTTTACATAATGCAGACGCGTCACTTACATAAAGGAAATAAGGTGGCGGGATATCTATAAACTGTGAAAATGGCTACGCCTATAAACCAAGCAGGCAAACATAATGGCGGATTTCTATAGTCGTTTATATTTAAACCCTGTGTAGCAGTCTGTGGCCGAGTTTGCATCGTATTATGTGTAGAGTTTCTTGTAATACACGGCTTTAGCCTTATATATAGTTTAGTTAATTAATATTACCAATTGCAAGCTGTCGTGCGCGAACATATGCTGATGATATAGCAAACGTAGGCAGTGACGCAAGTGAAATATTTTACAGATACTGGTTAACCTTTTCCCCTCAGTATATATATATATTATTTTCCCTCAGTATATATATCTATATATCATATATATGTGTGTGTGTGTGTGTGTGTGTGTGTGTGTGTGTGTGTGTGTGTGTTGTGTGTGTGTGTGTGTGTGTGTGTGTGTGTGTTCCCTAAATGTATACCTTTTACGGACACTAACCTGTTTCAACTCATAGTGGATCCATTTTTTTTATCTTAAATTTCCCCAAAAACAAAGGCTCAAAGATGATATTGCAAACTATATTGATACCCCGTGTGAACGATTATACTATGACCTACAACTGTTGGAGCTGGTTGGAATCATAACTAAGAGTATCCGACACAAAAGGAAATAATAACTGCAGTGCACACCAATCTGGCTCAAATAAATACATATCCATTTTTATGAAAATTAAGTGGTAAATACGTCCGCTGACTAGGGAACCTTATATTTGTGCAAGAAACTCGTTTTCATTGGCAAATACTGAGCTCTGCAAAGGATTTAAAAACGTGTTTCCACTACGGCGGCCACCAGTAATTGTGTTTGTGACATGCTACATTGAAGAAGATGGTCCGCTAAATGTTTTTAGACGTATTCCTATAGTTACTTGAACTTCGATCGAGTAGGGCATACACATGTTACATCTGAAACAAATAATGTAAAGGAGTATTAAACACTTTTGAACTCCAACTGGATTAAGAAGGGCTAACGATAAAGTTACCGAAGTTTACTGAATTTACAAAGAGTCGCGCGAAACATGGTTTTTGGCTCTATTATGGAGAGGAATTCGAGAATAGATAACTTACATAAGTTCGCCAAAGAGAAGTTTGGAAAGCTTTTCCGCTCGATAAAATCAGAGACGTGATAAATCGCTTCTTGACAGTTTTGAAGAGTTCTCTATTTATTTATCCAGTATTTACTTTAACTTTAAGCCTGCTGGCATATAATTAAATAACACAACTTAAGTTCGTTGTTTTCATCTTATTCTACCATATGTTTGAATATATTACTGGTGCACTATAATCAACAGTTAATAATATGCAACAGCACTTTGCTTTATATATACTATTCTTATAATTAATATTAATGATTGAACAAATGCAAGTTATGTAGAAAAACTAACGGGACGCCGCGAGTTTTCAAAAATCAAGATTGCCGTGTGTCCCTTTAAGGTATGAAAGCACTAATTATTTCCCCCATAGACACCAATGTTAAAGTGTCATATTAATGATTTGCTGCAAATTCAACTCAAGTATGGATAATGCAGCAGTGTAATGTTCATATAGAAAACTATTTTTCGACTTGAAAAATCACCAGAAAACGTGGGGTCACAAGACATGTAAGAAAGTTCTTGTTTGTTTACTCAACAGGTCAAGGGTACAGCTGTTTTTATTGATCGACTGTTTTCATTGCTCACAAAGTGTAAGCATAGAGTCAAAATTTCGAAAATGTTCATCAGTGATCCAGTAAAACCTATTAATACGCTTCTTATACATATAACACAAAATCGAATAGAAATGGGCAGTTTTCCCCTACTTATAATGCCCATTTCCATCGAAAAAGGAGGGATTACTTTTTATTATAGGAACTACATTCGACTACACCTCGGAGGCTACACCTCGGAGGTTTACATGTAATTGGTGGTGGTAAACCTTAAATCACTGATACAATTAAAGAGAAAGCAGCGAAGGAGAATTAGATTGAATTTTATTAAAGTTACTCTAGAGAAAGTAACAGACGACTTGCACACAGACTTCGAATACCACTGCGTATACGATTTCCGAAACACATTCAACGTGCGGTATACGCTACATACATTATGGACTATTGGTCGGACATCTTTGTAGAAAAAAATCCAAAATCGATGGGATATGACCAAGTGAAATTTTCAACCAAAAGCGTATTTTAGGCACGAGCAATGTCAGACACACGACAGTAATGCAACAATCTTAATGTGAACATACTGTTAGAAAGAATACTTATATGGCAGAAATCTTGACCTTTATATCCGTATTTGGTTGAACATTTCACTTGAACATATGCCATCGATTTTGATTTTTTTTCACACATGGCCGACCAATAGTCCTTAAAGCTACAAAGTCGCTATATCAAATCGATTTCTTCTTTGTAGGCGTGTCTTTATTTGTAACTTCATATTCACCAGCTCATGTCGAAATCGGGTATTTAAGCGAGCATATAAAGCGCAGGAAATCATTTACTGTATATACATCAACATATACAGTATTTTTACAGAAAAAAACAGTTAACCTCTTTCTGGACTTGAACACACGACTTTCTGATTTCAAGTCCGGTGCTCTATCCACTGAACTATAACGCTACTTGAGAAAAATAGTATACTAGCTACCATTTATTATGAGGCAAAATAACTTAACATGTTTGAAGGCAATTCAATATGGATCAATACATATGTAGTCCATCTTGTCGCAGGTGTAAATTAACATTGCCTGGTGTAATAATGTATGTTATCAATATGAAACTAATACTTCGCCTCAAAACAACCAGATCTGGACTTGTTATTTAGCGCTTGATGAGTTTGCGTGTGCGCGCTTGTTATTACGTAATGCCTATTTAGTGTTAATAATGATACATACAACATACCAATAAAATGCCGTGGTCTAGTGGTTTATTGTACATCCTCCAAAACCTATAAGTGCTAGGGTGTGGTTTAAATCCCGTTCCGGGCAAGTATTTTTTTATCACATATATTCTGAAGCCGTTATCGATGTTAATTGTATGGAGGCTAAATAAAAATGTGAAATTTTACGCATCGATTTCTGCTTAAATACCGACTTTTGGGGTGTTCGTCATTAGAAACTACTTCACACGTAACTCATTCATATTCATGAGTTATTACCAGTTAAAATAGGGACTGTGTAGCTTTAAATATACATTGAAGTTAGTTAATATCTCGTCTGCTTCAAGAGAAGGGTTTCAGCATTCTGGCCAATTACGGATCTTATTTTTCATAGGTACAGCTATTAATAGATGCACCAAAATTCAAAACTTGACAGTTAAGAATAACAGTTTTGTTCTAGAAAGTATAGAATGCATTATATAATTATTTTGATATATCTGTACGTTTAGTGTATTTACATGCCGACTTTTATGGTTTAAAAATGTTTATTATTTCGAAATTTGTGATTGAACCTCTCTGAGTAGCATACTGTATAAAGTGATCAGAAAAGTTTTCTGGTGGCCATTTTAAGATTTGTTTACTCAAGCCTAGCCTTTAAACGTGAGGTTGATAAGAGTGTTGAGCTATTTCTAGAAGCAGATAACGAATACCATGAATACAGTGCCAAACTATTATTTATAACCTTGCAGCGATGTTAAATCTCATTTTTCACAGAATGCATTTTTCACACGTTCGCATTTTTCACATTACCTGCGAAATTTGCGTTTACCATCTATTTATCATGTACCAGGAAAACGCATTTTTCCACTCACGTAAAATACCCTAAGAAGATGTCAAAATGTAGCCAAAACGCATTTTTCACATAAATTTCAATTAATAGCTATTTTCGTGAAGTTATGGAAATTGTAGCAAAAAGCAAACTTTAATGTGATAAAAATTAACAATAAAATAGATATGTGTCTGTCCTTCCGTTCATCCTCCGCCCTTTCGCCTGTCTATCTGTCTGTCTGTCCGTTGGTCCGTCAGTCCGTCAGTAAGTCAGACTGGCTGTCGAAATGTTCTTCTTGAAGAAGCGGTGGGGAAAAGAGTGACTGCAGAAAAAAGTACGGGTCACATACTTATTATGTGATCATCCGGGGAGACAGTCGCCTTTGTGGCTTTCAATGGATAGCCACTTCTAAATATTGATATACATATACCATGAGAACCAATAATCACAATTTTTCGTATTATTATATTAGATACAACATTTACAAACATGTTTTAATATGAAATATGATCATTCAATAAAGAATAACATGTTTTCCGCCTGTTGCGCTTTAGAATCGATTTAAACATTTTATTCTTTATTGAATGTTCATATTTCATATTAAAACATGTTTGTAAATGTTGTATCTAATATAATAATACGAAAAATTGTGATTATTGGTTCTCATGGTATTTGTATATCAATATTTAGAAGTGGATACTTTCTTATGACGACGAGTATATCTTCATATCTATTTATAATGTGTTGTAATAGTGTACTATTTATGGATAAATTTATACGAGTCATGATGTTTAGTAAACGTTTTATCATGTTTTTGTATCATAAATGCGCGGGAAGGGTTTAATCTAATGTTGGTAGAACTTGTTACCCAACCCATTTGTCATTATAATATGTCTATCGTATATATGTTTATATTTGCTCTGTTTGTAAAATATTGGCAATAAAATATGTTTAAATCTAACGTCATTTTTAGCACATGTGAGGCCATATATGACGGTCGATTTTTTTTGTGATACAGGCAAACATACCTCGTTTTTCGGTAGAACCAGTACTTTATCCCTCCCGACATCCATGCAGATGATTGATGTTTAAAGGCTTATCAACTATTAAAGACTGCTCCAGCGAGAGGAGGAAGGATACGTAGGAATTCAGGAGCCTGTCGTGCTCTTACTAAGAATGGGTTCCCATGATCCTTTTACGTGCTATGAGAATAGACTCCCGATACACGGGATTATCTTGTTTACGTCCCCATTCCACGGACGAGGTTTCGGTAGATTGAATTGTCCAAGAATAAACCGACGTAATGCAGTGGCACCGGTTAGGCTTGCACCCGGGTCCTCCGGTTTCAAGTCCATTGCTCTGTCCACTGGGCGACGATAGCCAATGTTGTTTTCGATCGATTTAACATGTAGGTGACTGTATCCTATTTCAAAACCAGTCTGACTTGCGGAAAAAGTATCTGAAACCCCAATGCCTAATGCATACGTAAGCCTTATTTTGATTGGATGATAGACTAGGTGGGAAATTCAATTAGGTTAACTTGAATTTGTTATTTATTTTTGATTATTATTTCACATAGCTTTCATTTGTATGATTTAGCTCTATGATATAGCAGAATAAAAAGGTAAGAGGCTGATTTAAATAAATTTATTTGGGGATTCCCTCAAATTGTAGGGTCATGACCTTCGGACATCTAGAAGTGGCACTAAAATAGGTCAACCCCTAACACGAAGTTCCTGTTTACATGTATCTAAGCTGCATATGTGTACCAGGGTAAGCAACAGTAAGCCTGGTTTTTTTGTTTGCATGTCAGATGGGAAAACATTAAACAGTAAGTCTATGGAAAATGCAATAGTGGTCTATGACCTGTAACTGTATTTTGAATGTTATCCTAAAAGTCTGTGCTATCCGGTTATTGTTACAGAATATGTCGCGAAAAGTGCGTGCTATCACGGTTATTGTTAAATAATGTGTCACAAAACGTTCGTGATATCACGGTTATTATTACATCACGGTTATTATTACAAAATATGTCACAACAGGTCCATAGTAAGGTTACATTCTCGGACTATGTTCCAAGATATGTCCGCGCTATCAACCCTGATAAGGATTGTTACGGAAAATGACGCAAATGTATTCAGTGAACATATTTGTGCACTAAAATAGACCACAGGATCCGTTAAATTAAAGGTAACATGCATGTACACATTTCCAATCAAACTGAAGGAACAGTGGTATCCAGACCAAATACATGTTTTCACTCGGCCAATCGACCCAGTTGTTAGTCGGTATCCTTTTAGTTTAAGTTTCAATTCCATTAAAAAACAAAAAAGTAAACTGCTTAACCGAAACAGTAGGAATGGTTTATGAAAACAAACAATAATATACTATCAAATTGTTCTCGAGCATAACATTTCGAAAGACGTAAAACCCGTCATAAATATCGGATGAACATGTATTACTCAGCCAACAGTAATAATTATCATGATGATTTTAAATCTATTTCATTTTAAAGGAAAACAGCAAACAAAAAAATAGGCGTGCACCCACGTATTCGTAATTATTTTACATCAAAAATCGACTCGCCCTATCCTGTTTAAGCCTCTATTTAATTTGATGTTTCCCCACACGTATAATAATGATCCTTAATGCTCATAAACACAGTTTTCCTCTTAAAACAAACAACACTTAACATGTTAAATTATACAATTTAAAAGTACATTACATGTGGTATACATTTAGATTATATATGATAACTATGGTGTTCCGTGAGGGACATCGTACCATCGCGTATCGACCTTTACAAGTCGATGCGCGATGGTACTATGGTACGATAGCGATGGCACGATGATACGATGGCGATGACGCGATGGTACGATGGCGATGGTACGATGGCGATGATACGATGGTCCATCGCGTCATCGTCATCGTACCATCGCCATCGTACCATCGTGCCATCGCGCATCGACTTTAAACGCGATGGTACGATGGTACGATGGTCCATCGGACCATCGCGCATCGACCTTTTACAAGTCGATGCGCGATGGTACGATGGTACGATGGCGATGGTACGATGGTCCGGCTACATCGTACCATCGCTTCATTACGGTGTTCCGTTAGGGCCATCGTACCATCGCGCATCGACATTTACAAAATGGAGGACATCATTACCGTACATCATTGATGCAAAGATTCGACAACACTTTATTTAAATCTATCCTTTCATTTAGGATCAGCAAAACTTGAATTTCTCGGAAAGAAAACATTGCCAAAAAGTATTGTCGAATCTTTGCATTCATGATGTCCTCCATTTTTGTTTTGCTTTGATGTGCGCATGTCTAAACGGAAGGCGATGGAGCGATGGTACGATGGAGCAGGGGGCGATGTAATGGCGATGGTGCGATGACACGATGGTACGATGGCGATGACACGATGGTACGATGGCGATGGTACGATGGTCCATCGCGTCATCGCCATCGTACCATCGTACCTTCGCCATCGTACCATCGTACCATCGCGCATCGACTTTAAACGCGATGGTACGATGGTACGATGGCGATCGCGTCATCGCCATCGTACCATCGCCATCGTACCATCGCGTCATAGTTCCATCGCCATCGTACCATCGCCATCGTACCATCGTATCATCGCGCATCGACTTGTAAAGGTCGATGCGCTATGGTACGATGGCCCTAACGGAACACCGTACTTCATCGCGTAAAACATCGATATTTCAAAACGACAGCTTGAAGTATATTTTGTATAAAAGGAATGTACTTTTAAGAGGTCCTTAAAGCGTGTACTGTAGCTCGGGGAACAAGATTTGAGTGGTAAATAAGATCAGCGCATCTCAAGCGTATCGTTATGTAAATTGCGTGTGAACCTAGAATTGTATATCTTTATGGTACCAGGTTATACGATTATAGTCTGACTATGAAACTGTTTGAAACGATGATAGCCTTTCTTTAATATATAAATAACGCGTTTTACAATAACGTTTTACTACCAGTTTCTGCATAATACTTTGATATGGTAGCATTTTTTGAACCTTTAGGCCATTTTGGCGGACATTTGGAAATGCGTGACCATTTTGAAATAAGGTGAAAATGAAGTGGCTCAGGTTCTTAGCATGATTAGGACACTCTAGAGGATCATTCTGCCGACTTTCATGATTGTATCACAATTTGAACTATTTTGCCAAATACATCAGTTATTTCCTCCGCTACTGTGTAGAACCAGTACTGAGCAAATGCAGATAAAGTGTCTTGCTCAGCAACACACCACATATAGTCATGGCGGGAACCGAACTCACGACTTTTCGATCCTGGGTCCAACGATGTACCACTAGACCACAGCGCTCCACCAAAAGGTAAAAAGGACTTGGTCATATATTTGTTTTTCGTTTTACGGGGCGAATCTATGAATGGCTATAACACGTTTTGGGCCACCTTTTCATAGGTAGGTATGGAAACAGCAAAACAACCAGTGTTGTATGGTCGGCCCTTTCCTAAACGTTTTGGAGTTTCGGCGCCACAACAAGTTCATACGGCGCCAAAACAACAACAACAAAAACAACAACATTCACGCTCCTTTTACATCGAAATACAAACATAGAGTCTGATTCTAGGCCATTTTCACATAATGAACTGCTGAGTTGCTGTATATTCTTAAGTAGTCACACCATCTACGCTGGAGCCACGATCATTGTAATCTGAAACCACTTATGTGGCACCTTGAAACCATGATGATGACATCAGTAAATTGAATTGAATGTTGTTTAACGGCTCATCAACACAGTATAGGTTATTTAGAGCCGCCCCAGAGAGAGGGCGAGGATACATAGAAATCCGGGAACCTGCCCTACTCTTATTATCGAATAGATTCCTATGGTTCTTTAACGTGCTCGGTGGATAGACCGATACACGGGACCGCCCGGTTTACATCCCCATCCGACGGACGAGGCTAAGGGAAAGTGTCTTGCCCAAGAGCACACCGACGGAACTCAGTGGCACCACGGAGGATTGAACCCGGGGCCTCCGGTTACAAATCCGCCGCGCTACCGACTGCGCCACGCCAGCCCTCTGATTAATAATGAAGGCCCTATCATGTTCTCAGGTCAAGTAGAGCTAAAAACGAAAGTGAAAGTACCACGAAGCGCAGTGCTCCTATACACATGCGCATCGACACTTCTACACTTTATTATGCCATGGATAACACTGGTCAGTCTGTTTTATTTCTTCTTTTTCTGTAAGACTAAATGATTTTCATATCATCTTCATAATTTATGTTTCGATATATCTGTACACAAACTTAACCGTGTAATAGTAATATGTATATTATCACGTGTTAGATAGTGTAGTGTTAGACACACGGCCATCTTGATTAAAAAAAATCACAGCGTCCGGTAAGATTTTCTATATAACTCTGCATGTCTTCAATCATTAATATAAAGTATAAGAATAGTATAAAGCAATTTTTTCATACTATTAACTCTTACTATTAACTCTTGCTTATATTGCTCCAATAGCGTATTTAACCCTTTGGTAGAATAACACTACGAAATGAAAGCTCAAGTTTTTTTATTTGATTATATGCAATCAGGTTTAAAGTCAAAATTATAAGGGATAAATAAATCGAGACGCTAATTTCAGGGCTTAATAAACATTTCATGACTGCCGTGTGTTCCTTTAAGTACTTCACGAAACCTTGCGATCCTGAGAAAAACACTTGACTACTGCAATTTCACAATCCCAGCATTTTCAAGTAAGATGATGCATGATGTTTGTAATTAGAGATGCACAGTTGAGCCATTTTGAAGGTTAAGCAGTTCCTGTAAAATGACATAAATCATACTACATTTCAACAAACTTTTTTTTATTAGACGAAATTATTAGTCCCCTACCGGTCGTAGACCGGAGGGACTATAGGACTGCACTCCGTCCGTCCGTCAGTCTATCAGTCAGTCAGTCAGTCTGTCACACTTCGTTTCCGCTCAATAACTTCAGTTAGGAATGTGATATTGGAATGAAACTTTATGGGTAGGTAGCTTATATGAAAAGGAAGCTTGGGATTGCATTTGGGGTCAATGGGGCCATCACTGTTACTAAAAATAGAAAAACGGTTTCCGCTCAATAACTTAGTTAGGAATGAGATATTGAAATGAAACTTTATGGGTAGGTAGCTTATATGAAAAGAAAGATTGGGATTGTATTTTGGATCACTGGGGTCAAGGTCAAGATCACTGTTATTTAAAAATAGAAAAACAGTTCCCGCTCAATAACGTCAGTTAGGAATGAGATATTGGAATTAAACTTTATGGGTAGGTAGCTTATATAAAAGGAAGATTGGGATTGCATTTGGGGTCACTGGGGTCAAGGTCAAGGTCACTGTTACTAAAAATAGAAAAATGGTTTCCACTCAGTAACTTCAGTTAGGAATGAGATATTGGAATGAAACTTTATGGGTAGGTATTTTATATAAAAAGGAAGCTTGGGACTGTATTTTGGGTCACTGGGAGGGACTATAGGATTGCACTCCGTCCGTCCGTCAGTCACGGTCACTGTTACTAAAAATAGGAAAACGATTTTTGCTCAGTAACTTCAGTTAGGAATGAGATATTGGAATGAAACTTAATGGGTAGCTAGCTTATATGAAAAAGAAGCTTGGGATTGTATTTCGGATCGCTGGGGTCAAGGTCACAGTTACCAAAAATAGAAAAATGGTTTACGCTCAGTAACTTCAATTAGGAATGAGATATTGGAATGAAACTTTATCGGTAGGTAGTTTATATGAACATGAAGCTTGGGATTACATTTGGGGTCACTGGGGTCAAGGTCATGGTCACTGTTACTAAAATAGAAAAATGGTTTCTGCTCAATAAATTCAGGCAGGAATGAGATATTGGAATGAAACTTTATGGGTAGGTAGCTTATATGAAAAGAACGATTGGGATTGCATTTGGGGTCACTGGGGTCAAGGTCAAGGTCAAGGTCACTTTTACTTAACATAGAAAAATGGTTTCCACTCAGTAAATTCAGTTTAGTATGAGATATTGGAATGAAACTTTATGAGTAGGTAGTTTATATAAAAAGAAAGCTTGAGATTGTATTTCGGGTCACTGGGGTCAAGGTCAAGGTCACTGTTACTCAAAATAGAAAAACGGTTTCTGCTCAGTAACTTCAGTTAGGAATGAGATATATGAAACTTTATCGATAGGTAGTTTATATGAAAAGGAAGCTTGGGATTGCATTTGGGGTCACGGTCAAGGTCACTGTTGCTAAAAATAGAAAAACGGTTTCCGTTCAATAACTTCAGTTAGGAGTAATATATTGGAATGAAACTTTATGGGTACGTAGCTTTTATGAAAAGGATGTTTGGATTGCATTTTAGGTCACTGGGGTCAAGGTCACGGTCACTGTTACTAAAAATAGAAAAACGATTTTCACTCAGTAACTTTAGTTAGGAATGAGATATTGGAATGAAACTTTATGGGTAGCTAGCTTATATGAAAAAAAATCTTTGGATTGTATTTGGGGTCACTGGGGTCTAGGTCACTGTTGCTAAAAATAGAAAAATGGTTTACGCCCAGTAACTTCAGTTAGGAATGAGATATTGGAATGAAATTGTATCGGTGGGGAGTTTATATGAAAATGAAGATTGGGGTTACATTTGGGGTGACTGGGGTCAAAGTCAGGGTCACTGTTACTAAAAATAGAAAAACGGTTTCCTCTCAGTAACTTCAGTTAGGAATGAGATATTGGAATGAAACTTTATGGGTATCTACTTTTAAAATGTCCACATTATAAGAACTCTGAGAGACAATATAACGACCGTCCTCTTCAACCACACAGCAGCACAGTTCTAATTTGTTACTGTACACGATTGTTACTGTTCTTACTGAACTGGCCTGCCAGCCCTGTTGTCTTCTTTTGCTTCATTTTTACCATTTTCAGATTTCTTTATCCGCCTGAAAACTGTTCACAAAAGAACGACAGAGGTGACTTATATGCCGCACAACTCGGTTTATATCTGCTTTGAAGGTATTTTTTACAGTGATTTAACAAAATAACTTATTTCAGATTTTATTTCAACTTTCGTTTCATCATTGAAAAATAACAGGGTTGCATATCATTCAACAACTCGGTCAATTGTTATCAGATTAAATCGCGATTTCGAGTGTACATTCGTATTGAAATACTAGTAACCTTGAAATGCACGATATTTTTGCGCAGTTATATCATGTAAAGTCATAATGTACCAATACACTTGCATATATACCGTGTTAGCAAGTAACTAATTAAAGGGACACTGTCCGTAACTTTTAGCTTATAATACACACACTAATTATGTTCGCAAACATTACACACCAAACATTACTGAATATTTACTAATTAAAGCAGGATTGTTTGACGGAATTCAATCGCGGACCTAGCTCCCGACTGAGCTAAGCGGGCTATACATATTACGCTCTAAATACTATGGTGAAAACCTAATGCGCTAATGGAAGTCACGTGATCGCAGAAAAGGTAAATACGTTGGGTCCCACTTTATTTACAAATAATAATGTAAGCTTTTTTTTATCAA
This sequence comes from Cyrtodaria siliqua, assembly GCA_037043455.1. NCBI lineage: Eukaryota > Metazoa > Mollusca > Bivalvia > Adapedonta > Hiatellidae > Cyrtodaria > Cyrtodaria siliqua. Next base: position 564,535 of record JAWPHD010000190.1, read on the forward strand.
ACTCACGAATGTATTACTACAGACTTCTTAGTGTCTATGCTCATGTTTTCATGTATATATTTCACTGAATAAAAGTCAGACAGTTATTTGATTATGCTCAATATCTGCTTATTTACGGACAGTGTCCCTTTAACAATTAACAATTGTCCGAAATCGTTGACCGTTTCAAACTATTTTTAGAAAATATTATATTTGAGATTGTTGTTTTACCAATGACAATTCTATTCACTATACCATGAAGCAAACATCATTATTGATAAGTAACCTGTTTTGTTCTATGCTTGTTTGTTTCACCACGGATCTAATAACACATAGATAAAAAACTCCGAAATGTATCTAAATTTCAGGTGGCACGGTGCGGACATATCAAAAATATTGCCCGACTTTAATCACAAATATCATGAAGAGTTTTATGGATCTTTTGAATATATTCTCATCAAAATCAATGCATTTTTGAGAGAGTAGGATGAAAAAGTTAAGGTACCACGTGATATTTTGGCTTCAGTGGTTCAGATAGGAAGTTTCCATTCTGGTAGTTATTACTTTTGTGGTTTCACTTAAAGAATTCTGCCCAAAGCGTTGTTGAACTCTGCCAGAGGCATCATTGAAGTACTACGCAACCGATTTCGAATACTTTTTTCCATAGTAACTCAAACGCATTTTTTTCTAGAGCATCCGTCACAGTCATTGACCATGTTTATTTTATGTATTTTCAGAATAAGAAAAATGACAGACGACCTCCAGACGTGTATTGAAAGACTCGAGAAGCTGTCCGAACCTAATTCCAACGACGAAAGGCATATCAAATATGTTAGGTACATAAACACATTTCTCAGTCATTTCGGCAACGAGCGTGTATATCTGCTAGGAAGCACGTGTGAACAGCTAAAATTAAGATCTTCGAAAGACGAAGGGGATGCCGATTTTCTTTTATGTTCAGGAAAACTTGAAATACCTACAGCTAACTTGGAATTTCGACCCGACTCGCCTTGTTTTACTTGGGTCAAGGGAGACACTTTGGACCAACGATCAAATCTACGGTTAGATCTAATAGACGAAAACTTTTTACCGTCCAACGCCCTAAGATCTATTCGGCCTGAACTTTTTACAATTATCAGAGGAATACATCATTTCGTGACAAGAGGGTCCGACTACACACCTTCGTATACCAGAAATACTACCACAAGAATACGATCTAAGGTCGGACTATCAACAACCGAATATTACGGATTAAAACTCGCGGAGAAAGACCTTTCGCTCATAAAAACAAAGCACGAAGCACATGAGTTGGAAAGGAAAGAGGTGAACAATAAACCTGTTGTTCCTTTTAAAGAAAATGGTGACATGGACTGCGTGAAAAACATGTTTGATGTTCTAGTTCTGTTAAACACCCCTAAGAATAAAACAGGATCTCATGACGGACAATTTCAGCATTTTATATTCGTTCTCAAGCAATACCTTAAACGCCAAAAAGAACAAGAGGAAAACACTATGCCATGTGTTTATGGTGGACCCGGCAATAACGGATTTGAAATACTATACCAACGGGAGCCAGCAGTTGTAAGTGTCTGCCAACAAGACAATAAAGGAGAAAGTGGACACAAGGTCACCTCAATTCCTGATGAATTCAAACTTAATGCTACTGTAAGTGACTGTCAGCCACAAACTCTATGCAAAACACAAATGATGAGAAAAGAAATCACTCCTAGATCCGAGATCCTAGTACATGCAACATATGTCAAGAAAAAAAGTAAAGATTTTGTTCCTGCCTTGCGAATTACAGGCAAACTTCAATGCATGGACGAATGGAAGATACGAACACACGCATGGCTCAGTGACAAAGTTGTTGATGAAATATACAACATGGATGTCTACATTGTCTCAAAATGCGCACCTAAAGATCCTGATTTTGATAAGGACTATTGTCTATCGTTCAACCAAGCAGAATTAAAGCTTTCTGAATGTATGTCAGCAGTACAGAAGAAAGTTCTACTTATCATGAAATCGTATCTGAAGGGTAAAATTGCGAACGAACACCGGATTATCAAACGAGAACTGAAACTGACGACGTTTCATTTGAAAACGACTCTTTACTGGGCAATCGAAACGACTGATGCATCACTATGGATGGACGCAAACGTTATTGAAATCGTTCGAAAAGTTGTGAGGGACCTTACAAAAGCACTTCGAAACAAAACTTTACCGCACTACTTCGTACCACGAAGTAATCTTTTTGCCGGGTTTAGTGACGATGATTACAGATTGTTACTGGACTGCATGAATCAAATTCTAGATGATTCAGTAGGAAGCATACGCTTATTCTTAAACATGGATGACACAATTCCTGCTGATATAGACTTCACAATAGAAGAAATAAGTCAAGTAATTGAAATGTCACCGGACGGCGGACTGAGAAAAGAGGTGGATTCAATAGACAATTTTATGGTCGATTTACAGAGGGGATTCAATGAGAAACCGATGGATACAGATGGAAAGGTGCTGATAAATGAAGCGATTTTGGCAGTTATCAGTCAAATGTTGGAGGATGAAGCAAATTCTAAATTGTCAGCTGAGATAAAGAAGCTACCTGAAGAATATGGCGAATTTCTATCTACACTAGTTCCCGGGTTCATAAACATCTTGATCAAAAGCAAACCAGGAGAGGAACTGTTCTCTACGCTGAAAAAGTATCTGTACTGTCCCAGATTTAATACGGAAGAAAGGAGCCGGCTTTTAATGTCTCTGAAAGAAAAGATACAAATGTATTTCAAATGAATCGAGAGTCAAATATATGAAATGCTAGTATATCATTATATATTTGACAACGTTTTGAGCGTCCGTGGCATAGTTGTAAGAGATCCTGACTTGGAATCACTTGCCCCTCACCGCTGTGAGTTTAAGAAGCCCTCATTGGACCAAGAATCTGTACGTAAGGAAGCTATCCAGCTGGATTGCGGAACGTCGGAGGTTCTACCCAGGTGCCCTGGCGTTCTCGAAAACTTCCTGGATGGACACTTGGGATCTTGCTACACCAGTGGAAGCGGGAAAGACTCCATATGACCTTAGCTGTTGGTGCAAAATCCAATTAATTCAGTTGATAATGTGTAAATGCACAAGTATACGAACATACAACAACTACACGTGCTTGGATAAATATTGAATCTTTCTAAACTGAATATTCTAAACCGTTTGGTGAACATTTTGTCTATACTGGAATCTGGTGTACGGAGAAGCAGTTTTATTTCTGAGCTGTCATAATGTCTGTAAAATAAAACAGAAAGAAGTAACAGTCGAAGACATGCTCGTGAACGCAAATTGCATGAATTGGCACCTGAGGTCTTTTTACACCAATGGAAACCGGAAAGTCGCATATGACCTTAGCTGTTGGTGCAAAATCCAACTAATTCAATTGGTAACATTTATATGCACAATTATACGAACATATAAAACAACTACATGTGTTTGGATACATATTGAATCTTTCTAAACTGAATATCCTAAACCGTTTGTTGAACATTTTGTCTATACTAGAATCTGGTGTACGGAGAAGCGGATTTATTTCTGAGCTGTCATAATGTCTGTAATTTAAAACAGAAAGAAGGAAGAGATGATCGAGAGAACCTGTTTAAACTCCCAGTGGCCTACTTTGCCACTGACCGTTCCAAGGCGGTAGCCCTATTGTAAACCCTTTTGTGTTTGTGATATCGTTTGCATTTATTATTACTTTTGCTTCTTGTTTGTCTGTTTGCGTGTTTGTTTCTGTGTTTTGTGGTTGATTGTCCTCCTTGAATGCTACTTTCCATGTCCGATCTTTTTATATTTCTTTCTTGTGTTCAGTATAGGCCCACTGCGTATCACGGCGGTCGCTCGGATAATCACAATTCGAAGTCCGTTTTTCGGATAAGACCGTGAAACCGGTCCGTTATGGAGTGAATTAAGTGCAAACATCGTCTTCTAGAAAGTAAAGACAGTGTTTTTATAAGTATGTACAAGGTATATCAGTTTATTTTAGGCAAACTCTTTCCATTAAAAAAAATAATGCTTCACGTGTGTCCACGGCAAAATATGTTTACATCTGACCTGCAGCGTTGATATATGCCATCTGTATGTTCACATTTTGGTAAGATATGCACGGTAGCGATTTATGGTCGCGAAAACTCGTGTAACATTGTGATATTTACCATCTTTTCGAATACGAACTTGTTTTATAACCAGCAATGAGTACTTGCAGGCAAATATATGTTTGATAATTCATTTATACACGTTTAATTATTTGAGTATTCGATTGTTTGTTCGTAACCCCTAAGTTTATTTATTTTATGTCCGTTCGCAATCGGTAAAGAAGAACTTATCCCAACTTTTGTCAGAATTTAATAAAGACCTATCAAGAAGTTCTACTTTTAAAATATCTCTACACTAGTAACATATGACATGTATATGACTATTATATATTTTTAAATGGGAAACACGTGTAATATCATGTGATATAGCTAATGCAGACAAACACGAAAGTTACAGATGATCATACACTATCCAACTTATATTATGATAACTGCTTCTAATGACATTCCAGATTCAAAGCCTAGCACATGTACATCTCCGCAATCTTTCGTTAATCCAGGGACAAGGTTTTTTGCCATCAAATGTAAGAACGAATGTTGAATCCCTTGTAGAAGGTTCCTCTATCATTTCGATAAATTTTCCAAGACCTTTGATGTCTGGTGTTTTGAACATATATTGACTGATTTATCGCCGATATCTCCTTCGGTATGGCAATGTTAATTTTTGCAGTACTAGGGTTAAAAAAAACCTTTTCACTTCTTCCGGTTGTTAGTGACCCCTGGGGCTTGTATTCAGGTATCAATCCTTTGAAATCGTCCCTGAAACAACAGATGAGCCAGGTACCGAAATGTCATAGTCTCTGGTATTGCATAGGGCAGTTGGCATGTGTTTTCCATCTAAAGAAACGTTAAAATTTAACAGAACAGAAGAAAAGCTATATTTTTTTAAAATCAAATTTCCCAGAAGAACTCAAGTTGAAGATTTTTTGTGTCGCCTTTTCCATCAGTAGGACTGTCCGTCACGAAAACTTAACGTTAGCTATAACTTCCTCATTTCTTAATATTTCTTCATCAAACTTTCAATATATACTCATCATGACAACATCGACAAGACCATACTAAAATATAAGGTCAAGGTCATACTGACGGTAATTTTATGGGTTAAATAGTCGTTTTTTCTTCACGAAAACTTGACGTTGGTTATAACTTTCTCATTTCTTGATATTTCTTCATCAAACTTTCGAAATAAGCTCATTATGACAACATCAACATGGCCATACTAAAATATAAAGGTCAAGGTCACACTGAAGGTCATTATATGGGTTAAATACTCATTCTGTTCTTCACGAAAACATACTCAGGCCAGTTTGTCAAGGTCATTTATCTGGGTCCAAAATAACTTGTTATACTGACAAAGCGCTGACAGGCGACACATGTGTTCCGCGGAACACCCATCTAGTTTTTAGATATTGTTTGATTCTAGCAGCTTGAAATGCAGTTAAAACATTTGGCAAAAGAAGTTCTAGTTCAGCTAGCATATTTGTATTCTGAGGTTTATCTGAATTGTCTACTTCTGCAACAAATGTACACCGTTTATTGCCAACTTTCAAAGGTTTGTTTTCTTTCATAGAAGAAGAATTACACTGTTTTCAATGGATTTCTTTTTTAGCTTTAATCGTTTTCGCTGAGGGTGGTGACCATACGTAGTTTGTTTTCTATGTGAAAAAAATACTGAAAAGTGGATCCATTGGAAGCAACAAACACAAACAAGAGATAAAAGTAGCACACTCGGTTTACTGAGTCTGTTCATGAGGGGTAATATGAAGTGCAACATCTCTCATGCCTTCTAGCACTGGCTTAAGCGATATTCGAGTTTGGGCATTCATCGTCGGTTCTTTAATCTGGAAAACACAATGAAGCAGATTTATATGAAGCGCGTTATGTAATTTCTCAACATATATCTATATATACTGAAAGGAAAAAGAAACGCGACACGGGATGTACTATATGTACAATAGGCTGCTGTTAATCGAAGTATACATGGCTATGTAAGATCTTTCCTTCCGGAAAAAAGACTAAAACAACACGTAACACAGCAAATAGTATTTCTGCAAAGTTTCATTATTGACAGAGTACGCGTTTGGCTCAAGCGTGTAAGTTTTAGGATGCAACATTTGGCAAACTCTTTACGTTAACTACAGTACTGAACTGGCTCAACCTTTTAAAGAGGAACTTCAACATTTATGAATTTCTTATTACAACGTGTACTGTGATTAAAACGTCTACAACATCACAGCTGTGTCCTTTTTCTAACTTACTGCAACTTTTTTTTATAAAACATCTTGGGATTTCCTTCGAATATAAGTGTACAGTATCTACAATATATAGCGGAAATTCCCGTGTCGCGTTTCTTTTTCCTTTCCTTATATATGGCGGTTTAATTGATGGAAGAATGCCTCATATACTCGTACATAATTAGAACCACGGTCATTTCGCAAGCATTACACTCAATTTCTCACATTAATAGCCGTCTAATATTTGAAGCTTCACATTTGAACTATTACTCTAAAGTTGAAGATAACATTGAACGTACGGACCTGAAAATTGTACTAGACACATATTCTAATCCATATGAACAATTATTTGAATGAGAATCATTGAACTGGTTCTAATTATGTATCGAACACAAAAAGTAACACCCGAACGGTATGACACTATGACGTAAATGGTATGACACTATGACGTAAATGATATGACACTATGACGTAAATGCTAATATTCTCCCCACAAAACTACCAAGACTACATACGTTTTTGAATGCACCAGAATCCTTCGGATGAGACTTGAACAGACACAATAAAACCGAGTCTGCAACTTTTATCTCTTGTTTGTGTTTGTTGCTTCCAAGAGATCCTTTTTTCAGTGTTTATTTAAAGCGACTTCGTGCCCTTAATGGTTATTCTCTTGTTGCTCTGGCTTCTGCCAAGTCATTGAGTACCTTCATTGTGGCTTTCTAGGCTATTGTTTTTTTGTATTATATTTACAGGAGCAAATTTGTGTTTTACTTATATTGCCTATTGATGCTGCCTTGTTGGTTAGAGATTAGATCATGGCGGGGATTTCTTTATTTACACTGTCCTGTTTTAATGGGATGACAGTAGGGTAAGTGTGAGGTTTGGTGCACCCTAGAACCGGTTTAAACCCCCATTGGCCTTTGTTGCCACTGACCGTTCCAAGGCGGTAGCCCTATTTTCAACCCTTTTGTGTTTGTGATGTCGTTTGCATTTTTTATTTCTTTTGCCTTCCCGTTTGTCTGTTTGCCGTGTATGTTTTTGTGATTTGTGGTTGACTGTCGTCCTTGAATGCTGCTTTCCCTGTCCGATATTTTTATCTTTCTTTTGCCTCGCTAATATGCCCAGTGCAATACAACGAGTTATTATACGCACATTCAGAATGCACTAGTCGATTGTACCCCGCAACAGAACCTGATATGATCCATAACGGACCACTCAAAACGGACATATCAGCGACTTGTCCGATCGCGAACGGACATACAAATAATAAATTAGTTTTTACGAACAATCAATCGAATACTCAAATAATTAAACGTGCATAAATTAATTATCAAACATATAGTTGCCTGCAAGTACTCATTGCTGGTTATAAAACAAGTTCGAAAAGATGACAAATATCATAAAACAATACTAGTTTTCGCGACCATAAATCGCTACCGTGCACATCTCCTTACCAAAATGTGAACAGACCACAGACAGACAGCATATATCAACGCTGCAGGTAAGATGTAAACATATTTATTACCTTTTCAGGTCTTTAAAGAAACTTAAGGAATAAAATCCAATTTTTTAGAATATGAAGGTGTTATAGCATCAGTTAAAAGGTTACTACACTCACTTAAATTCCCACAGTCTATAATCAAGGGTAAAACCCCTATAATCCCATTTTATCTATCGACTATTTTAAAAGACATTAAAGGAAGCAGATCAATCTATGATGCAATGATAATAAAAAGTATAATCCCATCGGCGGTAACAAAGTGGAACGAAGAACTTAATAGTAGACACCTAAATTGGTACAAAATATTTGCTTTAACATTTAAAATAAATCAAGATGTAAGACACCAGTGGTTTCAATACAGGACCAACCATAGGATTCTGTGTACCGATTATTTACTTAAATAAATGAACATTGCTGATTCGGATATGTGTACTTTTTGTAATAAAACGGTGGAAACAATTAAACATCTCTTTTATTACTGCGAAGTTTCAACATTGTTTTGGTCAACCTTGTCTACTTTCATTAATAGCAAATGTACTGAGACTGTAACCAACTGGTCAGACTCCGATATTTTATTAGGGAATGACAATTAGGTATTATACTGAACAAGATTTTAGTATTAGGAAAATATCATATATTCTTTCAAAAACAAAATAATTCTGCACCATCATGTACACATTTTATTTATTATTTTAAAAACAGTTTATAAAACTGATAAATACATTGCTTATAAAAACTCAAAAGATACATATTTTCATAAAATATGGGGCCGATATGAGAACATTTTTGCTGAACCATAATATTGTGAATCTAGACACTTGCTGCAATATATAGCATTTACCTTTTGCCCTTCCTTTTTCTACATTATCTTTTTTCCAGTATGTTTTTCCATTATATACATATTTCTTTTTCTTGAGTATAATTACATGCCATTTTTTCTACCAAAAACCTTCACTATGTTTCTTTTTCCAAAATATATTGAATGAATGTTTGTGTAATAAAGGGGTATGCCAAAAACACTAAACTTTACAAAACAATTCCATCTTCTACTGCTTTTAATAATATATTTACTTTATTATGTTGTTTAAATGATTACTAGATACCTGTCATTACCCCATAATAATCTACATCATGATGTGAGATATAGCATATACATTTTTCTTGTATAAGTAAAAACAAGTACACATTTCATGTCAATATGCATTGAATCAAACATCATAACTCATATACTTAGAGAAAAAACGTTCTATCCATTACTTGGTCATGGGAGTCATGGGTGGAGTACACGTTAATAATTTACAGAGCTTTATATAAGCTGAGTATGCGAAGCTAAAAGCTTATAATTTACAGAGTTTTAGATACTAAAGAGGAGATTCATAGTCTTCTTGCAAACACCCTCAGTTTACAGACTCTTAACGTTTAGAAAAAAACATGAGACATATTCTATTTGTTTGAAATTACAGGCTATAACTCTCTGTAACAAAAAATACAAGATCATACGAGTTACCGCCCGTAAAGCAGCTCTGTAAACTATGTTCTTAACATTATTATGATTACAACGCTGTCGCAACCAACTAAAATTATTGAAAAACAAATATTATATACCCATGACCTGATGAATTGGTAGAAAGAGAAAATTCCCCAGTTAACAACTCTCTTATGCAAATTTAACACTTCTGTTACTGTTTTGTATCGTTTATAAATAAATGCATACAATATTGTAAGGTGCATCGGGGATGGCCCTCCCCGACCCCTATGCACCAATGACGGGGAGAATAAATGGATCACCAAATTGGTGGTTGAAAATTAAAAAAAAAAAGATGTAAACATATTTTGCCGTGGACTCACTTGAAGCTTTTTTATACCCTCGCTTTCACAAAGTAAAGTGGGGGCTATATAGAAATCTCCTTGTCCCTAACGTCCCGTTCCGTCCCGACCCGTCCCGTTACACATTTGTGTCACGTCGCGTAACACATTTTTAATACTTGCATATCTCAAACACGTTTGAATGGATTGTTCCCAAACTTCAGATACTCATAACAACTGATAAACTTATGTCCCTCTACATCACCCATCATTCATTATGTCCTGTCGTATCGCGTCACGTCGCGTCGCGTAACACATGTTTTAATACTTGCATATCTCAAACACTTTTGAATGGATTGTTCCCAAACTTCATATACTCATAACAACTGCTGATGAACCTATGTCCTTCTACATCTCTCATAATTGATTGCCTAATTTATTACAAAATTAAGGCTCTTTGTTTGACTTAGAATTTTCCACTTAACATATTTTTTGTCAAACATTTTCGAATTGATTGTTCCCAAACGTCATGTACACATAACAACTGATGACCCTAAATCCCTGTAAATCACCCATCATTGATTGCCTTATTTATTACAGAATTATGGTCCTTTGTTTGACGTAGAATTGTCCACTCTAATATTGTATAATGACCTGTTAATACCCTTTTTCTTAAACATTTTCGAATTGATTGTTCCCAAACTTCATGTACACATAACAACTGATAACCTTATGTCCCTGTACATCACCCAACATTGATTGCCTAATTTATTATAGAAGTATGGCCCTTTGTTTGACATATAATTTTCCAATCTAATATTGTATAATGACCTCTTAACACATTTTTTCTCAAACATGTTCGAATTGAGTGTTCCCCAACTTCGTGCACACGTAACAACTGATTACCATATGTCCTTCTATTATCATATGCGCCATATTACATGTTTGTTTGTTTCGCCGTAAACCCCAACTCTAAAATGTTTAGTGTAGTTACATGTAGGTAGGGGAAATTTTATCCGCACGTTCTTTTCAAAAGAACGTTAGTGGGATATTGTAAACACCCCCGCGTGTCCGTCCATCCTTCCGTCTGTCCGTTACCATATCGCTTCTTGAACAACTGATCGAAATTCAACCATATTTGGTTTGTGACTTCTCCGCAGGACAACGACGTAACTCTTAAATAAAAATGGGACATAACTCACTCCGAAAGCCACGCAACAAAACAAATTGAATATTGTAAAAGAGCAGTTGTCCTTTTACAGTTTTATATTACTAATACTAATGAATGAGAGGATCTTTAAAATTAAATTGGGACCACCCTTAAATGCGTAGGGGACATACAGCCCTAACTAAACGAGGGAGCAATCCTAATTACGGAAAGGACATAAGCCCATTTTTATACGCAAACACATGTTGTCGTGTTTTTTTTGTGGGAACGGCTCTTAATTTTATTTTTGTCTGTTATTATGTATACAGTCAATTGAATTGAATTGGATTTTATAGTCCCACCAACAGCTAAGGGCATATGGCGATTTTCCAGCTTCTTTTGGCGGAAAAAGACCCCAGGTGCCCCTCCGGGCAATTTTTGTGCACAGGCAACCACCGACATTCCACAAGCGGTGAGGGGCAAGTGATTTCAAGTCAGATACTATAACCACTCGGTCAAGGTTGAAACGGCTTCAAATACATGGGATGCACTCCTAAAAGAAGCCGCATACCAGTATTCTAGTATGTACATCTTTAATTAGTAAATATATACAGTAAGAAATATTTAAGCATCAACATAGGTCTACATTCAACGTTCAGGGGACATAATTCTGACTACAATAGTCGCAATCCATGGTGCTTACAGTTATCTCATCTTTAGACAGTAATATGGTTGGAGTTGCATTGCAATGGACAGTTCAGACATTCGCCCTCTATTGGTTCCTGGGTCAAGTTCCCACACACATTGGGCATGTGATCTGTTGTATTTAAGAGTTGTTTGTGGGACAACAGGTGCTTTTGGTACAGAGGTAAATATCGACTGAACGTTTAATTGGCTCAAATGGCTGTGATACCTAGTTTCGATCTTTCAAACAAGCTTACACCCACAAGGACCGCAGTCTAGAGGAGTTCAGCATACGGTCTTATATTCACGGTTATTCGAAGGTTCAGTATATTCCCATGTTTAGTTAGAGGTGATGCTATGTGTGAAGTTCATCGCAATAAGCGCAAATGTTTTCATAGAAATTCTCAATGTTCAAGGGGAAATATTTCTGGTAAAAGAGTATGAGAGTGGACCTTTGGAAACGGCCGAACACGATAAATATGTAATATTGCAGTCTCTGGTAACTTTGGCAACTGATGCTCGCACATCTTCAGTGCACAAGAACCTTGGTAGAAATGAGTCCACACGTTTATTTACATAGAAATGTAAAGGTGATACATATATAAACGTTATACACGGAATAAATCCATTCATGCAGAATAAATTACAGCCCGGAAATTGTTGAGGCGGGTGGGCAGGGAGTGGGATAAGGGATGGGGTCGGGGTTAATGGAGGGACAGTGATGTGTGTGACGGACGGACACTTCGATTTCTTTCACCTTTCATCAAAAGGCCTGTGACAAAACATAATATATTTGTTCAGCAAAGAGACTCAGAACAAAACTTGACAATGTATGTTTTAAAATATGAGGGTACTTAATATGCTGTGCTCATTTTTGAGACCAAATGTTTTCGACATTTTAAGACATAATAGTACGTTAAAGGCATTATACATTTATATCAATGGAAAGTGTAGTGTATGTGGCACATTACACTAATAAGAAATATCTTACATCCAACGAACTTTCCAATGTACACTTCTTGTGGCATGAGACAATTCGAATAACTGGAATAACTTCTGTCAGTCCTCATTTTCAGTATAACATTTTCCGGCTTACATGTTCAGTGTTCAAGGTATATTTATTTTTCAACACATTTCCTGTTAGATATTTAAAACAAATATTCATTTCGAATACACTACCGATTATTGTCGATTCTTACGGATGACGTTAGGTGTACTAGTTCTACCCAGGATAAGTGGGTGGTCTGCCTACACTACAAAAAAATCGACCGTGATATATAACCTTACATGTGTTGAAAATGACAGAAATGAGCAGAAATTGCTGCTTATGGGGACCACACCAGATATTAAATTAGGAAATTGTGACGTTTGGTTTTTAGGTGTTGAATTTCATACCCGTGTTATGTTTTTAACTATTAGTTTTTTTCTTGAGCAATAACATTTCAGCAAATATGTGAAATGAATCGTGCCACACTATAGATTATTAAATGACGCTCATGTCTGGTTTGTTTCAAATAATATCCATAAACTCCCAGGTGATCAATTATAAATTGTGTTCAGTGTAGAGTTAAATGTTGCAAACCTTGTCAAATAAATAGTTTAAAAACCTCATTTGTAAAGAGGTGTACAAATACATTTTATCCCATGAACCCTCCGCTTAGAATAAAACTGGTTTCATGCAGGACCAACTGGTTTATTATAGCACGGGAATTGTGTATGTAAACAATGGATAACATGTCTTATGTAATCAAAGGATAACATGTCTTTTATTTGACGGTAATATTATATATTAATACTGGACAAAAAATCACCTTCGTTAAGGTTAAAAAACATATAATATTACTATGTTTCTTCTCAAACGAACAGGTGATGTTGGTGGTTATGCTTTTCTAGTAATTCACCTCACACAAACGGGCGATGCTGGTAGTTATGCTATTATAATAAAGTACCACACACAAGCAAGTTTAAACCAGCTAATAACTAGTTTTGATCAGTCGATATTTAAGTTTGATTAACCCAGATTTCTGCCCCCGTATCTCAAAATTCACACGTTTATTTATACCTGATATTGGCGCATACATTGAGTCCAACTCATTGACCTATAGCTCACATTTCACCGATTTTCTTTATTTTGTTCTAATTTGTTAGTATAAGTGAGAAAGTGTCGATTCTTACGAATTGCGGGAGGTATGCAATAATGGTTCTACCCAGGAATAAATGGGTGGTCTGCCTCCACCACTAAACATATCTACTGCACTATATAGCCTAAAATCAAACAAATTCATTTAACTTTGTTACTTTTGTTTATTATACCGCACATAAAACGCCATTGATAAATCACCATCGGCTCAGTATGGTGAAACTGCTGTTTTTAACTCATCATAACTTCAAAAGTATTTTACCGATTTCAATAAACTATTACTCATTTTCTTTCTTAGTTATTTCCAATCCAATCCAATGATTTAACTTTCTCCATAGCACCATTTCGGAAAATGTATCCGGCAAGGTGAAATCTGTTCTGAAAATGTATTTTTTGGCAGGAGGGGATTTTTATATAATAAAATAAATATTACATTCATGAGGGTAATTATAAGAAAGTTCACCTTTTGGAAATTGACTATCATCCTCGCCTTCGCCTTGGGCGATGATCAAATGGTCGATAATCAAATTTTAATATCACTCTATCATGAATATGATCTTTATATAATGTAATAACTTCAAATTATATGCTTAAGGTATTTGTGGTTATCCTGGTACGGATGCATTAGTCTAAAGGTACGTCAAATAAATTGACAAGGGTAAGAGTATTTACAGTAAAATAACACATGGTGTCTGTTGACCTTCATTAACATAGGGTATCCACGTTTGTAAATCCAAACATGCAATTCAAAAATGTTTCATCAACATAGGATATCAACGTTTGTAAATCCAAACATGCAATCTAAAGACCTTCATCAACATAGGATATCAAAGTTTGTAAATCCAAACATGCAATCTAAAGACCTTCATTAACATAGGGCATTCGCTTTTCTAAATCCAAGCATGCAATCTAAAGACCTTCATCAATATAGGACATCAACGTTTGTAAATCCAAATATGCAATCTAAAGATTTTCATCAACATAGGATATCAACGTTGTAAATCCAAACATGCAATCTAAAGACCTTCATTAACATAGGGTATTCGCGTTTCTAAATCCAAGCATGCAATCTAAAGATTTTCATCAACAGTGGGTATCAGCGTTTGTAAATCCAAACATGCAATCTAATGACTTTCAACAACAGAGGGTTTGTAAATTCAAACATGCAGTCTAAAGATCTTCATCAAAATAGGGTATCAGCGTTTGCAGTAAAACAAAACATGACATATGTAGGCCTCCATCAACATAGGGTAGGAACGTTTAGAGTAAAACAAAACATGACATATTTAACAACAAAATAGGGTATCAGCGTTTGCCGTAAAACAATACATGATATATTTAGGTCTCCATCAACATAGGGTATCAGCTTTTGCAGTAAAACAAAAACATGACATATGTAGGTCTCCATCAACATCGGGTATCAGAGTTTGCAGTAAAACAAAACACGATAGGCCTAAATCAACATAGGGTATCATCGTTTGCAGTAAAAACCAAACATGATAGGTCTCCATCAACATAGGGTATCAGCGTTTGCAGTTAAACAAAACATGACATATGTAGGCCTCCAACAACATAGGGTATCAGCGTTTGCAGTTAAACAAAACATCACATAAAGGGATGCTAGGCATGTACACGTTAAAGTCGCACTTGCTTGTTGTGGTAATAAATATAAAACAATTACAATTTGCATATATATTTATTAAGACCTATAACAGAAGTAAAACAAAACAGGAAATATAAAAGTCTTTATTAACATAAGGTCTCAGCGTTTGCAGTGAAACAAACCGTGACTGTCATCACGTTTACATGACATCTAGTGACAAGTACCAACACGTGATATCAACGATTACAGTATCAACACGTGACGCTTGCACTAAAACAAAACGTGACATCAAACGATCTTCATATAACTAAGGGACCGACCATTTTGATTTCTGGTGGGTGGTGGAGGAGTGGGGATGTGTGTGTGTGTGTGTGTGGTGGGGGGGGGGGGGGGGGGGCATTTGTTTAAAGCCGGGATTTTTATTTCGCCTACTACACTGGCCAGATTATTTATTTATTTAACTTGAAAGCCAGAATTATTTATTTTTTAAGTTTTACTATTCGTTTAATACGAAGAGCTGTTGTAGATCTACTCAACGTCTGAGTCGACGTTGGTTTTCAGTTGTTGGCCATTTGTCCAATTAGTTCAGCAATGACTAATCAGCGAAACTTGAAATATGTCATCCGTACCTTCAAGGACACTGGTTGACACATGTTCCATAACTCTGTATTGCATTTAAGCAAAAGAATGGCCTTTTATTACTTTGAATTTCGGGTTTAAGTTCTTTTTTGACAACCCAATGTATTTTAACAACTGAAAGTAAAAGATTTGAATATCAAGGGCACTAGTAGACACATGTTCCATATTCACTCTGTATTGCATTTAAGAAAGCTATGTTCCTTTTTCGACTTCAACATTCTTGTTAACGTTTTTAGGCTAATAAGTCCTTGTATTTCAATAGGTGATTGTTAATTATTAATACAACTCCAG